>WARS01000169.1:321596-634664 GCA_008933995.1 Datnioides undecimradiatus | reverse complement strand
AAAAAAAAAAAAAAAAAAAAGGGAACCCAAACAGATGAGGGAAAAAAAGAGATGAAAAGAGAAGAAAAGAGCAGCTTTGAAGAGGGTGGGTAAGCGCAGCGGAGGAACGGCGGAGCTGAGAGAAGAGAGAGAGAATGGCTGTCCCTCTTCCTCGCTTCTCTCTCGCACTCCGCTCAAAGGCAGGATTAAACACTTCTCTGAGCTGGCTGCCACACAGAGCGAAAGATGGGACAGAGAGTCGTTGGGGGGGGTGATGGAGCGGGTTTAAGGTGGAATTGATTGGAAGGGAGGAAGCGACAAAAAGGACGGAGTGAGGGATGAGGCAGAGCTCAGTGTAACACAGGTTGGAAAGATGAAGGAGGGAAAAGAATGGGCAGAATTAGAGAGCTGCGTGCAGGGCAGATTTGGGGGGGGGGGGGAGGAAAAATGGTAGTGGCATGCGAGTAACGAGGCATAGTCAAGAAAGTCTCACCCGTGGAAATCCTGGCTCTCTTCTCTGGGTGGGACACCCTCTCTCCTTCCTCCCTCTCCGTGTCCTCCTGATCAGTCTTTGGCCCCAGCGGGCGTTTCCTGCTGGGTCCAAAGCCAGGGCTGACTTTCTCCTCAGGGTAACCTTTTGCTGGTGTCAGAATGGGGGGCACACAATGGCCTCCGTCACGCTCCCTCAGCACCTTCCTGCCTCCGTCCTTTAGTGCTCCTTGGCTGGCACCTCTGGAGCCATCACGGGCGCCTTGCCCTGGGGACAATGGCTCCTTCTGAACGCCACACCTCTGAAGGACCGGAACTCTGTTGTTTGTGTATGCTGGCTGGACACCTGAGCAAAGCAGAGACGGATGAATGGAAATGGGGAAGTGAGGATGAATGGGGAGAGACACGGGGAGAGAATTCAGACAGACAGTCAGACCGCAAAGCAGACAGACAGAAGGAAAGAGAGCAGGGAAACAAGGGACGGGGGTGAGACGGGGTGGGGGATTGACAGAGGGAGAATGCCAGTTAAACACCAGCCAGCTTTTATTCTGCTTTAAAGACAGGCAGTAAAACTTTGATGGGGTAAAGACTTTTTAATCTGATGTGAGCCGAGCCAGCGGGCTGACGGGTTCAGTGCAGCCGCTCGCACTTCCAGCGAGGAGAGGCAAGAAAACATCCTGCGCACTCGCTGCGCACGGCGACTCCTATCCCTCTCCCTCCCCTTTCGCTGTCCTCCCCCACGGCATGACCGCACCACGCCCTTCTCACACTGAGCGTGACTCTACACCCCCCCCACCCCCCTTTCCCCGCTCTCCTCGACTCCCTCTCCCTCTCCGTCTCTCTCCATGCCATAATTAGGCTCACACGTCAGCCGCGGCCTCGCTCCAACACACAGCTGGGCTCCCAGCCAATGTAACTAACCCCCCCTCCTCCCCTCCCCCCACCTTCCCCGCTCTCTCTTTCCGTTGCGCTCTCCCATCCGCTTTCACCCACTAACTCTCCCCCCGCTTCCACTCTCTCTCTCCCTCACGCAATCTCTGCCCCTCCTTCTCCTCTTGCCCTCCCTCTCGATCGTCTCTCCGCGCAGATAAGCACAAAAGACTTCTTGAAAATAAAACTCCCCCTCTCCGTCTCTTTCGCTGGCTCGTTCGCTCGCGCTGCCTTGCTTGCGAGTGTGTGCATGTGTGTGCGTTGAGTCTGCATGGAAGAGCGTGTCTTTTTTTAGAGTGACCCGGTCTTGCCTCAGCATTTGCTGCAAGTGCATGTGAGTGTGTACGCGCACCTATTGTCTGTGTGTGTGTGTGTCCCTCTCTGAGTGTTCATTTGCAGAGTGGATGTGTGTGTGCGTGTGTGTGTGTGTGTGTGTGTGTGTGCGTGCATGCATTACGACTGTGTGTGTGTGGTGCTGGGTTACTCACCCTCCCTCTCTCCCTGCCTGGTGGTGTGTTGGCAGTGTTCCAGCGCTCGCTCTCTGTGCTGGCCGTCTGCCAGCTCCCGTCCTGCTGCCGCTGCCGAGGCAGACACACACACACCGCCGCCCTCCTTCTCCTTCAGCTCCAGCTCCGAGAACCGCATCATTGCCCGCTGTGCGCACACACACACACAAATGCAGAGAAAACCCATGAAAACCACTCATCGTCTGCCCACGCCGCACACACACCTCTCTAAGCCTCAATCTGGCCTCAACAGCTACAGAAGCAAAAAAATTGCGTCAGAAATCACATTGTCTCAAAATCAAAGAAAAATGCCGAAGAAATTAAACCCACACGCACACACACAGACACGCACGCACACACAGGACAAAAAAGGTAGACAGATAAATCACAAGCATGGCATCAAGACACAGATTAGACTACTGCAGCCACTGTGAGTCCATGCGCTCTGGGGCTTAAGTCCTGGCATCTCCCTTCCTGAAACATAAACATGGCTAGGAAACATATACATCTAAGCCCTGAGGCAGAGAGAGGAGATGAAAAAGAGGAAAGAAGGGAGTGGGGGAAAAAGGAGTGTGTAGCGATACAGAGTACAAAGGAGACAGAGCCCATCAGAGGCAGATGTGATAAGAAATGTAAAGAACTGACCTCCCAGTTAGCTGCAGGTTGACTTATATTACTCCCCTCTCGTGATATGACTTCCATCTAAGCAATTAGAATGGGGGGGCTCAATATATCTGTCCATCATTTCATCTTTTTTGTAATGAATTTATGTTATGTTTCTCCACATGTTTCGTTATACACAATAGGCAGCCACATTCCCACAAAATAACACAATGAAATTAAAGTGACTCAACAGGTCAATTAACACTGCAGCAAAACTATCAAATAATTTCTGAACTGCATGAGTGACAAATTGAAAAAAGAATATGATCATCCCAAGCATGATTGATAATGCTAATGCAGTTTTAATTGGCACATTTGGGGGGTTTTTCCAAACATACTTCCACATCTAATTTTTTTTTTTTCGTGTCCAGAAATACAGTGTTTGATAGCTTTGTGTTGCAGCTGTGCATTGACAAGCATGACACAGACAAAACCACAGTTTTCTAGGGTGTGTTCACAACATAGACAGACATGTGCAACCTATTAACGTATCTGCCTCTGAGCCAGTGGATAATATAGCATTGGATTCGTTTGTGTTTCTATGCTGAACTTTGAGCACAAGGAACCAAAGATAACAGCCTAAAATGAAAAGCTCAGTGTGCGTATGCGAATGATAGGGGGTGATGGCCATGTTTAGGTGATGTTGCTGTACTTACACATCTATAGATGAGGCGTGACGTGTGTTAGGAGGGAGGGTTTTTCTAGCCAGTGGGGTGAGGAGAATTATGAACTTGGACAGCAACCAGGCAGGGCAGCGTAGGCCTTCAGGGGGAGGAGGGTTACGGGAGGATAGCGACTGGCGGATGGGGGCATGCAGAAAGCCTAAGAGGAACCCCAAAGAGGGCAGCTGCTGGTTTTTAAACACACTGCAAGCCCTCCACTGCCCCTAACCTTGAGGTTAAGCATAGCCAAAGGCAGTGTGAACTGTGAGGCTGCCACAGTCATGCTCCGAAACTACAGTATACGGCTCTCTAGCACAGTCAGCACTAACACATGCTTTAGCCCCAAGGTAGTCACACAAGGACAAGCGCGTACGGACACACAAACACGCACGCACAGAAATAACCTTTACAATGACTGCTCACTAATCAACATAGAGAGATGGCAGCCCTGGTTAACCTTTGAACTGGCCTCCCTGATAGAGGGCCTCAACTGGCCTTGCAACAGCTCACTAAGACAATGATAAACTGTGGGGAAGGTCAAGCCGATGGCCAGGACAGTTGCATGAAAGAGCTCTTATTCTGTGCTGTGGTATAAATGCAAAGTATGCCAATTACATGCAGGGTTTGTTCTACAGGCAGTTCTGAATGTTGTGGCAAGGGAATAAAGACAGAGGCCCTTGGGGGTTTATTCCTGCATGGATGTTAGAGCTGGAAGTGTTTCAAATGTCTGCACAAAAGAAAGATTGGTCAAAATGACCACTCCCCAGCCAACCACCAACTGGAGCCTAATACATCCTTTACTGTATATATGTGTATATAAATATATATATATATATTTACATACACACACACACACACACACACACACACACACACACACACACACACACACATACAGAATGAGCAGCAGTCTAGTCTATGATTCAGCTCAGCAGGTCAATAATTGATCAATCACCCTGTATTGTCATTTTCATGAGAGGTCACAAAGACAGTGAAGAAACAGCTGGTCACGTTTGAGCCAACTGAGTTCGCACTGTGCTGCAGTTACTTTATAGGTTCATATGGACTTGCTAGACTTAACAGCCACTGAATATGCAACATATGTGGCACACTTATAATGTATGCCACATATGTTGCATATTCAGTTATCGCCTCCGCAGACAAATTTCAACAAATCTGGCTCGATTACAGCTCCTGAAAAACAGCGTGTGGATCACAGTGATCACAAAGTGTTAATGTGTCGTGGCACTCCGTCCAAAGTCACAATATCGCCAAAGTACTTACGAAGCTTTTGCTGTGGATTTTAAATATCTGTACCAAATGTCACAGCAATCCATCAAAACAATGCTGTGATAGTTCACACCAAACCAAGAGCATCAGCCACTGTGGCAAAGATTCAGTGTTAAAGAAGGTCTAAAAAAGTCGAATGCTTTGGTAACTGTGACACCTCCACATCTGCTCCAGGTACACAGCGGGTGGGTCGTTAGTCACACAGCCATGAGAGGTTCTTCAGAATCCACAGTCTCCAATATAGATAAAATACAATGTAGCACTGTGTGAGTGATCAACCCCCAGACTGCTGAAATGATCATTAAGGCAACACGATAACTTGAACTTTTCCTTTAGTGCTTAATTTAACTTTGTGTCGTTTCACATGGACAAGGAGTCATTACACATCAGGCTGAGCACCTTCTATTCAATCAACCTGCTAACCATGCTGTTTGACATGAACGTCCGGAACGTGTGCACAAGAAGCTAACCAACAATTCATTGGGGGTTCGGAGTTCAAGTTAAATTGATGTGGGTCAGTGTCACACAGCTCGCAGTCTCTCTTTGAAAGCCCATCATTCATTCCCCCGGAGAGAAGACAAGTACACAGACTGTTTACTGATAGAACTCTGGTATGCTTTGCCTAACCTAACGTGCATTCTAAACATCAAATCAAACAGCAAAAGTGTCCAAGCTAGTGCACAACCAGAAGCCAGAAATGGGACTGCTGACAGCTTGATTGCAGAAGTTTCTCTGGCCCTGGCCTTTACAATGGCTGCATACCATGATTTCAATCTGCCTGGAATGGGAGCTGCTCTGAAGGGGTGAATACAGATCAACCTTGACTTGATGTGATTATGGAAGTGCCAAACAGAGCAGAAAAAAATTATATAGTGATAAACGATAAGTGATAAACATCTTTGTAATTGCTCGCCGCCTCGTGTCGGGGAGTGAAAATAGGTACTTGGCAATGTCCTGGATGTCTTCACAACGCATCTAATTTCTCCTTTTTATGTGCTACAAGGGAAATAAAAATTGTGTCATTATAGCTGTAAGAATGTATTTGCTTAATTTACAATTTGACCTATACAAGTTCCGCATTACCTGGAGCTGTGGAACAGCCACTGCCGAGTCCTAACAGGACACGGTCGTAATTTTCTAAACCACATTAGGGTGTATTCATTTTCAGACGGATCTTTGATGTCGAGATCAGGCCGCTGAAGTGCTGCTCGCTCTCATCTATTTGCACCCTAATATCGCTGCCTTGCACAACTGAATTTCTGAACCTGTGATCGTTCCTTTAGTCATCCTTCATCTTCTCTGTCTCAGATCTCTTCAGTCAATCCTAATTGAGCCCACGCAGATTTATATTACATTACATTGGTCATTAATTCTCCTATCGCTCTATTTTAACTGAAACACCTATAACATAAACCGTAATTTGATTATAGCTATTTAAGGAGTTTGCTACAAGTATTTTGTTGAAAGCAAAACAACTATTGGTTCTAAACATTTGCAGGAAGGTCTAAGTGGTGAAAACCTACGGGTGGTTAAAGAGGTGAAGAGGATAAGTTTCCATCTGTTACATCCCCAAACTAACTATTCTATTTACACTTCCTTCTTTCTGTTGATGAAGTACATAGTACTCCTTGTTCAGCTGCACTGGGTCATCTTAACGTTCCTCACTGTCTTTCTATTCATTCAAAAAAATATGTACAAGACAATTGGACAGGAGTCGGCCTCAAACAAAGTGCTTCTGGGATTGTCAGACAGTCTGAAACCTCTCTCAAGCCCTCTTTGTTCAGTCTTCATAATCTACATTTCTGTGTACACACTGTGTGTGTGCCTTTGAGGGGAGACTAATAGAAAGTGTGCATCTTAATTGTCATCTTGATGATCGCCAAGATTATCAGGACGGCCTCTCTGCGATGGTAGGATCTGTGTCCCATCTTCAAGTCTGGTCTTTCTGCAGTGTCATAAACCACTTCTTCACAAGCCAGACACACCACACTGACTGGATGGTTTCCAGAACACCTTATCTTTTAATGCACCAGCATTTCTCATATTTCATACGCAAACCTCTGGAAAATGCTTAAATCTTAAGCTATTCCAAAGCCAAACTAATATTTGGTCTGATGCTGCATGCTGTGCTGTTGCATGGCCCTGCTACAGACTCTAATTCTGTCTACTTCATAAAGGCCTCGTATCATCATAACAAAGTGACACAATAACAGACTGAAGTAAAAACATCTGTTTGAGTTTTACTCAAGCATCTCAGACGCTGTTTGGTGTCAGCCATCCAACAAAGTGTTGTCGAGAACAACTGTGTTTGTGAAGTCAGCGTGTGAAGGGTAGGTTTTTACTACAAGTTATTTTTACTGGTTTGAGTTTTACTGGCTTGTCCAAACAGTTGGTAAAATGTCCTGACAGACTTGGACACGACAGCAACGCCCGGCATGTTCTGGTTATACGTTTCCCCGTTTTCCTTGAAACCAGTCCCAGCCCAGTTTTCTCTTTCTTTTGCCTCTGTGCAGACTGAACCTGTCCAAAGACTAATTACTGAGAGGAGCTGTTGAGTATCGCTGATGACTGCTCCAAAAAAGTGTGTTTTCATTTTTTTCCTCTGTGTGTCTGTGATTGCGTTCATTTTTCTTAGTCGTGTGTCTGTGTGTCTGTACATACATGTGTTGTTCTTAGTGCATGTGTTCTTCTTAGTGTGTGTGTGCATGCTTGTGTGCAGGAGTAGTGCTTAATAACCCACTTTCTGCTCTCAGACAAAAACAGCATACATCCCTAACAGACACACAAGCTTTGGGCATACAGTGGGTACACACGAGCGACCACACATACACTCACTCACTCAACACACACACACACACACACACGCTCAGTCTCCCTCACTCTCTCCCCCTTTCAAACACACACACACGCCCACTCGTCCCCCCTTTCAAACACACACACACACACACACACACACACACACACTCAGTCTCCCTCACTCTCTCCCCCTTTCAAACACACACACGCCCACTCGTCCCCCCTTTCAAACACACACACACACACGCTCACTCTCTCCCCCTTTCAAACACACACACACACACACGCTCACTCTCTCCCCCTTTCAAACACACACGCACACACTACTCTCTACTGTACTGCATCCACAATAGCAGCCACCTTTGTTCCATAATACATAGACACTCCTTTCTACTTTCCCTCCACATGCACTATACATTACAGCAGAGGATGGCTGATGAGGGAATAGTTACAGGATTATTCCAAGGTTGCAGTCTCACATTGGTTATCTCTGCCTCTCTTGTACTGATCCACACAACAGGGGGCCCCTCTGTACCCACACAGCTGTACAGTCTGTACAGTGTGGCGCGGCTGCAGACGCATGCCGAATGAAGAAACAGAAAAATAAAGTTGAAAAGGGAACAGAGGGAGAAGGGAATGCTGGTGGTCAATAGCGCCGGCTTAATTATAACAGATGGACAAAATATCATTGAAATTGAATTTCATAAATCATGTAAGAAGTGATAACACTCATTAATTTAAAGTGATACAGGTAAATATCCTTTTAGTTGGAAACAGGGCCCTGTGTATCGATTGCCTGTCATTCTGCAGCCTATGGCTAATGCCATGCCATCATTTATAGAGCAGGTGCTCAGCTTATCACGCCCTGAAGCCACTATTACATTCAAGATTAGACTATGAATGATTAAAATGAACCAAGGTTGGGCTTATTGATTGAAATCAGGAAACTCAAAACACTCGGTGTTCGCTTCAGATGCGTTTATGGATTTAGCTTTGTTTTGCCCCATAGGCTATACACTCGTCGAGCACTTGAGCAGGCTTGCACAAAACCCACTCCGGATTGAAAGGCAGCACATCTTTCAAGGCGTGATAAAAAATTACCAAATGCAAAGCATGATAAAACGGCAGCGGCGCTCGTTAACCAGTCACAAAAAAAAAAAAAAAAACACACCTCGACTGTGCTAAAATTGCTATCGGGAGCAGCGGTTGATGAAAGATTATTATAATTAAGGCAGTGCAAACCAGCCACGTAGACGACAAATCATTTAAAAAGGAAGACAAAGTGTGATGAGGAGACATTACATTGCATCAAAAATACCCTGAAAGGCATGTCGCAGGAGGCACGGTTTGATAGAATAGTGTTTCAAATTGCCAATCAAGGGGGGCAATGTAGCTAGGTGTCATCCGAGAGGAATTTGGTGTGTGCGTTGATGCGGTGACTAACAGGTGCAGGATCCACACAATGTAAAGGCGTGCACTGCTTAGGATGACAAACGCGTTGTTTGCAATAAAAGAAAATAAAAGAAATTCCTCTGGCCGACAGACAGATGTGAGCTTGTTTGCTCCAGCCTGTGACTAAACTAAGTGAGACTATTACAACTTTTTTAGTTTTCCTCTGACAGGTCAGCGAGTTCAGGGCCACGAGGGAAAGTAACAGCGGATGGATGGGGGAGAGGAGAGAGTCAGAGAAGGCAGGAAAACAGTTCACACATACAAAAACACATACACAGCCAGTCGGACCACACAGTGGCCACTTGCAAGGGACAACTGAGCTGTGTATAATAAGTTTATTCCCCAGCGACCCAGGTTGGAGGTCCAGCTGAGAGCGTCAGGCTGTATGAAACTCAACTGATCTGAAATGACATAATATGTAGTTACAGTACTGTAGTAGTGTAATGCTGCTAATGCTAATGTATTCAGACTAGAGGCATGTGAAAAACAGAAGATGTGCAAACTCATTGTATTCATAGATTTTCTGTCTTTAAATTCACTTTTCTGAGTTTCCTCACTGGCTAAGAGCGACGGCCTTGTGGGAAGCGCAGTTGGTGGAATTACTTGTTCTGACTTCAGCTGATTTGCTGCGACAATAATTGACTGTTTGATATATTTCTTTCTTTCCCGCAACTGTTTTGGCATCAATTTGAATTTGTTTGAATTGAAAGGAGACTTGTTTGCTTCTTTCCATGCATGTAATGTGCACCTGTGTGTGTGTGTGTGTGAGGTATGTGCTGGTGGTGTATGTGCTGGAGAAGAGAGGCTGAGAGGGGATGAGCGGACCACCGCCAGCGAGTGTCTGACTTAACAGAGATAAGAGGTGGGGTCAGCCAGAACACCCGCACTGCGTAGGGAGGGGAAATGGCTGCTGGGCAGTCCCTGACCCTGGATCAGAGTCGGGGAGACGGGAAGAAATGAGACGTGACTAATGGAGACACTGCAGGCTGACCCCTGATCAGTCGAGAGCGGGGAGAGAAGAGGGGGCAGGAAGGAGGATGGAGGGGAGACGAGAGGGGAGAGGTGGGAGGGAAGACGTGCACTGAATGAGGTGAGGCAGATTGGGGCTTAGAAGTGGAGTGGGTGTGCGTGTGTGTTTGCGTATGTGGAACACGTCAAACGTGGCTGTTGAGGATGCAATGTGAGATAAAGGAAGAGCTGAGACAATGTTTGCTTGCAAGTGTGTTTTCACAGAGTCAAGTGCAGGGATCCCAGGTGTGTCAGAGCCCTCGCAGCGACAAATACAGTTTATATTCACTGGCACAGGAGAGGGAGACAGAATGGCAGCACAGACTAAAGCAAGGTTAACATGGCAGCAGGGTAGCAAGGTGGCAAATCGTGCCTGCGTGCGTATTTTTAAGTTGAGATGAGAGGGCAGGAGCTGCAGGAAGATTTATTGATTGACTTTAAAATATAGTTATATATTAATTACAGGTGTCCACTAAATGCCTGATGTGCAGATGCTAACATTTACATGTAAATCCCCATACCTCATACGTAGACTGCTGCTGTTACTTAGCTTACCAGTTAATGATGGCTTCTAATCTTACACTGGGGAATTTCAAGCTTCCGTTGTGATGGGAATGTGAATGGGACATGTGAGTTTGTTTATTTGCTGCATTGCATGTAGTTTTATGAGGAAACTTCTTCTAAAGGCCCATCACCGGACTGATTATAATCTCATTAAATACAGCACTTTACATGTCAGATAGCTTTCTTGCCACCTTGTAGCTTGGTTGTTTGAGAATCCCAGCCTTTGTTCCTTGAGTTGTTCCACTGTTCCAGCCTACATGTTGACCACTGATCAAAATGAACCAACGTTGGGCTATTGGATTGGATTCGTTTAAAAAACCAGGCTGCCTTAGTCAGATTTTTGTCTGGTTTGGTTTTCAGTTTCTGATTTAAATTGATCCAGTAAATCAGTGTTAGAAGGCACATCAAGACACAACATTGTACAATACTAAGCAACAATGAGGGAAAAAAAACACTTACTGTAAAATACATATATACAATTAATTTATAACTGAAAGTACATCTCAAAACCTTGATAACACGGTGGTTTACAACAAAAACTCTTCAGTATTTGGTAAAAATATTAACATGATGCCTCATGTTAATATTTCTTTATTATAGATCTTTAAGAAAAAGCTTTGTTTACGTATGTGCTCAGCTACTCATGACCACACTATTTTTGCTCTTGCAGCCCACACAGAAGTACCAGCTGGCACCTTCAAGAGTGACCAACTGAGTAGTTTCAAAGTAACCAAAAGTTGGTCCTCCTGAACTTTCAGTTGACAGTTACAGAGCTGAGACATACTGTTTCTACACTGTGGGACACACACTTTCACAGAGGCTGTTTTTCTTTGCAAACCAACTTTTGGTTTTTTCCACAGAGTCGACTTAACAGAAAATTTGAGCCTCGCTGCTCAAGCCTGGCTGTTCTGGCTGACCCTACACCAGACCTGTAATTAAACAAGTTACATAGTAGAGAACATTTCCCTGCTAATTTCCACCGACCGTTCAAAGATCAGACCTCTCATGTAAGCTGGCATCTCATAACATTGTCATATGATGAATAGCTTGCCTGTAATCATCATACAATGGACTGATGGATTCAGAACAATTCAGCAGAGTACACTAATGCAACAGAGCTACGAATACAAAAACGTGAAAGCGGCAGTCTCAGCAGCCTCTGAATAGGTTTAAATAGATTTCAGAAAACAATAGCATCTTTGGAGAGCATGGCAAACCTCCAGGAGCTCAGCAGGAGCCTCGGAGTTTGCCAAGTATCAGCGTGTTTGAGACTTTTCATTGGCAATCACAGAAAGCTGTAATAACATCGGAGACATTAACCTTGATATCCCCCACAGATACTTGCAGCACAGCTACAGATTGAGTGGAGCTAGTGCTCACTTTGCAGCATGTCTCAAGTTCACTTCGATGGTGTGTGGGACACATCTCGCTTCGAGGCATTTTATCTTGTTCCGTGGTTTGGATGCACTGATGTCTTTCGTACTTCTAATTTCTCAACTGTAACAGCGCTGCAATGCTTGGATGCTATAAGATCCTGAGAACCAAGGTCTTCATCAGCAAACAAAAGCACCGCTTTGTTTTACATCTACGATTGTAGCGTTCCCATGACACTGTATGTTTCACCATTTTATGATTTGAAGTACACTGTAGGAATACTGTGAATACTTTGAGGTAAATGCTCATTTGCCATTGCAACTTTTGGACCCATAGAAGAAAGACAGCATAAGCTTGATCTCCTACGCTAATGAGGAACAAACACAGAGTGCAGAAACTGCCAGTGAGTCAGCAGGTGTTGAAAGGCACTATTGTTTGCAAGCCAGGCTCACTACTTTCTCCAATACAGAATTTATGGGGAAAAGTCCATTAGGAATGGGTCATGATGTTCAGATATTCTAAGAGATAAAATAACAAAAGTGATAATTATAATTTATAATTAATTATAAATTCTTATCTTCTTTGACAATATCATCATCTCTTTTTCTGGCCAAGGGCAGTATACAGTATAGCATACTTGATTTGCTTTGACTGAAGAAGCATCTTACAGTTAATAGCTGTTGATATGGATAGCATTACACAAGGCAGATTGAAAGAGGAGTTGACATGAGAGTGTGGATGCAGAAGTGCAGTCCATTATATGTAAGTTTAGCATTCACAGCCATCCTTCTTCAGCATAACCCAAACCGACTGTCTTACATAGCCCCAAAAAACGTTTTTGACGACCACAATTAGCGCCAACATAAGTGCATGAGGCATGTTTTTGGTGAGAACAGCACTGTTTCATCTGTGTGAGCGACGTCAATATTCCATTTTTTTTTTTTAGTTAAGTCATGTTTTGAACCTAGATAGACTTGACATTCATTCATCACAAACTCAGTCCTAAGGAGTGTGCTGTGCAAGTGCCACTGCTTGTATGATAGCTATAACTAATAGAGGCAGTGTAGGAGGAAGGAGGCAACTGCATGGTATAGTTGTTATGTTGTGAAACTCAGCCCTGACAGTTATATGCAGGCACTGTCAGAGGGAACAGGACCACGAGCTCGCAAGGACAAACTCAACCTGCAATAATGCTTCAGTGTCAATGAAGCTATACAGCATGTATAAGTGTAAAAATAGAACTTGTTGCTTATCCTAAGATGGTCCTAGGGCTGGAGCCAATCCCAGCAGACACTGGGCAAAAGATGAACTACACCATGGACAGGGCACAAGTCAATCACAGGGCTGACACATGGAAACGCACAAACATTAACACCTAAGGGTAATTTATAGCCATCAGTTAACGTAACCGACATGTCTTCAGACTAAGGGAGGAAACATCCAGAGGAAAAGGTCAGGGCTGAATATAGATGCTTGCTCTGTATATGACGTTCCATCAAAACGTCCTCTGACTGCTCATATCACAAGCAAGTGTAAGTAAATGTACCTTTAATTAAACGATTTAAATTTAGATGACATCCCTTCAAAGATGTACAGCAATGCACTGCTCTAGGCACTCACTGCTCCATCAAAGTCCGGTTACGTGAAGCACTGTATGCAAGCGTGCTGGATTCCCTTTGGATTTTCTCAACTGCGTGGAAGCTCTGACCAATTGGCGTGAATTTGATTTTGAAGTGGAAGAAGTCGCCTTGGCCAAATCCATTGAGAGGCAGCAGGTGTGGCGGAGCGGCAATTTGTGCTGTTGCAGCCAAAACACCCAGTGTGTTTCCAATGATCCGTGCACCCACCCCACACTACTGAATCAAAATGAATTTGGTGCACAATACTGCAAATTGTGTGTTGCTGCTGCATGAAGCCATGATGTAATAACACTCTGTACAAATATTGCAATATGACCACTTTCAATCACAGTATTAGAGTTATTAGTGTAATGCCTGTGATGATACACGTAGAGAGCTATAAAAAAAAAACAAACAAAAAAAACGCCAAAAAAAAAACAACAACACAAAACTGTGCAGCAAAAGGTTGAAACAAGCTCAACTAGCAACGTGATCCGGCTCGGCTTTGTGTTGGCAAAGGAATGGGGAATATCCAGTGGGGAATGCTGGCAGGGAGCAGCACCGCAGCAACCACCAGAACCAGAAACGGGCTCAGCAGCCTCCCAGTCAACACGGCCGGACCAGAACCAAACACAGTCTCCGAGACTGACAAGGACCAGTTTAACATCAGGGATTACAGAGCTGAGGTGGCTTACAGCGACTCAGACCAGGAACCTGACTCCATGGACAATGAAGACACAGCAGGCAAGGACAGGAAGGGCGTAGAGCAGACGAGGAGAGGCGTTGCAGCAAGTTAATTTGTAAGTACACCATACATCATACATCCTGTATAAGTGAGCACTTGTTTTTGTGAAGTTGCAATTTGTAGTATTGCGCACAGCATAGTGAAAGTTGTGCGTATTCCCATATTTTGAACTTGTGTGATATTACAATAAATGACTGAAATGTTCAGTCTCTGGTTGTTCTGACACACGTTCAGAATCATTAACATCACTTCTGTTTCCAAGAAGATCATTTCACACTTGAACTTGTAAATGCAGACTGTAGAGGCTCATTATTGCGGTTGTATATTCCTCTGTAAAGCAGCACAATGTTGACAATGTTACTTCTAACATGGAATCATTTTGTGTTGCCCCAAAATTACATATATAAACAATTAAACCAATGTCCTACTTGTGGGTTAGTAGTTGACGATTGGTTTAAAGGAACAACTACACCTCATCTCAACTCCACTAATGATCATGATTTCCTCTGTTGTTTGAGGTGGAGGGTTTTGTTTATTAAGATGTCTTTACAATTTTGATAAAACAGGGAATATGAACTATAGAAAGTGTGTGTAATGTCTAGGCTCTTTCCACAAAACTTCCTCACAAATTAATGAGCCCCCCCCCCCCAAGGAATATATTTAGTAAATCGTCGAAGTGGAAAACAGTTTTACCACCAAGTTCCAGGGAAGACGACGACAAAATAATAGCATTACAGCGCATAAATCAAACCCGGCTCAACAGGCGACTGATCCTAAAAAGTAAACAATAATGTCTGTGGTAATGTGGGTGCAGCAGTGCATTGAGCGGCAGACGGTAAACACTGTCCTCATAACAAACTAATTATCCTGGGACTGAATTAGCCCTTAATATGCTGCCGGACATTTGTTGGCAAATTAATTGAATGGACTGAGTTTGTCCTCGGTGTGTTGCCATGACCAATGCTGCGGATGACAAGAACAAGGCAGCACCAGGCTTTTGGGACGGGCTTTTAAAATGTAGGCTAATCCATTTTATATGACTGATTACCTGCACACAGCTGCAACCAGTAATCAGGCGTATTAGCGCACAATGTAATGGAATCTGATTTGTGTTTTTGTTTTGCAGCGATTCCTTTGCCACAGAAATCTAAACTTAGAGAAATGATTTAGAAACTATGAATTTAACAGCTCATCAACAACTTCCAGCTTGTTTCATTTAAGACAATAGCATCTCACAAACACATTTTAGACTACGGATACTTTTCAATAAGCTGAAAAGTGTTATTTTTCTTTATTCAGATGACTGTAATCCCATTACATGTTACTCTCTTAGCCGAATCAGTAGTGGAGCAGCTATTATCGATAAGCTAAAGGCAGAACGACATGCTTTGAGGAGCTCCTTTCTAGATTAATTCACCCTCATTTTCTACTTTCTTTTATCTACCTCAGTGTCTCTCTGCCCCCGCCGTCTTCTCAGAATGAAATGCCATTCTGAATTAGGCAGTGAATTGGTGAGACTGATGGTTTTTGAGAGTTTCGGGAGATAGCTTAGTTGAGAGTGAAAGAACGTGTGACGGCGCGCGGCTCCATTCTGTTTGTGTGTGCGCGCGTGTGTGTCGTGTGCATGTGTTTGCTGCAAAGGTGAGAGGCGAAGAGGAGAGAGAGAGAGAGAGGAAAGAGAGAGAGAGGAAAGAAAGAGAGAGGGAGAGAGAGAGAGGGAGAGAGAGAGAGCTTGTCAGGCAACACTCGTCATGAAAAATGCATGGGGGTTGTGGTGTCAGTTTGCTGGAGCGAAAGCTGCAGAGAAAGAGCACAGACGGGGTTTTCTGAACTCTGCAACTCTCGCTGTCTGCACTCTCACTCACCCAGCCGTCCCGTGCCTTTCATACACTACAGCTCACTTCATTAGTCCTGCTCGCCCCACAGCCAGCTATACTTAACATGTGCTTTCTTAAGGTTTTCGCTGGGCTGTGGGCGCTGATCGTAAATATGCTTTTCTCTCCCACGGTGAGATCTTTATGGCGCAGTCCCCCTCAGTACCGTATCTCTCTAATGCAGAGATAAAACACGAGTATTTGGTCAGCGTGAGGATGCGGCTACACAGAGTTGAAGATTCCAATAAGGAAAAAAGAGCAAACGCTTCGATGAAAGGCTTGACTATGTCTGTCAAACTAGTGTAAAGCAAGGATTTTGTGCTGCTGCTTCAATGAAACCAAAGTGAGCATTTAAAGAGTACTAAAGGAAAGGTTTTACACTCGAGTGTGAGCACAGTGTAGTGTATTCTGAGTATTAAAGTGTAGTCTGAGTATTAGAGCATTGCTGGTTGCGCCAGACTGAAGTGATGGCTGTGCATAAAAGTGAAGGCTACATATAAGTGAGATGCACATTAGTTGTAGGCACAGTGTTGGGGCAGTATGAAGATGACAGCAGATGAGGGTGGCGACAAGCCGCACTGCTGAACTGACACAGCGTGTGCTGTGTGGTGCGCATTTTAAAAACACCTGTCACGTTCCTCATCAACGGTTTCCCACTTTGGTGGATCAAGTGGAACAACATCAGCCGTCTTGTACTTAGTTTAGGGGCGTTGCACATCATCTTTGCTCCCGCTGCTTTTCCTGCTGTGATCTCATAATTAACCAAATAGTAACCTCATCCAGAGTTGGCGTGTTTATGATTTACATCAATGTAAACTAAGAAGCTCTAACGTAGACTGAGCTCTCTTATGTGCCCTCCAGTGGTATCGCACAACACAAAGTACCTTGGCAAGTATGGGAACGATAACATCCAAAATGCAGCCGTTGTCTTTGCAAACATAACAGGTGTACATTCATCAAAGGTCTGTTTAACTTCCTAATGACACCCATGTGTGTTACAGAGAAATTGAAACATGCTAATGCGAAGCTCTGGTCGCAGGACAATTCCGCTCAGGGTATCATCTATCGCCCTCTTGTCTGCAGGTGTTCTCAGTCAGCTGTTCGGTGACAATGGAGGGAAATTCTGATTCATTTTGCAGAGGAGAAGATCACACCTTCCTGTGCCGAAAATCTGGCAAGTTGTAGGTTCTGATCCCAGTGTCTACTGATCCCCCTAAATCAGGGCTGCTGCCGCCATAGAGGAGACTCAGAGTTTGTCCTTTCAGGTGTGCCTAGACAATCAGTTCAACTGCATGAAGAGATACTTTCTGCATTCTGATGACTCTGAACACTAAAAGCAAATATCAACTTGACTAATTTTATGGAATTACACTGATTTAAGAAATAAAGACACAGGATATGTGGAAAATGCCTTGAGACAGCATTCAGTATTCATATCTACTTTTTCATTTTATCTCAGGGAGGGGTGCCCAAATTATAAATGCACAATTGAATGAATTTACACAAATAAAAAAATTGCAATTTGACAAACTTTTTACTCTTCAGTGACTTTTTACTCATGCAGTCCTGTCTTTGGTGGGCTGGGTTTGGCTTTTAAAACCCTGGTGCTGGTCTGAAGCAAAACAGTGAAGTTACAGGCTGTGAGAGCACAAAATAGAATTGAGATTCATTTAAAAACATTGTAGAGATGAGGGGAACTGCAGGCTAGGATGGTCACTCTCTTGGTGTTCATAACTAGCAACTCCTTCCTCACACAGTTAGCCACAGTTAATATTGATCATAAACAAAAACTCGGTTATTATAATTCTCCAACTCACTTTAATTCAAAACTGGAATTCCCTGCTGGTAACAATGGAAAAGACAATCAAAATAAAATGAAAATGGCTCCACGTTTTCAATGTCACTCCAATCTATTAGACATCTAACCTTGTTTTGCTGCAAAAGAAGCTTCTCTTTTCACAACGACATTCTTATTTTCAGATTTCAGAAACAACTGCAACATACAGTCGACCGAGGTTGCTCCTGTCCTTAAAGAAAGAGGGAAGGAGAAAGAAAAACAACAGGATGTCTGCGTATTTGTTGACTCAGTATACATTAAGCTGGCTTTTACTCTCTTGTTGAGACAGCCGAGCTTAATGGACTTTGTGTGTAAAACATCATCAATGAATGGTGCAGCGCAATGAATAATTAACAGCACTGCGGTTGAATATGCCGTATGCTTTGATTTATTTAACCATTTTCACATACAATAAGTCCCTGCATCCTGAAAGCTGAAGCTAAAACCATAGTGTATCCGTGGAGATCTGGCAAGAGAACTTGCTCCAAGTATACTTTGCATTAACGGAGACTCGTTAACCGTGAAAGTCGGTCTAAGTATCCCAGCTGCCGTTCAATCTCTCAGTCTTGACTACCACCCTCATCTGTCTGACCTTTGGCAGCAGACTCGCATGGCAGAGGAGCAACATATCATGACATACAGCCGTGCTTGATCTGTTTGATTCCAGCACTGCTCTCTTTGTATAATGTATGCTGCCAGCATAGAATATTTGGCTCCAGGCAAGACCGGCAATGACTCAGTGCCTCTCCACATGCATCGCATATGTCACAAGGAAAAGATCTGTGCTTTATACATATGCATATCTGGTGTGTTTGCCGCTCAACCACCTTTATTTTTAGATATTACTTCAAACTGTGGCGTGGGTTTTGCTCTTCCTATCTATATACTCAGAAGAATAATGAATGCATAAGAGAGAGTCGACTTCACTGGATGGTTCCTGCACTACTTCAATAAAATGTTTTATTTATTTTGTCAATTTGATGTTAGTGATGAACTCTGATTGGAGGTGAAATCGTGGTCAAAAAGATTCATAAAAAAGATTCAAGCTGTTTTGTGGCTTGGTTCTGTTTATTCCACTGTCTATACATCAGTGTGAAGCAGGTCGTACCTACACATTGATATATAATCAGTGAAATGATGTTTAGATCTGTCAGATATCTGGGTGATGGAAACATAGCAACACTCATCATGATGAGTGAACCGTCCATAACAAGTACAATGCAGCCATGCAAACATCACAGAAAGTCAACTATTTCTAATTATTCATAAAGACGCACACACTTCCCAAGCTACACTGCAGCTAGTGGAGTTAGCTGAACACAAAGCGAGAGAGAGAAAAGTATATCAAATATATCAATATCTTATATCTGTGTGAGGTGCAATCAAAATGGTTTCAGTATTCCCTAATCCCAAATGCAGAACGGCCCCGCAGCAAGTGAGCAGCAGCTGCTGGCTGGAACTGTTGTAATTTACTGTACTGAGTTACGCTGCCTGCTAACCAGCGGGACCAGAGTTACAATATGTGTCACCACCTGCAGTGCAATTGTGATGCATCCAGTGCACATTTGCACAAGGACCTGAAGCTACAGCAGAAAGCAAATATCAAAATCTGTGTTAAACCAAAGCTTCAGATCTAAGATCACGGCATAAATCAACCTAAAGACTAAACAGCAGTTTTAGCAAACAAGAAAAAAAAGCACAGCTGATTGGACTTTACATAACACTGTCAACAGATGAACAATATCAACAACTAGTTTTTTTCTTTCCGGGTGCTCAAAACCAACTTGAATTTAACAGACGATATCAAGTTGCAAACTGTCTGTGAGGAATCCGTTGCCGCTTTTAAAAATAGTACATCAGTATAAACACTTTACTGGCTTCAATCCTACACCAGGATCATTGATGTAAATTGAAAATGTATCAGAAACTCTATTTGTCCCAACGTAAATCCTTCAGGGTCACCAGTCTTCAGGGCTAAGGCTGCACAAGTATATCTTTATCGAAGGACACACGCTGAGATCTCCAGGTAAGGTGAAAATCAACCAAAACTTACTAAAACTTGAACGCTGAATATTTCTCCACTGAGTCAAATGCTATGCAAGTCACTATATTGGGTTGAATGAATGGGAAATCAATTTCTAATGAGAAGTGCTGTTTTCACTGAGACTGTCGTTACGGAGTGCAGAGGACTGATGGAGAGATTCATCACATGTTGCGATTACAATCAGGTTAACATCAGCAAAATCAATGAGCTCATTGTAAACTACAGTTTTTTTTTAAATGCCTTAAATAATGGCGTTGAATAATGGCCACAGAAGTGTCTTCCAGAATACTGTGACATTACAGTGAAGCTGAACATTGTTGTTTGGGATATAAAATATCAGTTTGTCATTTTATGAATTGAGACGTTTGCATACAGTTTCTTCTTAGCACATGAATTCTGGGGTTTTGGCAAAAACGGTGTTTTGTAAGGTCATAAATGTAAAAAAAAAAAAAAATGCTCAATATACTTCATCTAAGTGTCAATAATAACTTCTCTGTGTGCAAAGCTACTTCAGTCCAAAACGCAGCAGCTGTATTCATGCCAGTTTGTTAAATACAATATCTCTGCACAGGCAACACTTCTTCCCTACAGACTCTCCAAACACTTCCCTCTTCCTTCACACACCACAATCTAAACGGTCTCTCTTTATGCCTGGCTAACCCATCTTATTATCTCCAACCCTCCAAGGTAATTTCAACAATGTGTCGTTTATTCCTTCTCTATACGTCTGTACTTTGCAGTCTGCCATCTACCTACCTGTCAGCCTGACTGTCAGTAGTTGTTTTGGGTTTTTTTTTATCCTTTCTCTATGTCTGTCTGCCTCCCTCCCTGTCGGCACTTTCCTCATTGTGGGGAAGAATAGTCTGCTTGTCCTATGTTTAGTTTGCCTGGCTTGCATTGTGTCTGTCAGGCTCACTGTCTTTACCCATAGTATTTGACAGCCGCACCTGTCTGCTAAGTACTGAGCTGTGTTTCTCCTGTCTGTCTCTATTTGTGTGGTTTTGTAGTCTACGAATCCATTTGGCTGGTCGACTGTGCTGTTGCACCGCGTGTCTGATAATCAATGCGACACATACGGACCCTCAGTGCCTCGACCTTGTCTGATGCAGTGAAGTCATCTCCAACAACAGTCTGCTTTGCCCAGCCTTGGCCCGTACTGCTCTGCCGGCTGTATTGAGAATGCATATAGTCTGTGTAGACAAGGGAGCTAAAACAGCGATTCAAGGATTGAAAAGTGTTCATTGACTACTTCATTTCAACTGAAAATCTCAAAACAAGGTCTCATCAATAGTCAAAGAGAACAGGAAGAGAATTCATGGACTGATTGATGGATTTCATTTGCAAGACATACAAAAGAAAATCCAAATAAACAAGTTAAAGTGAAAACTTATTCACAGAGACATACTGTGTGTTAAAAAAAACAAGGAAAATACAAAAAGGCACAAGACCTTCAACATAAAATACACAACCCTGAAGTCGAAAAACTTCTCACTGCAATTTGAGACATAAAATCACTTCACTAAAACCAGGGATAGCTAAAATAACAGCATCATTCCAAGTTTCACATTCATTGCCCTGTTCCAGAAAAGTCTAACTTGACTTCTACAAGCCCCTCTCTTAAAAACCTGATGCGTAGTGGAGGGATGTTCAGCAGCATCAACAAAACGTATTCACGCAAGGCAATTTACATGCGTGCACGCTGGCCCTGGTGTTATAGTTGTGGTTGTTATCTGAGAACACACGTTTTAAGAGGAACATAGGCACTGATCTTTTTGTATAGGATGCAGTCCCATCATACTTGCATCAGCTGCAGTTTAGCTGCCAAACTGTGACAAGCGGAAACACATCATCATCATCAGGACACAGTGTGAATGATCAAACAAGACATTTCTTCAGTTTAAACTGCGAAATATATTGGGGTCAGGAGAGACGACGTGGCATCTATAAGAAGCTGTCAACTGTTTGAGTTTAAATATAAGTTTTTGTACTTAATAGGTATTAGACTCTATTGTAACAGCCATGATAGTAAGAATAAAGTTTAAGACAGGTTAACAAACAAAATCTAACTTCAGCCAGGCTAATATCCTACAGTATGTCATTTTCCAGTCTTTAAGCCAAGCTAAGCTAAGCTAAAAAGCTGCTTCTTATTGAGCAAACAGATAAAATGTATATTGAGCTTCTCATCCAACCATCAGCAAGACAATAAATAAGGCTGTTTCTCAAAACGTCAAAGTGATCCTTTATGACAAAATCTCTTCTATTTTCTATTCTATCTTTTTTTTACGCTCACTCTTATGCTTCCATTTCGTGCCTGAGTGTGAGAGGAAAGTTGCCACACAAGTCCCCAAAAAATGTTGCATTTTCTCTCCACCATTTTCTCTCCACCACTGAGTGAATTTCTGTAGAAAATATGTATTCACTTATCTTTTCAGATGTCAGAAGCTGTAAGTAATGCAGCGGGGCAATAGCAGCGAGTTGTAGAAAAGACAACGCGATTCATTTCTGCCCTACAAGCTTGAAGTAAGAAAGGCTATGACAGCTAGTGTGGCACTTTTCAGGCAGCCTTTTAAACAGTACTGATGCCTGTACTGCGGAGGTTTCATCACCCCTGCTTTTTAGAGTAGTAAAAAGAAGGCTCCCCAAGGAACACTGCCTACCATTGGGCTCGAGTGGGAACTAGGAACTCACAGATGTAATTTGGTGCCGGTCTATCACAAAGTTCAAAATTCATCAGCACAATTTTGTTTGAAACTCAACCAGTGCTCATTCAGAATGAAAACGAGCAAATAAGGATGTTTTCCAGTATTAGAGCACAACCAGATGTGATGAGGCAGGCGTATACAAACATAAGACTGAAGATAAGTAATGAAATTATTCAGCTTACCAGTAACAGAACTGAACTTCATCACACATCTATTGTAAGTCCAGTCTATTGTCAAGCAAGTAACAACTTGCCTCACCTTCATGTGATGCACTGTTCCTAGATTGGAAATGTGTTTTTCAGCTAAAGAATGGGGACAGGCACGAGTAAGTAGACTAGACTCACACTTTCAGAGACACCAGCTGCAAAATCCACCCCACCCTTCTTAGACTGGGTTGTTGTGCCCTTAGATGAAATGTTCTGACTTCTTTATTCAAAACTACATGAGACCTAGCAAATTAAGAAACTCCAAAGTGCGTGATCCAACTGTGGGATTAGCAAAGAAGCTAATAATTACACAGAAGGTTATTGGGCTGTACCCCAATCAGAATTTTTGTATTCTGTATATAGCCATTCAGTATGAGCATCCAGCTAATGCTATCTTTCACCATCTCTGATGTGAGATTTCTGTACAGCTTGTCTCTCGTGTCTGGCTGCAGACAGCATTGACAGCCGAAACATCCCTCTCAGCAGACAGCGGTGGAGAAGGTTTGACCACGATCTGGGTTAAAAGTGGTTTAGCCAACCTCACTGACATCTTAACGTCAGAACATAGAAAGAGCCAAAAGACTGGAGTCTCACTCTGCCTCTGTCTGGCATCACACTGCCCTAAATTTCTATCAGCCGTCTTGACTTTCATTGGAGATAATTTTGTGGTTTGAGGTCATTTTGGGACGAGCTAGGAAAGTAGGAGAGTGTCTAGAAAGATGCACCAAAAAAACTCAAGCGCATTAATTCAACTGACAAAATGAGGGGTCAGTGATCAATGACTGTGATGGCCCGACACTGTTATGTGCTACATTTATTCACATTCACAGACTTATTTTATAATTCTCAGGCGTATCACCTGATGTTTTCTATGTTGTCGAGAAAGTTAGAGGTAAATAGAGTGGGTAAAGAGAAACAAGAAACCAAATGAAAAGCACCATTATCATGAATAAAGTTACAGATTTGTCTGGGACTAAACATTGTTGTAAACATGAAGGCTACACAACAAAACAAAATACAAAACATATAGTCCAGTGAAGCGTAAACATCGATCTCACCAGGAAAATCACCAGTGTTTCTAATGACACTAACAATGACTCAATAAAAACAAGCACAATAGCCAGCCCTATGAAGCTACCAGCAACCCCTCTGTAGTTCAGTTTTCCAGAGTTCTTTAAACACACCACTACAACACAACTATAGATCAGTTAAGATTACATTGCACCCAGTCATCTAGCAATGCATGCAACTGTTTGTCAACACAAGCGCATCAGAAACATCATCATCAGTCTGTGTGCTGCAAAGACACTCACCTCAGTTCAAACAAGGCAGCCACTGGCCACACACCTGCTGGTGACTTTCTCTGATATTAGATTAGATTTCCTTTATTAATCCCACACCGGGGAAATTTCAGACACCACATATCATAACGAGGTTTTCCATCTAAATCCATCAGTCTGCTACTTTTATTAACATACAGTAGTTGCCACGTGCACGTCACAAACTGTAACTCTACGCAATTCGCCAAATTGGGAAAAGAAGCATTAAACATTAAGCAGACAACCTGCTGCACTGCTCATTAAACCAGCAATAAATATTAACAAAGCGCACTGTCTTACCTTGTTGTAAATTAGTTCGTGCTCCTGCTCAACAAGCATCCACCACCTCAACATCATCATGGTTACAGAGCAGAGGCGAAGGACTTCGTATTCAAACCGGAAAATGAGCGCGCGACACTGACGTTGTGTTTAAGCTAGCTGGTTGCGCAGGTAAATTAGTCACCTGTTAGTGGAGCAGCTAGCTAGGGTCAAGTCCAGAGCTACAGTTATCATGTAACGTTTACTCCCACTGCCGCGCTGTTTTCTTCTCAAAGTTCATGTCTCCATCGTCGCCATTACTGTTATTACAATAACAGTATGTTTTTCTTGTTTTTCTGGAAAACTGCGTGATTTTTGTGGCCCCTTTCCACCGACGTTACTTCCTGTGTATGTGGCAGTGACGTCTCGCGACGGGGAGAGGAACTGCAAGAGTTAATTATATTACGTCCGTCTCGGCGATGCTTTCATCATTCATAATTTCAAACATGGAAGAAATTAGTTATAAAAGTGTGACAGCCCAATGTAAAGTCTTAAAAACTGAGTTGTCAAAAAAAAAAAAAAAAAACACCCAAACCTATTCATTTAAACCAAGAAAACCTCAAATTTAAAAAAAACATGTACCAATAATATTGTCCTGTGACACTGCATTAAAATGTGTTAACAGATATAAATCATAAAAATGATATATGTTCTAAAAACTCATAAAAGCATATTTAGACAAGGAACAAACACATATTTCCAGTATGTTGTCAACATCTCGCCTGTTTAAACCTCGTGAGTCTGGTTTTAAATAGAGGGGTGAAGAGGTGTTTGCACTGTGTTCACTGTAACATTAACAGTGTGGGTAGCTTGACCTTTACTGAGGAAACTAAATCAGTTCTGTTTACAAAGAAAGCTGCTCTCACCGGCAATCTACTGCCTTCAGCTCCATATGACTCCTAAAACTGGACTGACAACAAAAATGTCCTGCAGACTATTTGTTAACAGTAGAAAACAACAGTTAAAGTAGTATTAATGCTGCTGCTTCTTTTCAGGGGGCCCTAACCCAAAAATCTAATTATGGTAATTACGGTGACACATTACGCTATGCGGTGTCTTGACCTTGACTCTCAACAGCCCTGGCTGTGAGCAGGGATGAGGCAAACCTCAGCACACTTTAAACTTCCTTGGTAAAATACCTACAATGTGACAAAAGATGCTTGTGGGACCCAGAGGAGGTACCATCTTTAGACAAGAAGAAGGTTTGGTGAACAGCTTGAAAGTTCCAGTTACTGTTTCAAAATAAGCATTTGAGCTACATGCCTCTCTTTTTCACTTTCAACTCTGGGTTGGAATTAGGTTGCTTTAGCTAGGTGCAACTAAGAAACTGGCAAATAAGTGTATTGTGAAGAAATGAAATACAGGAGGGCAGAAAGAGGTCAGAAGACACAGCTATAACAATAGACACACAGACATAAGCCTACATGAGTTATCACATTTAGCCAAACTTGGATTATGCCAACTCTAGACCCTAAAAACACTGAAAAATTCATAAGACCCACGAAGCAAAACACAGCAACTGTTAAAAAATTAAATGCCTGGTTAAGATTATGGAAAGGTCATGGCTGCACAGCTCAGTATTACCAGGCTTGGACCTGAAATCACAACTCAGGTTAAGGCCAGTGAAGTTAAAAGTTAAGTTTTGGAGGCAGAGGCAGAAGTCCATACCAGACACGGAAGGAAAGTAAGGCAAACTTACCAGTTTGGAGTCAGGCAAAGGTCCAGAAGTCCAAAAAGCAGCCAGGTGTTCATTCAGGCACATACTTGCAGGCAGAGATAATTGCTAGCTGGAACTAAACTGGGTTTAGATTAAACAATATTGTTTTTCAAAACTACATTGAATAAAACAATCAGTTGTCACACCGAAGACTATTTTTGCTCCTGACTATGTCTGTCAGGACGTTCTATTATTAGGCTGATATCATTAGGCCTGCACCCGGCATAAGATGGACACGCACAATATGATATGGCGGAGAATGAATGAGAATGAGCTGGTTTATCTACAGCACTGTTAATCTAACAGGGTAGTGAGACCAGGTGTACAGGTGGGTGGGTGAGGTCAGGGATGTGAAATGGTGGGAACGCTGTGGTTCCTGCAGCTAAGGAAATGTGGCAGGATCTGAAATCAAAGGAGAGGTAGTGTTTGGCAACCGCAGAGAGCCAGAATCAGGCTAATGATGTGAAAGTGGGAATGCTTAAAAAAAAGCCACAGTGGTTCCTCCTGTGGTTCTCTTCCCACCCCCATGAGAACTACTGAACTGTGGGCACAGAATGTCAAATGTCAAATTTTAATAAGTAGAAGAGGAAGAAGAAAGAAGAAAAGAAGAAGAAGAACTTTACCCTTAAATCATCCTGGACTGAATTTTAGTTCGTTATCCAATCCCCACTGACTTCAGGTGTCCGGGGCCAAGTTCTTACCTTCACCACTCTATTATCTAATATTCTTTGTGAACCTTTCTAGACCAAAGTGCTAAGATGCTTTTAAGAAGCCGGGCTCAGCTCTGCTTAGTACCAGATGACTCCTCAAGCCCCATGCTGCTTTCAATACCGCAGCACTGCCTGTAGCCAAGCCACAAGTATACAGAGAGAGAAAGTAGGGGCGCAGGGAGAGAAGGGACCGCAAGAGAGGAAGGGAGTAGATGAGAGGTCGGAAGAGATAAAAGGATGACGAGAAAGTGGAACAGTGACAGAGGAGGATAGAGGAGCAAATGCGGGTGGGGGGGTGTTCTACGATGACTAGTTTATCTAGTCAAGTTTGCTCTCCTCTGTCAGCTCTCCCAAGCATCCGTCCATCCTGCTGAGACACAGAGAGATGAAAGTGTGAGGAAAGCTCGGTAGCTAGAGAGAGGGAAGGTGAAGAGAGCTCCTGCAGGGACGGTGAGAAGCAAAGCAGGCGGGGGGGCTGAAGTTGGTGAAAATAGCCTGGGCTGAACTACAAGCTGGATTCCTAATGCCACATTTGCTTTTCATTGGCTCCAGTGGTCTGTCATTCGCCGCTTGCCAGAGAAGCACTTACAATCAGACCTCAAGTATTATAGGAACTCCCTTATGGGTACTATTCTGGAATTCATTGATCTTGCCCTGTGCGGTGAAAGTCAATTTTAGGGCTCAGTCTCAGAAAATAGCTTTTTTTTTTTTTTTTTTTAGCGAGTAACTTGGAATAGCTGGTGGACAGTGATTTGGTAAAACTACATTTGCTGCATGTACACAATATGATCAACAGACAGACAGCAGGATTTGAGATATGGTCTGCAGGATATCCCAGTATATACTCAATTAGACTACATAATGAGCAAATGATATGAAGCTGAGGGTGTGACAGGAATGTGACTGTGTATGTCTAATCTCACATTCAGCAAACAGCAGTACTTTGGATGACCTAGTAATCATGTACCATACATAAAGTCAAATTTAACATTAAAATTTAAGGGGTTTGTGAAGCACATTGCTACTCTTAGCTAAATGCTAATGTCATCATGCTAATGTGCTGAATGTTATCTTAATTTTGCACATTATTATGATCCTATATGCTAATTATAACTGAACCCAAAGTACAGCAGAGACTGTTGTGAAGGTCACACAGGTATTTGGACATAAACCAAAATAACAGACAAGTTACAAGTTTGACCTGATGATCAAATAAACAAATGTACCAAATCTCAAGTGTTTCACTCAATTAGACATCACTGAAGTCACTGGATGTTTTACCATGGCAACCCATCCAATAGTTGTTTTTCCACTGAATTCAATACAGTCAGAAGCTCCAGTTTCAAAAAGGTACACTGGCTTCCACACCCACAGCTTGATGTCTAGATGTCAATCAGCGTCTTCATACACATGAGCTCTTATTCTTTGAATCTTCTGTTAAAGCCTGAGGCCCGGTGCTGTCTGACTTCCATTTATTCCCAAACACATTAGAAAAGTATAAACCCGCTGCTTCCCTCTCACTCGGCTGGTTCAGAACAAGCAAATATATGTTGAATCATTAGGACGCCATAGGGATTAGTGATTACTTTAAATGATGCAGGTTCACTTGTGTTTTGTTTGTTCTAAAGTGCATCCAGACACGCGCCCACGCAGTCACAATTTAGCACCGCACTTAATTCAGCTTTGACAGAAAGGAAGCAGCCAGAGCAGACGTGACTCTGTCTGCTGCCCTGATTCTGCTCTATCATCTTATTTCCCCTGCTGGTCGTCATTTATTGGGTCTTCATAAAGACAGAGTGAGGCAGTATTAACCGCGCGCCTCCTTCGAGACGACCAAAGTCAACTCTCTCCCGCTTTCCCTTTTTACACTTCTCCCATCTCCCTCCTTGTCTCTCTCACTTCTTGTCGCTTTGTCTCATATCTTTTTTTCCCTCTCTCCCCTCTGATATCCTCTTCTCCTCTCTGGAGAAACAGAGGAGTCTTATCGCAGTTCAATCTCCAGCTGAGAGCCAACAGTGCGGGGCCAAAGCCAATGTGACTTTGTCGTTTATTCTATGCCGGGGCATCTTAAAGGATGGCCAAGTGTTTGGGTTGAGAGTGGTCGGGTGATTGTGTTGCCAGAAAAGAAAAAAGAGAAAAGAGAAGAAGAGGAAAATAAAAGAGAGGGAGAGTGTTTTTTCACAAGCTCAATTCAAACATGGTAATCTGATGCCCTGAGGTATTTGAACACATAGCCAGACAGAGGGGCTGCAGGCGATGGGAGGTGGTGTCTGCTCTCTCTGAGAGTGCGTGTGCAACCCGTGGCTTTATCTAAGCACCGCTGTGCTCTACCTACTGTGACAAGTGCTACAGCAGGGAATCCAAATGAAATGCAAGAGGAAAATTAAAGGACAGGACGGAGAGAAGAAGAGAAGTGGGAAAAGACTTTCCTATGGAAACTCACTCGGCCCGCCTTTCTGTAGAACCACTGCAGGGAGAGACAGGGAAAAAGATTTTCAGAGATAGTTGAGAGAAGAAAAAAGAAACCGTGTAGAAAAGAGATAATTAGAAATGCTGCAACCTGCCTTCCACCCATCCTCAGCTTGAAACCTCACCACACAGAGGAAAAATAAGAGCCGAGTCTGAAATGACCCCACAGGTGGAGGAATGAGAAAAAAAACACTTAGGATAATAAAGGGAGGTCAGTCCCATTCAGAACAAAGACATGGTGTCTGTGATATCCAGGTCAGATCCTCTCCAGAGGTCTGAATCTCTCCACTTTATGTTTTTGTAATGGGCTTTTTAATTTGATTGATGGGTTGCCTGTCAAATCGTCTTGTTCCCAAGGCGAGGGCTGCACACGTTTTAGAAGTTCCATTTTCCAAACTGTAATGGACAGTCAGAGACGTGAGGAGAGAGCAGGGCTTGATCTGTTTTGGTATCATTTGCTCTGGGAGAGACAGATGAGAAGAGCAAACGATCGCCATAAATGACGAGAACGTGGAACGATCTGAAATCATAGGACAGTCTGTGATTTACTCTGTGGTGGTCTGTGATCTCGCAGCTGCTTACATCAGATGGGATAAAATGTGATGTGATAGTTTCCCATGTTAATGACTTGCTAACTTTCAAAGTCAAGAAAATCAGAATTACCATTACAGCGATATCACATGAACTTCATCACAGTCAAACCCAAAACAGCACTGGGAGGCTGTGCTAAATGCTAACTGCTAACAGTTACGATGTTTGCCATGAAAGGTTAGGATGCTAGCATGCTAACAGATGCTAATTCGGACTAAACGGAGCACAGGGATTACTTCTTCAGGTCTTTCATTAAAAAATAAAACACACACTTGATGCTCTCTGAAATGTCAAGAAAGTCGTAAAAGGGTTCATTCTTCAGGCACTACAAATATAAAAGGCAAATGCCATGGCAATCTATTCAACCACTGTTGCGACATCTTATCCAAAAAACAGATATCAACCTCCCAGTGGTGCTACGGATAAAAAGTCAGCGAATGAGGAAGTACAGATATAGCTTTCTTTGGTTCCATCCATACCTCATCTGGCTGACTGTTTATTTTTTTAGCATATTTTCTCCGTTAGGCCTTTTGTATATTTTAGATTTATGATAATCGCTTTTGTTTTGAAAGATTAACAGTGTAGGGAAAATCATTGGAACAGGGCGATGCCGAAGCACATTTTCTCTCACATCATTACTGCGACATAGCCATACACGTATCTGAGGGATTCACTGGTCTGGCACTCCCTGGGACAATTTCAGTCTTCTCACATGGATGGGAAAGTGAGTGGATATGGATGGTTGATTGTACTCTTGACACTAAGCTTTGCATCTTCCTGGCTCGCTTCAGGAAAGGATTTCTGACAGTAAGTCTGGAAAGTCTAGGCTTATTATCATTTTCTTTCTTGTCTGTGTCAATGTCCTCATCAATTTCACTGTGGGAAAAAAAAACCCAGATGCAGTAGTATTTGCTTTGCCAGACTGCAAAAAGTACAATAACATTTAAGTCTCATATGTGCTGCTTTTGATCTTCGGTTCCCTTGTGGTGACGTGAACTTAAGATAAACCTAAAACTTGCTACAACTTACACATCCACAACTTTGAGGGTATATAGGGATGGGGAAAGGGAAATGAAAACATCAGACAAGCCAGATTTAGCAAAAAACATGTTTAATCTCTCCTTGATGCGTGTCTATTTACACGTAATAAATCTGCAAAATAGGAAAGAGCAGGATATTTACACGGGCGTGAAACAGCCAAAACCTGTCACAGCAGCTTCAAGTCTGAAACTCTTAAAAAGGTATCAGAATTCATAAAGTATTAAAACTCTTTAAGGATTTTTTTCTTTCTACTTCTCTCCTCTTTAATCTGTGTGAGAAGGTATTTTACGTCCTATGCTCCTTCTCAGAAATGTACTTTAATCAAAGTGAACACTGCAGGTGAGGAAGCCGAGGAGAGCTGGAGGAATGAGAGACTTTTGAGAGTTGCTGTTTGGGGGAGGGGGGGCGTGGGGGTCAAAAATGGCAGATGAGGGGAAGTATTAAGGTTGTGTGGTGGCGAGGAGGTGTCATGTTGGAGGGTGCAGCCCATACTGAAAAATAAGTACATTTGACATACACTTGAGAGGAGACTTACAGATGGCTTTCGTAATATAAAAAACGGTGTGGGTTTTCTTTTTTGACGAGATTATCCAGGAAAACCCTCCAATTCACTCTCTTGTGAGAGTGAGGTCAGAAGATTGATGCCACTCTGATGTTTGTGTGCTAACCATGAAGCCGAAGCCATGATACAGTTAGCTTAGCTTAACAGATTGACTAGATGCAGTGAGAAACAGGAAATAAGTTAGATACAATTTGTTTTTTAGCCCACTTTTCTTTAATATGGTTAGTGTACCTTCTTTATGCTAAGCTAAGCTAAAAACATCCTCACTCCACTTCTGTATGTTTGTGTGCTAATCATGAGGCTAAAGCCATGATACAGTTAGCTTAGCTTAACAGATTGACTAGATGCAGTGAGAAATAGGAAATAAGTTACACACAATTTGTTTTTTAGCCCACTTCAGAGGTGTCGCTAATTGTTTAGTATGGTCAGTGTACGTTCTTCATGCTAAGCTAAGCTAAAAACATACAGACTTCACTTCTGTACTTAACGCACAGAAGTAAGATTTGTATCAGTTGAATCATCTCATTCTTGGAAAGAAAGCAGACCAGAATATTTCATAATATATTGCACTATTCCTCCACTAAACCTTAAATAATCATTGTAAAAATGCATATCTAAATATATTTCACACGTCTTGAATCATATCTAGCCTTGTGTATGGAAATATACATCATTTTCAGTATGGGAAGAGGCTGACAAGGCACAGTGAACAGCTCTGCGTCAGTCAATCGCCGAGAGAATCAATCTCCTCCACCTCTTTCCTTCTCTCACTCCACCCTCCTCCTCCCCGCTTCATCACTGTCTTTTTCTATGTGGCAGTCGAAAGCCACAGATGCAACAGAATGGAAAATGAAGCGATATCATGGCCTTCAAAGCGCTTCCTCTGCTTTGCCCAAGTCTTTTCATCTTTCACCCCAACAAGTGGTGAAGCAGAAAACGAGAAGCAAAAGTAAGAAACAAAAGCACCAAGAGACCAAGTGGGCCTTATCTCACCAACTTGCTGACCCTTCTTTTTTCATTTTCACTCCCTCCAAAGCGATCCTTGGGGTTACTAACTAAGCCTCATTACTTTTTTTTTTTCACATCACTAAAATCATCTTTACAAGTCTTCATCAAAAGAACAATTGAGCAAGGGAATAGCAAACATCAATGCAGTGGTCCACGTCTTTAAAGTGTTTCAGTTATTAATTCAAATTGAACATGAAATGATGTGTTAATGAGTGTCTGTTCATGGAAGTAGCATTGCCTCAATTTCACCATTCATCAAGCATAATGACAAACACTAAATACCTTCAATGGGGATTTTTTTTTTTTTCAAATGAGTATTGAGTGCTAAATCGTTTTGTAGAGTAACCCAAAAAGCAGATGGATCAAAAATGATCTCTTGTCACAGAGCTATTTTCCTGATGTGGATGAGTAAAGCTTTGGTCAGCCAGCCTGTATGTTGTTTTACCCTGTGTATATCAGTGGTTCAAGTATTGAAGCACATACAGTAGGCTACGTTTCATCCTGCCCAGACACATATTTATGCTGTCAGATGAAAACAGAGCCTCTCAGTGTGAACTGTGGGCTAATATCAAATGCTATTAGCCCACTATAAGTCCGACTTTTGCTGGACTTGAAGTTTTCACTTGACAGCAGCAGTATGTGTTTGGATTGGTGGAATAGAGGTGTATTTAAAAAAAATACCCAGATAAAGTAAAGGGATGTGGAGATGGCTGAAAATGTGTAAAAGTTACAAAGTCTAAATTTGCCATTTGTATTTTCTCTTCAAAAATCGTCACGCCCACTGGCGGCCATGTTGGAGGTCTCCAACGCCTGGGCATCGACAAATTGTTGACGTAGGGATTATATGTATACTGTTCATGTCTATATTTATTTAAATGAGAAATGTCACCAAATGAACCATTCTGGTTGATATTTAAACCAGCATTTTAGCTTTGTAAATCACCTCATCTGCAGTAGCTAACATCAACGGCAAACATACGTCTAGCGCCTAGCAGGGCCTCAAAGCTACATTGTCACTTAAGATGCTAATCCGTGTCATGTAAGTTTCTTTCCAAACTTCATTCAAATTTGCCACTTTTTAAACTTAGATTACTTAGCTTACTGCTCAAAGACACAATCCAAAGGGGTAACGGTGCAAATTCTTCACAAACTTAAAACTTAATTGCACCAAATTCAAAAGTCTGTAAAAAGGTGTGACTGAACAATTATCAATTATCAACTTGAGCAGAATTTATAATTTAGCATGACACCAACCTGTAGATGTTAAATCTTAATATACCAGTTTAGCTCTAACACTGAGCACATAACATACGTCAGGCACGTTGGTACTGTGCTAATAAAACACTGCTCACTGTACCAGTAATTACAATTGAAAATGTATATATATGCATTTATATGTTTGTTTCTGCAGTTATTTTTTTGAATGTTACAATGAATCCTTGGAGCATGTGAATGTGCCATCAAAGAACCCGAAATTTCTTTGTGCCAGCTGATTGAGCATGAACATTTACTCCAAAACTGGTACTTCTGAGGCCATGGATGAGGACAAAATATAATGTGGGCAGGTCTTATTGCAGATGGAACGTTACTGTGCTTGAAAGTATTGGGCTGGTTCCCTATGTTCTGCTGGATTGTACTGAAGAGCAGCACTTCCTGCAATCATAACACCAAGATAGAAAAAGCCAAGAAGGTGAGACTGACTTGGAAATAACTGGCATCTTTTAAGTTCCTCTTCTTAAACTGCAGCTCAAACCATCTTAGTATAGGCTCTTGAACGAGAGTAAAAATAACTCAGAGGATTTGGAGCAAACCCACCAGGCCCTTCACATCGCCCCTGGCCTGCAGGCTTCCTGATACACCTGCAAAGCTCTACGCTATCTGAACCAGAGTGAAACAGAAGACTCTAGTGTCGGCTGGTTAGAGGCCTTTCGACTCTTTCTCTGGGACAACAAATGTGAGGGAAGCACTACTGAAGAGGAAGAAAAAGAAATGGATTTTGAGGCATTTGTAACTGTCTCCTTTAAGGTTGTGTTGTTCTAAAAGTTGCATTTGATGCATTTTGACCTGCTTTTTCTTCTGCATTTGACACAAAAAGATGGAAAAGTAGATTTTTCTATTTCTCGACCTGATCCATCTGATCTGGTTGTCAATGTGTTCGGTCTGGTCAGTAAATTGTGTAACAGGATGGACGACCGTACACAGCATGTATTACCCTGGTTTGTTGCATCCTTTTTTCAATATTCTCAGTTATTAGCCTTGTACCCTTTTCACACTCATAGGAGAACGGAATGTCTTTCGTATGAATGCATGTTTTTTGAAGCACTGCAAGTTAATGTGGAGCAGCAGGTCCTGGAAGGAAAACTTTTTTTTTTTTTTTTTTTTTTTTAACCCCTATAAAACCACAAAACGGGGAAAAAAAAACAGAAAGGCCTTCAACTGGTACAAACACTTACATAAATCAAGCTACATTTCAATATCTTTTCATAAACCACATTCACATTTCAATATCTGAACTTTGAGCTTTACCACCTTCACCGCAGACTAGAAAAGGAAAGAAACAATATGACCTTCTCCTGCACACCGAAACGGGCCTTTTCTGTGGGCGGCACACCTTCTAAACTCTTACAGACGAGAGGCGAAGTCTACAAAACGAGATAGAGAAGTGATAGAGCGTGGTGTGCTCAACCTAAAGGACTACCCAGCGCCTCTTATGTCGTCTGCTTCCACAGAAATGACTTTTGTTTCATCTAAATAAGCTGACGAGGCCCTCGATGTATTTGGTTTCTCTAAAACAAACACAAAAGCACTGTAGGTCGGTCGACTCAGAGGCGACTTCCAGACATCATCTGTCTTTTTTACTACCCTCAGAGCCAAACATGTAGCACACGTCTGCCCCAGGACTTCATGAAATATAGAAAGTGTCTGTAATATATATATTTATACTTTTGCCATTTACCTATTTTTAAACTCTCAGTTTCAGTCACTAAGTTTGACAACATTTTTCATCATAGCACATTTCATCTAACAAAAAGAAGTCTCTTTGCACTAAACAACATTCAAAGTAAAACATGGCACAGGACGACTTTTTCCTTGTGTTTTCATAATTCTTCATCTCGGAAATATCAAATCCTCCTCTCAAATTTACTGTTTCTTTTGTACATTACAATGGAAAACATTTTTTTTTCAACTTTTCATTTGTTTTAAAAACAAAAGGTTTGTATTTATATATCTATATATATATATTCATATATCCTCTTCTCTCTTTTGATTTAGCTTTGTTGTGCAAATTCAGCAGTAACACAAGTGGCACAGCACTGCGGAGAGTAGGCAGTTTCGGGAGGGGGGGGTGAAATCAAATGCAGTAACAAACCAAATGCAGAGTTATGAAACTGAAAATGTTCTCTGTTAGACTACAGCGGAGTTCTTGTTGATAGAGAGCTGGAGAGTCAGTACTGGAGGAAGAGTTTCCCTGCAAATCCTCCTAGTTGCCCTGCAGTGGCTGCAGCGTGTGCGTTGCCGAGCATCCGCCCTGCCGAAGTGTCTTTAAGCAACGCGCTGAATCTCTACCAGCTCCATGGCTGCTGCTCTGAATCTGTCCCTGACCTCTGGCCTCCGTGCGGAGGGCGGCAACAGAAAAGAGAAATTCCTTACAGGGATCAAGTATCGCAATAATATATCCTGGATTGTTATTGGCTCACAGTCTGAACCGTAGCCTTGGCTGTGGAAAGCTACTAGCTGGCAGCTCGTACTTTCCAGTGAGCATTTCAGCTCTGTGTCCAGCTAGATGAGTTTTTGGTCACCACTGTGCATGTACTGGTCCTGATTGTGGCCAAAGTACCCAACTGCTTCACCTGTAGGACTCCAGATGTGATGAGGGCCTTGATGAAAATAAACGCTCTCCTGAGCTGAGGTCCATGTCGTCTTAGGCTGAGGGTGCGCTTGATTTGGTTGTCTGGGGCTGGGTTGGTGGCTCAGAGAAAAGAAAAGAGAAAAAAACCAAAAAGCCAACCCGGCCGGCGGGGCCTTAGTTCCAAACTCTGCTGTCTCTCCAGTGTGCTGCTGCTGCTGGGTGCTTGTGTCCTTGCAGTCCTTTCCGCTGCTCTTCGTTGTTGTTCGTGAGGGTGATAACGACAGACTTCAAACGTCGAGGGTCAAAATGTCACAAAGGTTGTCAGGGAAGGCGTGTTGGTTGGCTAGTTCTCCGCTAGCCGAGGCGTGTGATTGGCTTGTCCTCAGCTAGCCAGGGCCATGGTGTCGATGACCTGCTCCAGCTTGCCGCGGAGCCGCTGTCTGCGCGACTGTTCGTCCTTCTGTAACGCCGACAGGATCTGCTCACAAATATGGAGGAAGATTAGAGCACATCAGTGCACTTTAATCAGTTATTTCAATCCCACAACACGCGACGTATCACACTGGGTGCTTCCCTTTCCAAATGAGCTGGTGCTCAGACACCCGGCTCGTCGGCAGAAAGAGCATTCTGGTGCTAAGCTCAGTTTCCTTGTTAGTGATTACATTTTAAACTGATGCTGACAACATGGACAGGGTTGGCGGGGCAAATGTAAGGGCCAGTGGGATGTCTGTAATGGCATGTTAATGGCCGCTGGAAGCGTGCGCAGGAGCGTGGCTGTTGGTGTCTTATTAAGTGTGACATGAACAAGCGAGGGAGGAGCTGATGCAATACTGTATTTATGCGTGCATTTATGTGAGTATGTGCATTAGCACGTGCTCCTGAGTGTTTTGAGCGCGCCCGTGCACATTTTCCTCCGTGTGTGTTTTTGTGTACGCGCATGTGAGGTCAGGGCACGTGTCAGAGGCGATGGGGACGGTGCAGCTGCCTACATCTGGATAATAGGCTGTAATGAAGGGGAGCAGTTGGTTTGAATGGAGCCAGCTGCAAGCAGCCAGCGTAACTACTGTAATACTGCTGCGATGGAGGGATGGAGGGAAGGAAGGGAGGGAGGGGAAGAGGCTGGGGCGACTCATCCTTCACCACCAAAAGCATGATAAAGTTGGGGCGGGCCAAGGTTGATGAGGACATATGGTTGTCCACCAGGAAATGGAGGAGGATATGAACCATGGTGATTTATAGGGGAAGAAAACAAAGGGACGGTGAGGGAGGAAGATAATAACCAGCACCTCTGATGTTAAACTAATCAAGAAGGTATATCCTGTAGTTTAAAAGTTTAAATACAACTTAATGATCATATGTACGGTCTGGTTTTAGCCTGAGCAGTGACTTTCGTGAGTTTTGGCGTCACTGGGAGGTTTCCAGATAAAAAGCTGAAGTCAGTGAGGCCAGGTAAGGAAATTAAAAACACAGTTTATTTATTGTTTTACACCTTGGCTTCATTAGGACAGAAATACAGGTCTCCATCTTCTCATCTAAATCTCAGCAAGAAGGCGACTGAGTGCATGTCCAAAACTTGACCCATTTATTCGAAATCTTGCTGTGGATGATGTGTTTTGTGCGTGTTTAGATGGCAAATTTTGAATTTGTGTGACACAGAAAATGTCCTTTATTTCAGTTTAACACCCTGTTTCTTGGTAACTTTAAATATTCACTTCCTGGGTGCCACTGGGTGCGCGGCAATGTCGCAGTGAGCGCAACTAGCTGCTCGCTGTAGGTTTTGCACTCGGTTCACGGAAAGGGGAGTGCGAGCCATCATCTCAATCTGACCCCCAGCAAGAGAGCAAAAATATTGATTGCTGACAGAAACACACATGCATGCACGTGCACACACACACACACACGCTGGCTTGTACATAATACAGTACATGCAGGTCTTTGGGAAAATAACATAAATTTAATGAAGCTCCATTAGCTTCGTAATGTGTTAAGCTCCTGCCTTAATGTGCATCCTAATGGTGATAATACCTTTCAGCCTGTACCGGTGCAGACTGGTTATCAGTGTAATTGAATTAAAATGACCTCTTGGCATTAGTCAAAACAAGTAAAGGCAGGGGAGGGGGTGACACAGCATGACAACGCTCTTATCCGCCACATTTGGTTTCTACTTCGCATCCAGCGGGAGCTCACCTCGTCTTTGTATTTGGTGATGTAGGAGTAGATCTCGTGCAGCGCAGACATACTGTTGAACTGGCTGAGGTGCAGGCGGGACTGCTCTGCTAGGTAGGCACTCATGTCCTGATCGCTGATGGCTGGCATGCGGGAGATATCGGAGTAATACCTGAAAGAGAGTTGGGGAGAGATTGGCGTGTATTTGTGCACACATATATGCACCTGCTGACGTGAGTGCAGTGCAGCAGGTTTAAAGACATGAGTCACAAAGGGAGCGTCTGATGTATTTTAAGTTTTGCAGGAAAGGTGATCGGACAAACATTTGGGCATCATCCCAGATTTATATTTTACTTGTTTATTCCCTGGTGAGCCTTATTATTCAGGCATCAATGGTAAGTCGTGACGGTCAGTCAGACATCTGATCTCATTTATATCCGACTGTAGCACCATCTAAGGTAAAAACTGGTGCACTCATATACATCAGCAATATCCGAGCTGCTGCACAGGTCCAGTCCACTCATTCATTCGACTGTAATAACTGTTTATTTGTAGCAGATCTTTGCAGAAAATATAAATATATATTCATTTGTGATCAGTCTCCTCTGCCATCCAAGTAACTTTCTTACAGTCCCTAACGTTAACTGAGCGCCCGCTTGCACTTTCTGAGGTTCATCCTGTCAGAGCAACAACAACCTTCACATTATCCACTTGGTGTTGCCGGCTGCATCCGAGGGGCAGAGAGTCCATAGAATGTGAGGCAGGCAGAAAGCACGCTGGCTGAATAATGCACTATATTAAGAATATATACCCGATGCTGAGCTGTGGCGGGACCTGTTTGCAGAATCCGTATCTCAACTATCTCAAAGTTTACTGCAGCAGGGCAGGCTGGGGTTTAGTGTGGGTTTGGAGGCATGATAGAAACAAGGTTTAACTGCACCCAATTAACCACCACCTATATATCCTTATCTCACACTGCCTCCATGCACTCGCTGCAAGCATTCAGACTTACTGTAGCACATTCGCGTGTATGGCTCGAAATAAAGCAACGGACCTTGTGACAGGATAACCGTCTGCTCGTCTGCTTGTCTGTGTCTCAGCAGAGGGAGGGAGGAATGCACAGCGGACTTCTGTTTGAGTTTGAAACCCGACATTTAGTTTAGTTTAATCAGATGATTTTGCTTTATACATCATTTAATCACCATCAACAGTTGTTTCTCTCGGTTCTGTAAACATGCCATCTTGGCAGTCTGGGTGTAAATCACGGCTCTTTCATCATCTCTCGCAACGTCAGTGCATGCTGTGGGAGGAGCCGCGATGCGCGCTGCCAAACAATGCTATTTAGAAACTACTGGACTCTTCCCAAAAGCCAAAACAGCAACCACGCAAGCATCGGTGGAGCATGACTTATCTTGAGTTTAGTTAAACATTCTGGAGCTGAATAATAGATGAAGGGTGAACCAGGGGACATTTTTCAGTGAGCCTCAGTTTGTAGAGGAACGGCAAACAGTTGCTTCAAATCACACTCTCACCTGTGTGTTTCCTCACATCGCTCGCGTCTTTACAGCACAGGTGGATTTGAAAATCAAAGGGAGCTTCTGTCTCGGCCTTAAGTTTACATTGCAAGTCGAAAAGTGTCACAGGCAGAATTGGTATTTTCTGACTTTCTGCACTCTGTGTACATTTCCTGCAGCAAGGTTGCTGTAATTATAGTGCATGATTTCTCCGCATTAATTTAATCCAACTATGTACTCTGACCCCGTCAAATGCTTTAAACGCTGGTAACACAGTTCTTATAATCATACAGTTGTTTTTCGCTTTGTAGTTCGCTTTGATCTCACCACTCCTCCCCATTTTTATTTGAAGACAGGTTTTGCAGTTTAGTCAACCTTTCTGGCTTCAAACAACTGCGGAAACCTCTCACTTTAGTATTTACTACGGTGGCTATACGGTTTTTCTACTTAAATGTGGCTGATTTGATTGTCAGCTTGCCTGAGTTCAACTTTGACTTACCTCTCTACCCAGTTCTTGTAGTTGGGGATGTCTTTTGCGTAGAGAAGTTTATTCGAAGGTGAGTCTTTTCCTAGTTTGTGTTCTGACGTGGAACAGGAGTCCATGAAGGTCTGGGCCACCACAGACAGACAGGCATCCGTGATGCTGTTCTTATGGATGTCAAACACGAACTGGGGGTTCTTGATGACGTTCACCCAGAACCGCAGAGGAAGACTGGAGAGAAAGAGGGTATATGTAACCATATATAATTCAATGTACCCTCATAATGTCCCATATCAGTAAGCCCGTCTAATACACCATCATTCCACTCAAAATGACTGAGTGCTTACATTTTTCACTTATACTATTTGTTTAAATCATGTACTAATATAAATTAATTAAACATAAATCCTAATTAAGTTAACTGAGAGAGGATATCCTCATAAACAGCACATAGTATATATTTATAATTTCAGAATATATTTAATTTCTAAATCATTACATTTCTGTGTACAACCCAAACTAATTTCTAACCAACTACCTTAGATCTGGGTATGTCCTAATACAACCTATACACAGCTGTCCTAGAGCTATCAACAAACAGAGACAACTCATAAGCAACTATCCCTGATCTAAGTACAAGCCATTACAACTTATAAACAACTATCCCTGATCCTTGCACGACCCAAAACAACCGTTAAACAACAATTTTAGATCTATTTACCACACAGTACAATTTACAGACAGTTATCCTGGTTCTACTTTGTTCTATGTACAACCCGGATATACATCTGGTGCCAGTAAAAATACAATATCAAGCACTTGTAAATAGTTAAAAAAAACTCTTTGTATCTTAATATTTTTATTTGTGTCATTCCTTTACATGTTTATTTCTTCATTTTTCAGTTTGATGGTGTATTGGCTTATTATACCTCCTTCATCCTAATGGTCTTTGGGTGAATCTTGTTCAGGAGATGCTATGGTCGTCTGCCAATACAGCAGCTGACCAGCATTAAATGTAACTGGCTGAAACTTTATTAAAGGTTCACGTGATTTCTGTGCAATATTGCAATGCTAATGAAATAAAGTGAAATAAATAATTTAGGGGGGGGGAAATATTGCAAAGCTAGTATCAAAATGGTATTAAATCATCCAGTAAATTATGAGCAAGATTCGGACTCAGCAACTACTTTCATTTTTTATGCATTCTGCAGAGCTGCTTTTATTGATTTAATGACTTCAGTACACGGTGTTGTTCATGGAGATATACACTTTCAAGACATTTGCGGATGGGATACACAGCATTACCACTGACACTTACGTTTTGTTATATAAAACTCATTTAAGTTAACTCACTTTAGTTCTTTACCAGATCACAATGATTTTAGGGGAATTACCATAGTGATCTGGCTCAGAAGACTGTGAAAAACACATTATAATTTTACTTTTTGCGTAATAACAATGACGTTTAGATCCAATACTGGGCCGATAATGGGTCAGGCCAGGTGGGTTCCATTAATAAATGATTTTCTCAGCCATTAAAATGTCAAAAAATACTTTAAAATACTTTAAAACAATATTTCAAAAACCCATTAAGATGAAGACATTCAGTTTACTATCTCAGAAGGCCGAGAAAAGCAACAAATGCTCAGATCTGAGAAACTGGAACCAGGCAAAGTTTGACATTTTTGCTTAATTAAAATGACTTAAAGATGACATTAATTCAGACTTAAAAGCCACCAAATATCTGTCATTATGTATTATTCATATGTGTAGGCAGTCTACTCGGCTCAGCCAAGGAGAGACTCTAACAGAAATATCACGAGGACCAAAAGTGGAGATGCCTGAGGATCTGTGTGTGCCAGAATTGAAATTTTGAATGGGTGGGACTATCCTGGGACGCCGACTCAGTTCTCATAACACCGTAATACATTAGTAGTAGTTGAACTCCCTCACTTACCAGTTGCTCTTCCAGGTGTGTCGCACGTCGTAGTCTGTGATGGAGTGTTTGTCAGCCTGCTCATCAAGGAAGTCAAACATGTACTTGATTGCCAGTGGCAGCGCACTTCCTCTGTGGGCGGTGCTGAAGATGGTTTCAAACAGGTCATCGACAAACTTCTGTAATGTGCCCTGGACAGGAGGAGGAGGAGGAGGACAGAGAGAGGACATGAGAGCTGTGTGAGAAGGAATTAGTTTTAAGTTAATTTTAACTGCAATTTAACTGCTATTCTAATGAAATATGAGCTGAGACTACAAGTTATGGTAACTCACTTTGACCTTTACTTCTAAGGCTTCCTTTGTTTTGTTATCACTTGTGTGTAGGTGATTTTGTGCTGATCAATCATGAACAAAACAGACCATCTTTAGGTTTCAAATCTCTATTAACTAGAAGAGAAGAAGGTCTTATGAACATTGAGTATGAAGTTAGAGATCAACAATAAATCATTTCACTGTGTTGCATGAGACAACGCGGTGTATCATTTCCTCCCACTTGGATCCACAGCAGCAGAGGGGGGCCGTAAGTGTGTACATTCTTAGTATGAATGGCCCCACTGGGAATCGCAGTGAAAACTCTGGCTCTGTGACTGTGACAGAATCACAAACAGGAACCCCGGCTCTTGGATTTGGATGGTGTTTTCCTCCAATGACAACGCTTCAACATAATTACATCAAATGTAGCTAAATGAATTTCCCTAACAACACATTTGTTTCCCAGACTTCTCCATCTGGCAGAATCTATTACCAGAGAAATGTTTGGGGATTGTATTTAGTCAGCCGTTGCGAAACGGAACAGGAATAAATTCCGTCCCAGTCGCGGATCAAAGTACCGAGATCTGCAAAGACGAGACACCCCGGGCAGACAGACGCAGAAAGACAGCCATGGAGGGACGTGGACAAGATGAGCTTCTCAATTGCATTTGCCTCTCTGTTTTTTCATCATGCATGGCCAAATCTTCAATCCCTCAACAAATTACCCGCCTCCTGACACCTCCTGCATAGGCATCCCTGTACTCTGCACCACAACTTCACCTTTTATTAATCTGTTTTTTCTTATTACCAGAGGAAATTGAAACGCTGGCTCTCGTGTAACTGCTGCCCCTTAGTATATTTTCCTCCCCCTCTTACAATTAGGAAGGAGAGAGCACACTATAAGACACTGGAGGAAGAAAGGAAAGACAGTTGGAGTGGCTCATACGGCGAGGTTCGAAGATGAAGGGAATTGTTATGGGTCTGTTTATCCCTGTGTGTGTGTCTCAGTGTGCGGTATAATAAAGGCTTCATTGGCTTTCAGTGTGAAGTTTAAGCAGGCTCAGGGTACTTCGCTGCACAAGAAGTTGACTCTAAATCCAATTAAATTAATAGAACTACAAACTCGTCCACTACCTTTCCGAACCCAAACCGTCGGGTGCGCCCTTTTTGCCCAAGTCTCCGGTTTTGTTTTGCAGACCAATCCAGTGTGATTACATATGTCAGTCAAGGTCATTCCACTCTTCAAACTGCGCTGCTGTCTGTCAGTGATGGGGCAATCATTCAGCACTGGAAGTTTTAAAGTGGTACAACAAGGAACGGCGCTCGGTCCTCTTCCATTCTCAGTAATCACCGCCATCCTTTTGATGATCTTTATCTGGTTTTCCAACAATTGCTAAGCTGCTGATACCTAAATCTGTTTGTCCTTCCCCTCAGACTACCCCACTGTCTTGTCATGGATCTTAGCACTGATACTTTGAAATGGATGATCGCAAAGACCCTATCAACTCCTTCTTTCTCAGGCTAAATTCCCAGTGATCCTAGCAGATCCTGACAGCAGGACTCTGCTCAGCCCCACATCACTCTCTCCAACAAAGTGTGCAAACTAACTTCTGGACCGAGGTGCATTTGTCAGACCGTCAAGTAACTTTGCATGAAATAACCTCAGAGATATCAGATCTTATCTGAATACTGAATAACTGAATAAGGTGCTTATCTCTTTATACACGCACTGGTCATCTCTCACCTTGACTCCCAGCAAAGCTGCCAGCACGCACGATAAAACCTCAGCAAAAGGCCCGAAATGCGACGACATGTCTGGCCTTCAGCAAGCCAAAACAAAGCCTTTGTCACTCTTACTTTCATCGTGCTTCACCGCTTCCTTTTTGTTGCTCGCTGCAAGTTCAAATGCTTGTCAACAGAGTGCACGGCAAACACCCAACAAGGACCTCAACTCCCTCGTTCAGGTTTGTAAGAACGCTGATTCATTACAATCTGCAAACGCACCGTGGCTTCTCTAACTAACTCTAATCACTTGCTGTGATTTGAATCTCCTCAATGACACCCACACCTTTTGCATTACTCTTACATACTCCATAAGCCTGAGTTTTATTGTCCACCAATCGTTCAAAGTGCTGTTTGACAGGTTTTTCACCCCGACTGGGATCAGCTCTTAAAACACTGAGTAATGAGTAGTTTTCTCCTCTGTGACTTACTTTCGTAGCTAACAGCCTGGTCAGGTAGATCTCTGACACCATCTTGCTGCCTCGGTCGCCCTCCCTCTGGTCCGAGTGGTCGTGGTTCTTCACCAGATGCCACAGTTTGGTTCCACTCTCCAGGTCAGGAGTAATCATGGGTGTTCGAGATCGTAGGCTGTCTGGACTACTTGCTGTCCTCAGCATACTCTCTAAAGCCAGAAACACAGGAAAGAATTTTTTGACAGGTTGTGTTAGAAACTTTGAGATTCAGTGAACAAAAAAGGTTAATTTGCTCTACTGCAGCCCGGTTGTTACATTTTCAGAAACCAGCAATTATTCCAGCCTATTATTCTTCTTCTTGCAGGTCGTACTGCAGAGCTACAAAGCATGTAGATTCCCACTGGTGGAGTCAACTAATAAGCCAAAAACCCACCTAAAACTCAGAGTAGTTCCTCAATTTTTCTCTCTTTTACAGACTGTGACTCACACTCCCCCTCCCTCTTCCTCTATCATCTATGTCTGTTTCATTATTCATGACATGAGTGTCAAAGTTGATTAGAGCGAAGCAAGGAGATGCATATCTACGACTGTTCCATTTAGGATGGGGGAGGGGGGGGTGTAACTGCTGAGTAGCTGTTACTCCTGGGGAGGAAGGATGGATGGAGGAGATGGAGAGAAACAAGAGAGAGTTGCTGATGCATGTTGTAGTCCCTTTATGTTTGGTGAAGGGATGGAGAGGAGAGGAGAGGGGTAGAGAGATGACAGGAAAAGGGAGTGGGTGGGCCAAATGGACAGAGAGACAAAAAGGTCAGGAGAGAGAGGGGTGAAATGGAGAGTAATGGGAGAGCACGGGATAGAAAAGTGAAAGAGGCTGAGTGGGGTGGTGTCTAGTGCTGTTGTTGCTTTTGCCGGCAGGGTGCTGAGTGGCTTTGATTCCAAACCCATCACGGCCACCGGTGGCCAAAATTTACCCGTGTTCAAAAACACTCCCCCCTACACACACACACACACACACACACACACACACACACCCAATTAATCCATGAAGCAAATAAGCAAACACACATTTTTTGTGTTTGCTTTGAAGCAAAATAACTGTAGCTGTGTTTCAGCTGGGAGAGATGATTCACGAAAAGGATTTCAGAAATTTAATTTACATTTTCTCTCCACTAATCCAATACAGTGTAGGTGTTGCCAGGTTTCCATTCTTATTTAAGTGGAAACGCCTCCAAAGAGATGAACTTTAAAATATAAGGTATCTGTTGTGAGAACCACAAACTCGGGCTTCAATCAATATTTCAGTATTAACTCCGAAGCCTTTTTGTGCTTTGTGCTTGTCTTGGTTTCTGTTGGCTGCTTTACCTATCTGATCACTGCTTCCTCTACTGGTTTTGACTGAAGTTGAAAAATCAACTGTACCCTTCATGTCCGGAGCTAAACAGCAAGCAGATGAAAATGGATTCGTTTTCCTCAGGAAGTGATGGAGCACAGAGCACATATACACAAACACACACACGCACACACACACACACACACACACACACACACACACACACACACACACACACACACACACACACACACACCTGACATCTCCGGTTAGTTTTACACAAACACACAACCGCAACGGGGTTGGGAATGACCCAGACCCTTCTAAATGTGTTTCCTGTCCTCCACGGTGTCCTCCACGATATACAGTGGCAAAACTTCCCGCATGAACATTCACAATTGAAATTTTTGTGGGGTGCTCAAAGTGGATCTACAGTGGATCAACGGCAACTGTGAACGCCTGTATCCGAAGGTCCAGTCTTTTGTTTTTACCACAGAGTAATTTATCTTCTGCATAGTTTAATTTTCCCGTGAAGTAAAGCACATTGATGCCGAGCCTGCGTCCATCACTGACTGTCAGGTGTGCTCTTTCACTCCTTCTCTCTGTCTCTCTCTCACCCGCACACAAACACACCAGTCAGCCGGGGGTTGGGGCGTCTACTTTAATGCCTGTCATTTACGGGCTGCTTGGAAATAGCCGTGGAATAGCCTTGGCCTGGGCTGATAGCAATGGATAAAAAGGATTGCCATTCACTTGGAGGGAGGTGGAAAAAAAACAAAAACAAAACAAAAAAAATAATGGAGCCCAATCATGGCTACGAAGAGAAAGAGCGAATGAAAGAGTTAGAGGGTGTCGGGAGAGGGCGGAGGGGAATCATTGAAAGAAGGTTTTAAATAGGATCAAGTCAAGAGGAGAATGGAAATCGTACCGTATCTGCTGAGGCTCTTGGTGAAGGTGGACGAGTTGGAGATGTTATAGGCAGAGTTCTGCTTTGGCACCAGGGCGATCACTGAGCCATCTGTTACCTGCACATCAGAGCAAACACCCAAACACTCAGTGTGAGCCCCCCTCAGCTGTCGACTCTTGCCTGTGCCCGTTTCGCTCGCTGGCGTACCTGATAGTGGGCCAGCGTGTTGAGTCTTTTCCAGTCGTTGTCGATCTTCGTTGTGACATCTTCATCTTGCAGAATGATTCGGGCCATCCGACCCTGACGCCATTCTTCAGAAAGAGGGAGCGGAGGTTCAGAGAAAGGAACACAACAGCAGTGCTTTGAGGGTGTGTTTGATTTGTTGTTTAAACCATCTCGCTGTGAGGTAACATATCAAAACATGCAAATTATGGCCAGTGTGAAGAATTTTGAGTTGGTTCAGAAACTCTGAGTAGTGCTGAACTTAGTATTTAACACAAATCTCAACCTTTCTGTTGCCGCCATTGTGCAACATTAGCTAGCTGCCGTTTCGATCACCATCGTGTCTATTTGACATTGAAGGAAGAGTAGAATAAGTGAAGACGATTTGTTATCTCTTGTCCAATGTTGTTGTACCTTTTCATGTGTCTCATGCAGTTACTATACTGAATATGCATGAGCGTACAGTCCTGCATGTCTTACCCAGATCCATATCAGAAGCCTTGGGCCTCTGTGAATATGGGCTGCCCTTGTACACGGCATCAAGCAGCTTCTCTTTGACCTGAGTGATGGTGTCACAGTTCAGACACTTGACCGTCACCTCCGGGGCGTTTTCATTCTCTGGGTTTACGCAGTGCAACGTCTGGTGGGAAAAGAGACAAATACAAAGGGAAAGGGAAACAGACAAAAGGAATCAGGCCTCAGCAGAGACTCTGCATGAACGTGGCCAACTAGTGGCATGTTCGGATGATTGTTTCGGTGCATTTGAACGGACCCAATAGCATTTTCACACCTAGTTTGTTTGCTTGCTGCGGCTATTTGAAAACCTGGATATTTTCCTAGTCCGGTCATTTTGTTTGGGACCATAATAACTCAGCATTCGCACTTACACACCAAACAACTGCAGGAGATCCTGCAGACGAGCAGGTTTGTTGGTATGTTTTCTAATCCAAAGCTGAAGTGCTTTGTTTGGAGGGAGAGTGTGATTGAAGCCGGGCAGCAGTTGGGTCGGTTCGCGGCCAGATCGCGTTCTCCCTCCAAACACAACCGACGCTGAAGCTCCATGTTTACCCTGGAAGAAATTCCATTCCCCACAGCAGACTCCGGACCAATTAAGCCAACTGCGGCTGCCACATTTTCAGCTCCCTGTGAGTTAGACCTCGCTTTAAAATGTTCATCACTGTCAAATGTGAGTAAAGCTTAACTACCCATCAAGTGATTCGATCGAAAAGCGGACAGGCCTCGAGACACGGCAAGTTTACTGACCAGCGTTTTGTAGTCAATCTGCTGCCTGATGAGCTTGTCCTCGCTGAGGGAGTAGCGGGCTTCTCCTGTGATGGCGTCTATGGGTCCCTTCTCCATCTGCTGCTTGATGGCACAGTAGAGCATGAACAGAGGCTCCCCAGCACACTCCTGGTAAGGGAAGACGACAGAAAGAGAGGAGTTGCCAGCAGTTCAACCAAAGACTGATTTCTTCATTTGAATAATTGTTACAAGCCTGAAGAGGGAAAGCTGTCCAGCAATTCATGAGAGAAGATTTGAGGAAATAGAAAAAGTAGCAATTCTGAATTTCCCTTTTTGGTTCTGGGTTTGCAGTGAGGTGAAATACAGCAAAAAGTGTTAAATTGTAGTATTCATATCCATGTAATAATACAGTTATTTAACCTAAACCTAAGTGTCTTGAAGTGTTTTCTGTTATGAAATTAGAATTAGTGCATTTATCCAATGGCTGTGCACAAGAAAACACGAGTTTTAGCTTCACAAGCAGCATCAGTGACTGAGTTACACTGACTAGACTGTCTCTGTAGGCAGACACAGAATAATAGAGGTGTTACTGGGCGCTGCGTGTTGCACTGAGCTGCAGTGAAACATTAAAAGTCAGGAACATGAGCTGCAAGCCACTGTGGTAAAACCGTGTGCTTAGCCCGACACGTGTAACATGTCTCTCTCTCTTTCACAGTCTCCCACACTCTATATGTATCAATAAAACATCTCCCTTCCCCAGGTGTGACATTTCAAGCCAAACTCTCTCTGCAGGAAGCAGTCAGTTTCTGGCAATGAGTCAGGTGTCGCGGCTCGCTTGCAATCATTTCCATCCCCTCCCCTCGTATTTTGTGTCTCTGTATATGATCGCCTTAAAACACACGTTGCAAAAGACCAAATGTTCACTTTTCATCCGTGCCACTTTTCTTCCATTTTACCGGCACAGAACCAGAGCGGTCCTTCAGAAAATAAGGACAAAGACAATTTGACTGCTCAGCGGCGGAAAGAAGAGCTTTGAGCTTTTAGCAGTTTTTAACAAGATCAGGCAACGTCACATGTAAAGTGTGGGCTGACGTGCATGGTGCCAGGATTCAATGTAAAAAGCATAGTTTGGATTTAGGTACAAAAGCAAGTTGACTTCCTATTCATTCAAAGTGAAATAAGCTGATGAGTTTAGATAAATAAGTAGTAAGATTGTTAGATGTTCTACAGCTTATACGTCTCAGTGATAATTTGATACTTTGTGGTCCATCTCATGACCATCCCACATTCTTCTCTTTCCCTCTGCTCCACATTGCCTAGTGAGGCTGTATTAGCACAAAACTGTTAGAGCAGTTTCATTGGGCCATAAATGCTGTGAAGTGACAGGTCAAACGAATCAGAATTTGCTCATGTTGTTATCATCAGGTCTTCAGAGACGGACATGGAGACGGTCGGGCTGACATTGCAAGTCAGTATCCGAGCCTGGAGGATGCAAATGGGAAGCGGCAGAAAGCACAGAGACCGATTGAGGTAAATACAGTTGATAGAAATGTAAAAATCAGATCTTAAAATCATCTGGAAACTCAAGTGGGCGAATAAACCCTGAAGAGATCTCTTTCTTTCTCTTTTGGTGCAGACGACGGACTGAAAGAGGCGTTATATAAATCTTTTCAGTCCTCTCCCGTCACTCGTTTACATCCCGGAGCTTATGTGAGCAGACACAGATGTTATAAATATGTTTCCCGCTCTCCCCTCCATCAAAGACACTTGCCAATCAATAGCGTCATTACTCATCACTTGGGCCCAAGGAAAACACTCCTGACTGAAGTAGCAGCAGTTTAGAGGGGAGAGAGAGGACACATCACGGCCGATACTCATCCCGACGAGAGCTTAATGATCGACCGCGCGGTGCTCAGGGAGATACTTCAGACTCGGTGTGTGTGTGGGTGTGGGTGTGTGTGTGTGTGTGTGTCTGTTGGTGATGCATGAGGTCCAGATGAGAACAGGGGAAAGTACTAATTTATCTGTCTCACCTTCACGTACGCTCTACAACTCGCTTCTTCTTTCTAACACACACATTCCTCCTTTACTCCTTTGTCTTTTTTCCCTCCTCTCTCCCTGTAATACCACTTCACCTCTACGCTTCTCTGTTTGACTGCCCTCATCCATTTCTTCCTCTCTCTGCAGTTTTATTCTCCATGTGGCCACTTTAGATCTGTTGGTTTTGGTCATATGATGTTTGCCGCGAGTCCTGCTGATGACTTTACCCAGAATGGGATGGAAATATGGAAATATGCATATGACATTTATGGGATGCTGTATCGCCAGGTAAATATAGCTCCTTCTTTCACTGCAGTAGCTGCACTGTAGGGTTTCTTCGCTACGAGCAGTAGTTCCAAAATGTTTTTTGAGGGAGCGAGTGCACTTTTTATGTTTGTTAGACATCAAGGATACAAGTGGTGTGTTTTGGGGAGAAACCGCAAATGTAACAGAAATTTTGAAAATCAATCTTTGCGCTCCAGTCCGTTTTTCCTCAGAGCTCCGGGGGGGGGGCTTTAAAGGTACTAAACTGCTTAAAACAGTGTTTCCTAAACTATGAGGCCAACTTTGCTCTTTTAGCAGAAGCTGTGAAGCAGCATAGTTATCATTTTAACGTTAACGATGGATCACATGCCTGTGAGTAATGTCAAAGGTGTTTCTCATTGTGACAAAGACGTTTTACCTGTTCCTCTCAGCCCTGTGGAGCTTTAAAGCTTCATCCATCTCATTGTGGTTTATAGTCCCTGACTTGACTGTCTTGGTTCACTCTCGTCTCTGTTGTAGAAGAAGTTAGTGACCCAGCTGCTGTTTGCTAACAAGTTCACCAAACCAACTTAATAAAGCAATAATGTGTGTATTGTGTTCATCAGTCCTCCACTGAAAAACGGTCAGTGATTGCAAGCCAGAAGGGTTGGGAGCCACAGTTTTATAGAATACATGTATATTGTACACAGGTAAGGATGGCACATTCAATCAAATTTTGCATCATTGTAAACGCAGTTTATTTATCCTGACATATTAGGTTTCTTTGGGATGCCTGTGTTTCAAAATCTAGCTTACAAACGCTAATATTTACCACATTCACCATCTATCCCCTCAGTTTATCCCCACATCACCTCCTCTACTGAGAAAGCCCATGTCCTCCTACTTACAAACTAACGATCCCAATGTTCTGGACACAATGACGAAAACAACATCTGATGAACTTGTGTTAAAAAGAACACGGATGAACAGATGTTCTGTCTCTCTCATCTGTCCATTATCCCTTTCTACCGCGTTCAACCAAAAAAAACCTCCCCGCTATCAATGTCTCTCCAGCTCCCTTCTTTAATTTCACCCTTTCTCTTTCATTACTTGAACACCCCCCTCCTCTTCCTCCTCCTCCTCGTTTCTCTATCCTCTTCTTACATCCTCTACACTACCCTGTCTTTTCCCCTTTATCTCCCACCTCCTTCTGCCTCACCTCCTTCCTGCCTCTCCTCCCCTTTCCCTCTTCATCCTTTTCTCTCTCCTCGTCTTAACACCTAATTGCTATGCCCCCTTGTCCCTCTCCCCTCTCCCCACCACCTCTGACGCCCACCTCTAACCCCTTTCCTCTCCCCATCCCTGCCTCTCTCGCCAACCGTCTCCTCTGTTTCCTTCTCCTCATTCCACCCCTGCCTGCTTTAAGAACCTCGTTAGCATCTGGACCAATTAGGTGGGCAGCTGCTAACGAGGCAGAGCGAGCGCACATCACACCGTTACACTTTCGCTCCGGCTTTTGCCTTCCCTGTTCGACCGCTGCCGCAAACTTATCTACGAAATTTGCTTTTGCTCCATACAGTTGCTTCATTAAGGCTCCCTAATTGTACGCTGACATTTGCATCATGGGGATTTAATGACGGCTCTTGCGGTACAGAGCGAGGGATAGGCTTCGCTTCCTGCGTCACCAACAAACAGAAACTATAAATTAGCAATGCACCGGTCGGGGAGGGGGTGTACTTATTATTTTATAGCTAAAGAAATGGAAAAGCAAACAGAAGTTACAGTTTTAGTGCATTTTGAACACGTTATACATGCATTTACAATAATCTTCTGCACAGTTTCCACCTATAAGTTCTCAGCTCCCTGCATTTTCTTAAACTGAGACTCCATGTACATCATTACAGCACAGGGATTACAGTGGCACATGATGACAGGTACCGTAGTTTGTAATCAGAGAGTTAGATCAGAAAAACCAAAAAGGGGGGGGGGGGGCCGCATGAGGACAGCGCGAGTTACACCGCACCCCCTGGTGGGCAAATGACCTTAAGGCAGAGAGGAGACTGACAGCGGAATAATGACAACAGAAACCACGCAGATGAAAGAGAGATCAGAGCGGAGAGAAGATGTGAGCTAAAGGAACGACACACAGATCAGTAAGGAGGACGTGTCGGCTACAAGAGCGAAATTATGAGAGTGGTGAGGATCTGTGGACTAAAAAAAAAAAAAAAGGACATTAAGACAGCAGAGACGTGCTACTGGGGGGCTTTGATGATCAACTGTGCACAAAGGCGGCAATGCAGGCAAAGTATGGGGCTGAGACAGGAAAAGCCTTTTAATAACCACAGTGAGATAAATGCAATGGGGAAATAATATCAGCCAGGGGCGGTTTTATATAAAATTCAAAAACACACACGCAGCGTGAATGCATTAAAAGCATTACACAGGATACACCTACTGGAGATAATGACTATTAATCGGTGTTTAAAAGATACAGCGAGCAGATAGAATGAGGATAAGAATAAGCACAGTCCATGTTGTCGGGGCCTACCTTGAGGAATTTGTACAGGAGGAATGTGAACCAGTTGGTCAGCATCTTCTCAGCGACAGACTCGGTTCTGACAAGCACAGGACATGGAAAAAGAAAAGAGGCATTTAAAAGGGGACGTTAAAGGATTTCTAGGTCCATCAGTTCCTAGAAAGACCTACATCATTTTGTGCTAATAACAGAGAAGATTAGAAATGAAAAGAGGTTTGGTTTGAGTTTGTTGAGTCATTAATACGAGTGGTCACTTCGAGGCACATGACCCCTTGAAGCAAAACGATGTTCGACGTGATTTGCGAGCAGCGTTTGTTGAACCCCCGCAGCCCTCGGGAGGTAAAAGTCTCCTTTCCCAGAAAACAGAGAAGACTTATGAAAAATTAAAAATGATCATTTCACGGAAAATGTTTTTTTTTTTTTTTATCCTCAGCTGTAATCATCTTGTGAGCCCTCCGATTTATCTTCCCAGCTAAATAAGTAAATACTCATTCATTATTCATTTATTATTGGAACGTTGTTGCATGTTCATCCGACCCGCTGTGCCCTGACTGAAACACTCCCTCGGTCACGCTAAAATCAAATGGAAAGAACACATTTACAGTGTATCAGCAGAGCACCGGGTGTATTTTACCTAAATTAATATATTTTTATGTCAGGACATTAGGATATTCTGAAATTACACAGTCAGTTACAGCCCTGAAACAGTACCCTTTGGATATCAGTGGGCATTTTGGGCAGGAGAGAGCAGCTGGAGGACCCTCCTTGTTTTTACTGTGTCCGTACCAAAAGAACCAGGAATGACTGTTGGTCCAGATCTAAGTGTACATTGATCGGGAGAACCCACGATCCACTGAGGCACCAGAAATCGCCATTTTTAATACGTAGCAGTTTAAAAAACCTGCTTCTATCAGCAGCCTTGAACAAAATGAAACCAATGACGGACAAATTAATCAAAAGCAAAGTCCTACATTCTTTTTTTTATGTTCTTCAAAGGCGACATTGTTGTACCAATCACAGGCTGGCAAACATCTCTTTAGCGATGCATTATGTAGTTCCCAGGGGCGCCTCCCAGCGAGCAGGTCCTCTCAGGGAGTCCCTGCAACTGCCTGCTCTGATAACGCCTACTCTTCATATCAGATATTTTCTTCTCTGACAGTCCAACGGCTCTGCAGAGCGACGAGCCAGAGCAGGTCAGAGTCGCCCAAACAACAATCTGCTCACACACCAACCGATCTCTGTCCGGGTGTGTGGTGGGAGCCATAGCGAGACCACAACCACATGTAGTTTCTGTGATATTCAGTCAATTCATCTTCTTTGAAATGGATGGAAGAGACCGAACAAAGCAGCTGAGAGACAGACACATTTTAAGACACACTCGGTTTGTGGTTCACTCGCTCCTCTTGTTCTTTCCAGTCAGCTGTGACTAAGACGTCTAAATATATTGTGTAGTATTGTAATACTCCGTCTCCTTAGGTCTTTCTGTCTCGCTCTTGGCCTTCTCATACATCCCCTTTCTATGTGCTATCTTGGTGTTTATCTATCTCTATTTCCTCATATCACATATTCTTGTTTTTGCCTCCGTGCTGCTCTCTCAGCCCTTTGAGGTTGAAAGATATGAACGCAGAGTTTAAAAGTCCCTTTGCTGCCTTGAACATAAATCATTTAAAGTTTAATGCAAAAAACGTTATAAATCATTTGAAAATACACTTTGGAAAGAAATTTAGATATTCAATTGAACCAAGGCGTGTTTATAAGTGCTGAAATGTGAAGACAATAGACGTGTGGATCACACTAGGCCCCTTCGTGGTGTTGAACAGCGCAGATGATGTTTGTCTCTTCACGTCCTCCTCACCTCCTGAGCAGCAGTTTGGGATGGTTTTTGCTCTCCAGGTTTCTGTCTATCAGGTCGGACAGCAGCTGCTTCAGGACCCCGGTGGCGTACTCCATCTCCCCCTGCAGCGCCGTCATGATCAGGGACGCCACGTTGCCTCGGTCCCGCATGGAAAACGACCTGTAAATACATTGAAACCCTACAATAAAGATACCATGAATATTTCACCAGTGCTGTTTGTTGAGCGCACGTCTGAAGCTGTTCCTCAGAATACACGCACACCATTAACCTCATAACAAGTTCATTAAAATATTAATGCACATTTAATCTTAATCAAATGGTGTTATAACTCCATTTTGACATAAACCATTTGCCTAAGTGCCTTACGGTAATTTCAGAGCTGCTAAAATGTTTTTATTCCGTTTATCAATTCGCCTCTCCTGCTCTAATCCAAGGCACAGCACAGCCTTTGATGTCACATTTGTCAAATTAAATAGGTGATAAAAGGCTCTTTTTAAAGACAAATAATCCTTTTTTTCCCCAAGAGAACTTTTATTTATGTGAAACCTATAACCCAGCGTTTAAAATTGTGATGTTTCTTTCTAGGAAAACGCCGTATTATGCCTGCAGTATGGTGCACACAGCAGGGTAAAGCATTGATTCCAGAGGGCACCTTTCAGCTTTAAGTAGCTTTCAAGCTAAACTAAACTAGGAGTGCCTCGTCTGCTGCAGAGCTTACCTTCATTATCTTATTCCCATAACTGCAAATATCATAAGGGTAAATATTAAAGCTCTTGAATGATATTGCGTTGTTTATTTATTTATTTATTTAACGCACAAAAATAGTAGATATTCCCTCAAAGTTATTGCAGTTGAAGAATAAATAAAGAAGACAGACGGACACCTCTGCGCCTCCAGGGTTCGGATGAACGTCAGCAGGAAGTGCTTCTTCGTCAGCAGCTGGCCAAACAGCGTCAGAGCCTTCTCGACGTTCGCCTGGACCTGGAATAACGACACAGACAGTAGAGAATCAATGAGACTGGAAAACAAACTTCAGAGCTACATGTTGTTACAATGATAAGTTCCAGGTTAATGCCTTTAAAGTGGCCTCTCAGTTCAAAATCTCTACTTTTATGCGGCTGAGCATCTGTCCATTGACGCTCGGAGGCTGTTTTCATTCTCATGTGCCAAAGGAGGAAAGTGACTCAAAGCTCATATGAAATCTGAGTTTAAGTGAACACGGCGGCAGGATTTTGTGACATTGCATCTAGTTTGGAAGCCGGTCGTGATCCAGCGTGATGCAAAAAACCTGCAACTTCCTGTGAGGTGGGAGAAATCTCGTGCCCCGCAGCTAAACATTGGTCACATGTTATCATATTTGTCCTGTCGATATTAAAATGGATGAGAAGGAGTAGATGGCAGGTTAAGACAAAACTCATTTGTCTTGTCAACTCATGTCAACGTGGGATCTTTAAGATTTTGCGTTTCACCGCGAGTCTGCACGGTCATGGACACCCATGAGAAACCTGCGTGTGCGCCGGATAAAAACACCATGAGTCACTCTGAGCGGGGAGACATTCTGAACACATCTGCCGGCAGACTTCTTTTTTTCCCCCCGCCGTATGATGAGCTGAGATTGGCTTGTAAACAGCGAGGCAGGACTGATTGGCTACTCCCTCTCCCGCTGCACTGCTGTGCGCCGCCGTCTAAGTGTTCCTCAGTTGTTGCTCTGCGGATGATTTTAGCAGACAATTTGACATAATTGTCTTCTTGACACCGGGGGGTGGATGGGTCAAAGCATCCTCCAGCTGAACGTATCCATGAGACAAGAATTTTAATATATCGGTCCTGACCAACTCGTGTGTACACACAAGTTCACTCTGTCTGGAGATTCAGATTTGAAATCTTATTGTTTGTTATTGGACTTTTGTAACGCACTGATTTCTGTAAATATCCTATTTTTAATACTCAGATCTAATACAAAATCCATGCTCTACCAGTCACAATTACCAGTTATAGTCTTGAAACCTAAACTGAATCTATTAATAATGCTTCATCAACACTCCGTCACTGGCTGACCCCGTATCTGTTCAAGGAACTTTCTAAAAATGCCCAAAGTCTAATCAGACTGGCCCGAACCAGCCCGTCATGAGAGAGGAGAGGAGAGAGGATGCATCGGGGCATAGCACGAGTGTGCGCGCGCGCGTGCGTGTGTGTGTGTGTGTGTGTGTGTGTGTGTGTGTGTGTGTGTGGTTGTGCGTGTGTGTCAGGGTTGGTGACGGAGGTGCACCCTGCTTGTTCCACTGGCTGGCACCTGTCACTACTCATCAACAGCACACTGAACCCCCCGAAGACGCCTCTCCGTCGCTCACTCGCGCCGTCTTCCTCCCCGCTCTAATTCTCTCCCTCGCACTTATTGTTGACTGTTTCACATCGTTGGTCTTCCTCCCATTTTAATTTCTCCTACTGTGCGTCTCCCTCACATGCGCGCACACACACACACACACACACACACACACAAAGACACACACTGTTTCCTCCTTTCTCTCTCGCTCACACACTCTCTTTTGTCATCCTTTTGTACCACTGTAACATCTATTCTTTCTCTCCTCTGATGTGCCATAATAAAGTGTCTGGGCCTCTCTCTAAAGTGCTAAATGAGATTCTCGGGCCTCCAGGGTGGATACTGAGTGTCGCATGTGTATGTGTGCGTGTTCAAAAAAGAGAGAGCGAAAGCCAAAGAGGACAAGGAGGAGAGAAAGATGGAAACGCGTGTGCACACTGCACGGGCAGAGTCTTTACCGAATTTGAAGGAGAGAGTTAGAAAAGGTACATTGAGTTATCTGCAACGCTGTGAGCGCGTACGTGTGTGTCCGGGAGCGTAATCGGTGTGTAGTGTGGCCGCCTAGCTTAGGGGAGAGAGCAGTCACACAGAGCAATAAAGCTAGGAGCATTGGTTTACACAGGCCATTGGATTACAGCGGCAACCCCTGGGGGAAATACAGGGGGAAGGGGGAAGGAAGTCTAGACATAACTATAAAATACGTAAGATCCCTTTACCTCTCTGCCTGCCTCACACCTCAAACTGAAGGTTATAAGAATTTGTACCTGGGGACATTTTAACTCCAGCGTCATCTCGGTGGTTATTATTTTAATTAGCCAAGAAGTGAGAAGATGTTATATTTTAAGACCTCTGATGCTGACGGGATGGTCAAAATGAACCAGGAATTCAGAAAAAGAAACTTCTCAGTTCTCTCGATAACACCCGAGGACAAAGACTTTTGAAAACGAGCATCCTGTGCGCACATATTTCTTTTTTAATTCACGCTGGACAATGCAGGAAACATTTGGTGGCAGCTTCTTGCATTGACCACAGCATTGGTCAGTTAAGATGACAAACTGCAGCGGCGATCAATAAATCAAAGGCTCTGACAGTAAAAAGTAAAAAAATATGGTTTATGTGGCTGACGCAGGCCTGTAACAAATCCATCCAATTATTTCAATCAGGCTGAATGAAATATGGACATATAGCGAGACAGTTGCACAAGAATCGCAGAGGAAGTGCAGCCGACATTTCATGCATGCTGGTTGTTCAGGCCCTTTACATTAATCTGCGAATAAACCTCTTGTTGATGTGCACCGGCTGGGAAAAAGAAAACTTTACATTAAGAGACATGGCAGCACATTCAGCAGTCCTGATCCAACCTCCATTAGTACTGCACAGACCGCCGATGGCTCGGGAGAGCTCTGATTTAAAGTGAACTTATTACGATAATGTCAGGTGTGATTGAGACTTGAGGTGATTCAGTACGGTTAGCAACGACAACGACGGGCTGGGAAGAGTGAAGCCGGCCTGAGATGGCTTTGCAGAGAGAATTTCCTCTATGATGACCATTAAATAGCCAGGCCCGAGAAACAGAGCTGAATGAAAATGAATTTCAAATATCTGTGAACTGTCACTTTTCATGTAAGGACCTCTCTCTCTCTCTGTGTGGCTGTGCAAAAGGACAAACGACAGCTTCGTCAGTCAAAAGCAGCATAAATTTTCATGAACTGAGCAGACGTGTCACGTGGGGAGTGAAGGCCCGTCATTCCTCTTTAGCATTTGAAATGTTTTATCAGTTTGTTCACTAGTTTGCTTGTTGAGAAGGCCCAAATTGTAATTTATTTGTTCATTTGCTTTTATTTGGTTTATCCACCTTGACTTTTATAATTATACACTTTTTGCAATGCAACAGACTCAATGGAGTACGTGCTCTTTAGCCTCTCTTAATGAATAACACACAACACTATATCCACAAACAGTGTTGCATTGTGCCCTGGACAGAAAGTGGGGTAACTTACATACAGCTCAAACATAAATAAAATTAAATATTTTAAATGAAACTTTTATTACTATCATGTCAACATTTTAAGCCTCTCAGTTTGATCATTTTAAATAAGGACCCATGAGAAAGCGGTGCATTAAAACATAAAAAGATCTAAGAAATAAGATATATAGCAGCCTGCACCTGCTACTTCAATGCATTTAACCAACATTTCTAATTTCAGGCTGCTCATCTAATCTCAAGGTTGTATCTACAGGTTGTTAACATTAATTACACTACAAGTGAACACTGCACTGGGCCTGGTGACTATAAAAGGTCAATGAGGAACTTAATTAAAGGTTTGAGTTTTAGTTATTTACAACTTTATAAACGTTGAGCGCTTAAGCTAATTAAATTCAATAAGGGACTCATGAGGAGTCAGATAAGCAGATTCCATAATTGATTCAGAGTCCATTAAATGCTACTGACCTCTGGTTAGAGAATAAATTTTGTCACATAAACCAAATAAAAAGGAGTGTAAGTGGATTTACCCTTTGCCACTTTGCTGTCTAACTAGTCTGTACTCTTGCATCCTGGTGATTTGCATCACCAGGAGTTTTAAGTTAAATTTAACTTTATCGTCCCCGCTGGAAACCACAATGGGCTTTTTTTTTTCCTATAGCCAAGGATAATTCTATTGTATTTAAGTAATCACCACTGTTCCTTCTTGCCAAAAATAAGAGAGGATGAATCACTAAGAATGAATCAAAAATGGCAGCTCTGAGACCGCCCAGAGGGCTTTTTTTCCCCTTCTTCTTCTAGGAATATAAATCCACTTTCTGGATTAGGACGATTAAATGAAGCTGTAAAAGGTCAAACAAATTATTCCTCGACTCCAAAAAGTCAGTGCTCCAATCAAAGCCAATGGAGCAGCACCAGATTCTACATCTTAATGATACTGCTGATTACAAACTTGGCTCTCTAGCTTCTTGCTTTGGAGGAGAGTAGTTTATGTTGACATACTATTAATTCTACTTCCCTCGGCAGTGAAATGTCTTCATAAATCGGGCGCACTCTCTCCATTCAGCTGTGTTGGGAAGGTGGTTGCATGTACTGGCTTAATTAATAACTTAACAGTGATGTATAATGCAAGGAACAATCCTCGCAACCCTGAATTCTCCCTCTGTGCTCTAATCCTCTCCCCATCTTTCCCTTCATCTCTTGCTTCAGCTTACGTCTCTTTATCTTTCTGTGTTTCTTACATAACGTGCTTTTTCCCGTCAATATCGAACAATCCTCTCTTTGAAAAACCCTCACTTCCCAACATCAAGACGTTATGGCGAGCTGCTGTTCCATCGAGTCAAACTAACTGCGACACACGCGGCTCTCGAAGAAGTCATTTGCATTCTGTGAGACGAGCAGAATACATTAGCGCAAAGTAGGTAAAATATAGGTTATGTGATTGCTTTAAGGTGAAACACGTCTAAGGTTTTTGGAGAGGCCTGTCTTTGATTAAATCCAGCCGTGGGATATTCAGCCAGAAGCACATTTTCATGGCATTACATCCAACTTTCAACAACTCCTCAGAAATGGCTGTCTGAGTGTCCTGCAGAGCTCAGCTACATGTAGCGAGCATAAGCAGCTACTGTTTCTACCTCTAATGTTAGTTTATTAAAGCAAAAGCTGACGTTTCTCTTGCCATTGATTATTTCTGGTTAGTAAGTTTTAGTTTCAAACTTGGTTCGTGGTGTACTGACCCGTACCTCCATCTCCTTGAGCACCGGGTGGTCCTCGATGCCTGGGAACAGGACCCTCATGGCGTAAGTTCGATAGTCCAGGAAGGGAATCCCAGCTCCGTCCAGCTCCTGGGTCAGCTCGTGGATGTCTGTCTGAAGCTCGGCGAAAGCTTCAAAACAAATGGAAAATCAGAGGAGGTAACAAGAAGAGCGAAGGTGATTAATCATGTTAAATGCTACAGTTTGGGATTTTAACCGTGTGAATTTGTCAATTTCATAATTCATCTAAATTTACTGTAAAATGACTCTTTGACTGAGTAGTCCAATGAACCCATCGTGCCTTGTTGCCAACATTTGGCCACAACAGCATTTAAAATGGGGAGCAAATTCAACTTTGATGCATGAATTCATGACTTTTTACCGACACTAAATCGTATAAAGAGGGCTGACATTTGTGCGAAAGTCCAAAAACGAACGAAGCTATAGTAGCTCACTAGCTGGGTATCTCATTTTGTTTAAACCTCCGGTGTCAGACTATATATTCAGAAAGTTCTGAGTAGATGTTACAAACACGTCTCTCGAATAAACATCGTGAACTTATTGTAGCAAACTAAGCTAACATGCAGCTAGCAGAGAAGGCTGTCTCCGTCCTTTGATATACAATCCCGAGAACAAACTGTCACTGGAGAGTTAACAGCTCAGACAAAGTAGAAAGAACCAAGGACCGACTTCTGCGAGCATCCAAGCTTGTTGGCAAATTGTCTGTGATCTCGCCGCCTACAGTAGTTCAGTAATCACCTCTGCAGTCACCCAGATTTGTAATGTCCAGTTCACTCAGCACTCTACTGTTGAGTTGGAGAAGTTACAGTGTCACCAGCCGCCTCTTTTCAGCCGGCCTGTAATAGTCACTTGTGCAGTGACAAGGACACGTCCACCTACTGTGTCCCATGTGTGAAAAACACCAAATGGACAATAGAGAGCAAAGCCTGTCAGCAAGGACTTCCTTTCTTGAATCAGACAGTTCTACAGGTAACAGATGGTAGACAAGATCTACCAGCTTGATGCCATCAGTCTGTAGCACTGCTTATGTCAACACCATTATCTTACCAAATTGGTTGGACGGTAAATAAACAATTCTATGATGCTTCCCCACCATGCTACACCCAACAGTAACAAACACTGACGGTGTATATAAGGATCACACCGCAAGACTTAAGTGTGCAACAGTGAGGCAGCAGCACTGTAAACACAACATATGGGTCAGATGAGGAGTGTGCCAGAGACAAAGAAGGGAAAGCGGTGCCGACAGACAGCGCAAACAGTACATAATGTAGAGTGTCTGGGTCTTAGAAAAAAAAGGGCTAGACAGGGAAGAGGCTGAGAAGGTGAATGTGAGTTATGATGAGAAATGAGGCCCACAAAGGCAATAAATAAGAACTAAAACACAGACAGTTTTGAAGCATGAGGGAATACAAGGATGAGCTGAGATTAAAAGCATCCAGAATCAGGAATTCAGCTGTTTTTTAGCAATGGACATGTTATTATGTGTGGTTAAAAGATCATGTGATTTCTCAATGACTTGTGTGTCTTACTTACTTACGCACAAACTTACAGCCTCAACAACCTTTAACCTTCGCTTGTGCAAACGGAACCCAAATACGATGAAATAAAAAGGTGAAAGCTGAGCTCAGAGAGAGAAAAGCAGAACCAGGAGACGGAAAACAAAGTTCCTGGAAAGGAAAGTCAATTAATTGCATGAGTGGATAATTATTAAGAGAGCGACGGATGAGTTTTCATGCATAATTTCTCCCAGCTGTTATTGGACTGTTTGGACCACAGGAGAGGCTGAGAGGAGAGGAAGCAAGGGAGATAAAGGATAGAAAGGAGGGAAAAAAAGGAGAGAGGGAGATGAAAGAAGTATCTGGAGGTAAAGAGGTGTGGAAATTTAGATGATAGAGGACACAAGTGATTAGGACTAAAAGAAAGAGGAGTGAGAGATCAGCAGGTAAAAGTCAGACCTAAGAGGAAGTGACGAGTAAAGAAGAAGAGGGAAGAGGACTCAGACAGACTCCCTTTCTATTCCTTAATCTGTTCAGATGGTGAATTGACCTGTTTATAGAGGAAACAGAAGATATTCTGATTGACTAAAGAGAAGCCTGTTGAGTACGTTTTGAAGTCGTCATTACAAGATGGTGTCACAGAGGAAAAGGAAGGTAACCACAAAAACCCCTTGTCATCATTACTGATGGTTTTATGTTTCTATGCTAAACACGCTGAAAGGTTTATCAATCACATGCTAAAACGCACTGAAACAGTAGAAAGAGAATCAGGAGTCAGTGAAGACACTGAACACAATGCTTTTTGCAATTACAATCTAAAGTTCGCTAATATTAGCATTACCATTAGCTACTGTAAGCTAGTGGTTGAACCGGGTCAAGTCAGGTTGTACCAGCAAAACTCCTGAGTGTATCTAGCAGCGATACATTTTATTTCTAATGATTTCAGCTTTTCATGTGTGTCCTTCCTCCTTTCAAAGTCTCCCTTTGAGTCTAGAGTTCCAGCACTATGTGCGTCAGTGGGCGAGGTACATTCTACTATGCTGCACAAAGGGATCAGAAGGCCTGAGCAATGACAAGGCCGTAGCATTTTTGATCTGTGCTGTTTCATTATCATAAAATACACCGTATGGTAAAGCTGTTGGCTGAAATATTCCCAGATGTTTGAAAAGAAGTTCCAACTTTCGATTTAATGTTTAGACATAATCAGATCCTCATGTCCAAGTGGAAAGGCTCAGGTTGTTTTACTTGAAAACATGGAAAACTCACTAGCATCGGATAATATTGTAATATAATATTAACTGTGTTTGTATAAGTATGTCTGAAGCAATCAGGATTGAACAGAAGCAAGAATCCAGTGAAGACAAAGAAACCAGCTCTCAACCACAGATTTAAAATACGCTGACTGACGCTGCAAGTGCATTTTCAATGCAATGCTTCACTGTCACCTGGCGATGTAACATGAATACATACCCATTTGATGAGAGCTTTCACCGTCTCTCTTTCATGGGAAAATGCTGCCATGGTTCTGATTTGAGTACACAAAGAAAAGACCTCAATCTACACCAAGTCTGGGAAGTAAAGCCACAGTGTTCAATGTGCTCACTTTAGCGCGCAAACAATGCTTTGACCATGAATCTGCTCAGGAGCCCGTCTGCATTTTGTTTGCTTTCATCCACTGAACTCAGAAGCAACAGTCAGCAGTTGTCATTTCTAATGTGTTCCCTAATTACCCGTGACTGCTGACATACTGGTCTGGCTGATTGTGTGCAGCGCGATGTCTGCCGCTCACGGATGACTGGAACAAGCGTCCCCCGTCTCTTCCCCTTAAGACTCTTCGAGCGAAGCGGACTTCGCCCGCGTAAACACTCCCATTCGCACAACAGTGGACCGCCCACTTCATCTGCTCCTCCGCCCACACGCACTGTCTCGTCCCTATAGGCCAGCTGGGAGTACAGCAGGCGGGGCGGGCTGTTTTTTTTTTTTTTTTTGAGGGGGTGGGGGTGGGAAGAGGGCCATGCTTCACTTCCCGGTAAAACGGAGTGATTTTATTTCTATTGACACGATTACTGCCTGATTTCTCGCTGGGGGAAAGAACAGGGTGTTTCTAGTTGTGCCAACATCTTGAAAACGAGACGCTGGAACAAGCCGAGAACACATTTTCTGCAAATGTCAGAAAAAACATGCACCGGTCACCCTGACACTGGAGCCCTTTACATCAAAAGCAGCTGCAGTTTCTTTGTTTGACAGCTGATCCTCAGCCGCCGAGACTGACCTCTATGTGTTGTAATCATATTATAACCTTATACCTTGACTGCGTGTGCCTGTGTCATTATGATGAGTGTAGAAACCTCGGCTGTCCTTCCATCAGTCGCGCACTCCCCCTGCTCTCCCTCTACACCTCCTCTCAGCCCTCAGTCTGTCTCTCACTCTCTGGTCCAAATGTTTCTACCTCACCGACCTCTCTTTCTCTTTTCCTCTTGTTTCTCTGCAAACAAACCAGTTGGTACTTATTATTTTGACATTCTACCGTTTCTCTTGCTGTCGCGGTGCGTTTCAACTCTGGGGCGCCCACAGATGACAAGCACTCATCATAAAAAAAAGGAAAGTGAGCGGACAGACTTTTGGAAGTACCTATTCGGTCACTTATTAATGTTTTTTCTGTTAATTTAGCACCTGTCTTTGTGTCATGTGATGTGACAGGTGAGCTGTACATATGGCACCGTTTGTAACCCCCCGCCCGACTGTATTCTTGTGATGATGGCAATTTAACTAAACCGGCTGTGAGCTCCTGCTGTTATGCATTATTTTACATCAGCCCTGTATTTGCTGAAATGAAGCCATCCTCTGTTTGCCATGACTCAGCTATGACACAGTTATGCATTTGCCCCAGTAAACATACCCTGCAGAAACCCTGTTTCCTGTCAGCGGTGATGGCAGAATCCAAATGCAGTTGATTGCATCTCTGTCTGCAGTTTCGGTCGCAGTTCACAGCTCTCGCCACTTATCTCTCTCTGTCTCTCTACATGATTGTTTTGGCTATAACCACCCCCCTCTCCCCCCACCCCCACCCTTGGCGGTCAAGTCCACTGAAATGTCCTCTTCCATTGTTCAGCCGGCACAATCGCACCATAAAACCTCAACTGGCTTTCTCATCTTGTGTTGTTGCATACTCTGTCTGCAACAGCAGACTAACGCAGCCCAATCAGTGTCATTGCAACTGACTGAGCTTGTTTACTCAGGCAATGCTGCATGCGTTAGATGAAGAGTATAGTGTTTTATGGGGCAGTGTAATTTATTGTGTTTGGGACTTCGATGTTATATTTTCAGTTAGCCCGGAAGCTGAGCTGCTAGCCTGGCTGTGCAAAGGTATGAAAAAAGCTGGCCAGCACCTAGAAAGCTTGCTAATTGACACGCTGTAGCTTAGTTTGTCCTGTCATCACCTAGAGGTTGCCAAGCAACCAGCTGAGGGTTGTCCAGGAACTTACTGCGCCTGGCCAAGAAAAAGTCCCACACCTTGTCACAGAGGGCCAAATCTGCCCCTTCAGTCACTGTAGAAAACGACGTAAACACAAGGCTTAAACTGTAACTATATGACGGTCCTCTGCTTATGTCAGGACAACTTTTAACAACTACAGCCTCTTGTCTTGTCACAAAATATACATTTCCAGAAACAGTCACTGTGTGCCCTAAAACAGTTTAATAATCAAGTTCTATTCAAATTGGTCCGGGCCCGGGTCTCCCTGGCCATGCTACATCGCAAAGCGAAGCTGCCCTGCCGCCGGCTATAGCTTCACATTAACCGTACGAACATGAGAATGGTGTCAATTGTTTCAACTAACTTTAATTCTGAAGAACTATTCCTTTGACGGGATTGACCCAATTATTCCAGAACTGTATAACAAAAACTGATGGAGTGAAATATCGTCCAATCCACATTTCATTGAGAATTTTGAATTGTTTCCAAATTTCTAAATACAAGTAATCAACATTCATACACCTTTACTGGTGTAGTTCTCTAAGCAGGTGGTCTGCTATGATCTAACTGGATCTAGATGCCCATACACTCTAATTACATTCTTAACTTCTCTGCTCAAATGATGCGTTCATTGCCCACCTTCTTTACATTCCAGCGCCACCCTGGACTCCAGGTTGTCCATCTGGAGCTGCAGACGTTTCAACGTGCGGTCAGCGTCCCTGGACTTCCTCTTATAGGCGATCAGCACCGCGATGATGACCAACAGAAGCAGGCCGCCACCCCCTCCAATGCCGATGATGGCAGGAAGTGTCAGCAGGCTGTCTGAGTAGATGTGAAGAGTCCCAGGGGAGTACTCGAACCCACCGGCGCGGATCTGAAAACGCACACACATTTGATTTGTAATGAATAACAGAAAAAAAATTATATATATATATATATATATATATATATATATATTTATTGAGTGAGGGAGAGTTGCAGCATTCTAAGCAACTCTCTACTTTATCCATACAGTTCCATACTGTTCTAATCAATACAACCTCTCTCCTCTCCTGGTCGCTTCTCAGCAGCTGCTTTATCAGGGCTGAAGCTTCAGTTCATTGCTCAAAGGCAGGTCCGCCACAGCCGTTAAGAGAGAGGAAATTGCTACTTATTTACTTTCCCCCCTACCAGATTCTCTTCACCCAGTCTGGGGATTTGAACTATCACTTTCCAGAGAGACATAATGATAAAAAAAAAAGGTCAGTCAGTTCTCCAGCAGCAGATGGTTTAAGAATAGATGAGATGGTCTGAAGAGATCGAAAGTTGGTGGTCTGATGAAAGAGAAGTTGGTCGACCCACTTTCTCCCGCAAGGATCATTAAAGTTTTATCTGTTCTGTACTCACACTAAACAGGCCCATCTCTGACAGGCTCGTACTGGGGAGGCTCACATCACCTTGACCGCTGTGAGCACCTCTTGTAGGAAAGGTTTTCAATTCTCGCCTTTCAGGATTCGGCTTCAGAGGGTTTCGGTAATGAAGATCTCACAAGTTAACGTGCTCACACACACTGATGAGTCACCTACTCCTACGCCGTCTGCAAATATTTAGGCTGTTATTTGGGTTTCAGCGGGGCTAATGTCCTCATTTATCACTGTCGACTTTAACAAACCGATCCAGGTCAGAGAGCGAATGCCGTGTACGCACACAAGGTTAAAGTAGCGCGGTGGAGGTAGAGACAGAGAGCGTTAAAAGTCGGATACACACAAAAAACACTCAAGACACCCAGAACCCACACGCACACATTGTCACCATCCGCACACACACACACACACACACACACACACACACACACACACACACACACACAGTATAAGCAATCAAACAAAGTAATCACCAGCATTTAAATCTCTCCCCAAGGAGTCTTGGTAATTATGGTAAGTCAAACACATGTAATTTTTTTTTTCTGACTAAATACATTTACATAAGCGCAGTGTGTCTCAGGAAAAAAAAAAAAACAACTCACGGCATTGGAATCCATCAAATCAAGCAATCCACAAGGGGGGTTGATAACCGATTAAAATGAGGTGTGATTATGCACTTTGAGGCTCTTGTAAGTGCACTTTCATGTTAACATTATCAAAGTCGGACAGGGGGGGGGAGGAACAGAGAAGCTGTTATATCAATATCAATGTAGTCAATACCTACAAATTAAATTTGCAGTGGTGGAGACAATTAGACGTGTATAAGACTAAGCAGCCAATTAGCTGCGCGGACAAGATCGGGGTTGCAAGGGATATTGGACTAAATGAACTTGGACAAAAATTGGCATTTGAGTTTTGGATTGGTTCGGCTGCACTCAGGCTGATGATTAGTAGAGTAGAGTAGAGTTTTTTTTGAGTGTATCTGAGGCAATCAGTGAAGTTTGTTCAAAACTTTGTGGAGACTTTAGAGTTCGCCCTCACCCTCACAGTCACCAGTTTACACCAGCTGCCGGCAGCCATGTTTTTGGTGAGAAAGCTCTGACGGACCCACTTTACACTGCCTGCCCAGCACCAGACTGCAGGCCGACAAAGTTAGCAACCAGCTGATGAACACGCTGGAGCAAGAGACTGTTATTTCCCTCAGGAGGACAGCCTTATGAAGATATAAAGGTGCTCACTTTAAATATGAATGGAAACAAATTTGCACTCCTGCTTCCTGTATGTTACCAGCAGAAGAAGGTTTTCAGGTTTTAGGTTCACCTGGATGTTCACATTCGAATATACAGTGAACCATGAATGCAAAATATATAAATTAAAAAAGACAGATGTTTCATTTTGAGATGTTGGGCTGCTTTGTTGCCTCTCGCTTTGCCAGTTGGTAATTATAATCTAATCTGAGGTCACCGGTGTAACTGATACAATTACCCAGGAGGAAGCAAATCCTCAGATGACACAAGTGCAGCGTAAGTGCAAGCGATATTAGGCTGGAAACGCTTTTCTGAGGCACTTGTCTATTTTTATTCTCCTGACAGACTGAGGGACTGATCGAGGAACTTAAAAAGCTGAAGGCCAAAACAACAAACAAGTTTTCTTCGAAAAACTCAAGGGAGGCGCACAGCTGCCAACACACAGCTGAGCATCTGAAGGGACGCACAAAGACACAATGACACACGCAAGCAGCAGTTTCTTTCTTTTTTTTTTTCCCCTTACACCCACACAAGCGCACACACATACACACACACACGCAAGCCAAGTATGTCTGGACACCCATTGGGGTCCCCTGTATGTAGGTCATTCTACATGGGGAATATTATTGTGCTACAGCTGTGTCCTTCTCTGCGGCGCCGCGTGCAACACACGCAAAGACGTGTGCACATAAATAAAAACACGTGAACGCGTGCGCACGCAAGAATGGAGCCACAAACACAGCACATGTGCTAACACACATGCGCGCGCACAGACAGACGCGGTAGAAGAGATAGGAACAGACAGCTCTATTTTTTCTTCGGCTATTGTCAGACGAAGGACTAACTCCACCACCCCCGCTAACACATTGCATCGCTCCGATATTCAACATGACATTTCGTTCAAAAAAAAAAAAAAAAAAGATTTAAAAAAAAAAAAGGAAAAGAAACGAGAGTTCCACCTTGGAACTGACTGGTTCCGTCGAGAGCTATCATATTGAATTACATGGATGCGCTGTCAGTAGCTTTCTAGGTATATTGGCTGTAGCTAGCGGGGAGTAAATGTCATAAAGATATAGTGAAATGACTGTGAAAGGACATTGGTGACAAGTTTAAAAGGGGCAGGAGGTGGGGGAGAGTTGAGTGGGTGTACTGGCGGGATATTCAGACAAACATCCAAATATATTTAGAGTGAGCGCTGCGTCGCCCGGCTGAGGTTTGACCTTCCTCAATGCAGATGCTCCGGGAGCTGCGCAGTGATTTTGAAAGTCTGCTCCAGTCAGAGTGAATCAGGGATCTCAGTCTGCAGTCTGCTGACAGCTCGACACTCTGGACAAGCAAAGCTGAGCGGTTGCCGCGGGATGCGGGAACAAGCCTGTTCTTTGACTTTTTTTTTTTTTTTCTCTTTTCCTGCTCTATTTCCTGCTGTATCATAATTTTCTGAAAATATGAAACGCCACAAATGAAAGTGACATCGACAGCATTGACAGAGTGTGTGTGTGGGGGGGGTGATAAAAAAAAAAGACAGCTCCAGCTTGTGACACTTCACGCGGATAGAAAATGGAAGTGTAACTCAACAATGATGTGGTGATGACTTTCAAAAAAAAAAAAAAAAATCTTTTGCCTGGATTTGCTGAGAGTTGGACCAAATTTGCACATCAGAAAGGTTTATACAGTGAAGGAGGTTCCAGGATTAGAGCTTGGAGACGAGCTTAGCGTCTGCATATCAGTGGCATCCTGGAGAAACAATTCTATTCTTAAAACCACCTTTTATGTGTCTGCATAACTGGAGGACAGAGCCCCACTGTTGACAGCGCTTTGTCATGGACATAAACTGCGGTGAGAGTGGATACTCATACACTTCTCTTATCTCTTACTACATATGTCGTACATAATTCAGCTCTCTGTCTGCCCACATTCAGCTCTATTTTATTTTTAAGTCTTATGAATAAAATATTTTTCCTGGATCAGGTATCCTATTAGTAGACTTAATTTGTTTCAAGAAGGACGTATATATATATATATATATATATATTATATTCTAAGAGTAGACAGGAAAGCTGGGCATGCTAGCATAGGCAGGCTTACTGCATAATCAGGAGCGCTATATTTGCCTTTAATTGACACAGAGTGAGGCTATCACTCCTATATCCTATATTAGGCTCGTGAAGTCAGGTGGCATAAAAAGGCGACAGACAGGGAGCGAATGCAGGAGCTGCTTAACATATATAAATGGAGATTTAGGTGCACTTTGGCTCTGAGGTGGAAGATGATCATGTTTTCTGCTGCGAGAAACTTGTCAACCTGCACCCAATGGCGCAGACAGAGATTATGACATTCAGCTTTCCAGGATTCTGCGCTAATGCGTCATCTGATCATGATTCAGCATGTCAATCAATGTCAAAGGTTAATCAGCAAAAATTCTGATGATCAGTTATTTGCTATTAAAAAGGAAATATATTTTGATTTCTGACCTCTGGTTAAAACAAACAAGCCATTTCAAGGCCTCACTGTGTATAATTGAGATATTGTCCAGTATAAACTGGCATTTCATAGACTAAACGCGTTTAAACGAGTATTAAAAAATGTCAATCAAAGCTCACACTTGTGTCTTTTAGCCTGCACGAGGACTTGGAGCGCTTGTTGTTGCTGCTTTGTCACCTGTGGCTTTCTTTTCTCCTTCACTAGAATGGCACAAGCAATGCTGGCAGTGAACCTGAATGCATCATGTTACTCATTATGGATGCGACATTCGAGGTGCCATCAAAAGTTTCCCAGCGCTGGCTGCTGTTCCTAAATGCATCACGGCTCAGTAAGAAGGAAGTAGCAGCTGCTAGCTAGACTTGCAAATTTAAAGCAGGTGCGATTTTTGTTTTTTGATGGAGTATTAAAATAGTCAGACTGACGCTTGTGCGGAGTGAAGTTGTCGTTAAGGCGGGGGTTAACATCAGATGCTGCAAATGTGAGAGCGTTTCCATGCAAACAACAGATGAAGGCGTCCTGTTGCGTGAGCCAGACAGGGCCTTTCCTCAGTTTTCCTCAATGTGGTGGTCAGGCATCGTCTGTGTCAAGTGCAGATGTACCTGATTTGCTAATGTGCATCAATAGATCCAGTCACAAGTCTATGGTATAATGTCATATGGAAATTAAGACAGCACATGAATACAGGGTCAAGAAAGACATGCTGCTTCATCAGCGGTACAACCCTGCTGCAATTGTGGACGCAGGTAGGTGTGTGCAGAGGGGCAGTGATGAGTGCATCTTCGAAACAGAGCGGAATGCAGGTGGTGGATTGGCTGGTGAATGTACTGTGGGTGCGTAAATTACATTTTGTGTACCGCTAGACGTCGACACTGTCAAATCGGAAGTCAGTAGAAATACATGAAAAATGGAGATGGCGCTGAGGGACTTAAAAAAAAGTCCTCAAATCTACAACCAGCAGCACCTGCAGCAAAGAACTGCTGACGCCCGCACAGCTGTTGATGTGGATACGCTTCAGCGGACAGAAAGAAACACGGTCCTCAATCTGCAGATGTGTCTGGAGGTTCGCCGCGGTCGCGTTGAGCACATTATGTGAACGAGTGACTGAATTCCCCCGTGACTCCGGGCAAGTCAAACACTTAATGGATTTAACTGACCATTAATGGCGCCTGAAATGGTGGCGAGATCTGCAGATCTGTGCTCTTTGTATAATGAATACACAGGTCACACTGGATATACTTATCAGGGTTCCCGCGACCAAACTTAACTTCCGCTGCAGGCTCGCTGAGGGCCAATGAAAATCAACATGTTAATTAAGCGTTACATATTTAACAGCAGCCTCGGTGTGCAAGCTCAATGGAGCGTGTCCTGCATCTGTCAGAGGAAATTGTTTAGAAAAGATAGGGGGTTATTCGCATAACTCACCAGCAAGGTTAGGGTGACGTTCTGCGCTGGGACTGTTCGGTTAGAACGTTTCCATTTTCATAAAAATGAATTAACTCGGGAGAGCGTGGATATGCCGAGTAGATCAGGTGGGATTTTTTATCTTTTTTTAATAAATAGCTTCTTATATAAATTGTGAGAACTGAAAAACTGACCCAGTTATTTAATGAATAAGAAAGATAAGACATAAAAAGTGACATTAGGAAAGAAGTCTACCATGAAGGTCTCAGCCCATCATATCGAGCGAGTTCTCGTTTCATATCAATCAATCCAACGCTCGCCGGTATGAAATGGGTCAGAAAAGAGCGACGTTTTAGAAGAGTCAGAGCAAAGCGTGACCAGGTGGCAGAGGCAGAGATGACGAGACAGACATGAGGAGTCGTGATCTGACCGTGACTTTGTGCTGTCCGGTGAGGTTGGGCCATTCGCACAGCAGCTGGCTCTCGGACAGGGTGAGGACGCAGGGGGTTTCTCCAATCAGCACCGTGTAGTTGAGGCGACTGTTACCCGGCGCCGCTGGGATCAGGTTTCGACCCTTAACAGAGAAAAAAAGGGACGGGTGGTGAGGAGGGACATTCAGCTTGTTTATGCACACTTCACATCAATAAAACTAGTAAGTTAAAACAAAGCGAGGGAGCATCTTTTCTTTTAAATCCCTTTGTCCTTTGGTGAAAACCGTGCTTGCTTCCATGAATAAATCCAGATAAATGATTCGCTGACAGTACAGCTGCACATTTAGAAAGCTTCTAAAACCTTGAGTCTGACAATATTTCATCAATATTTTGGATTTTGTAAATAAATCCCTCAGAACACTGGTCACTAATTATATCAGGTTTTATATCTAAGACTCATTATCTTCCAAAAAAAGCTGAGCAGGAGTAGATGATGCATTTGTTGGGGACTACTGGGACAAAAATGGATCTACGGCAGAGAAGACAGAGGTACATCAGGCTTTGCAAACATCAATAAACTGTTGGCTTTGGTCTTCACATGAGATCTGTGTTGAAAAATGAAAATTCTTTATATTTTTTAAGCATCAGTTGTTTGCTTTCAACTGTACAGTTGCAGATACACTTGCTTGTGTTTGTACATCTATAATTAATGTATGAAGTGTGGTTTTATAGGATGGAATATTCCTGTTTGGATTCTTTATTAACATAATTCTGTAAAATCAGAGCAGAAGAAGATGGAGAGGAGGAAGAGAAAGGTGCACAAATTCATACTGCAGGAGCCACAGAGGGAGTTTAGATGCATATAAACTTCAAAACAGGTGTAAACACTGTCTTGTCTGCTACACTGGTTTCCACACATAACGTGGGTGCGGCAGGTGAGTAAATTCTAACATTTGTCAATTTCAGTTCCAGTTTTTCATTTCAATATCCAGTCTTATGGTTCCAATTTGATACACACGTTGCCTGTGATGGAAAGGGGTCTGTTAGCGGTGTGGAAAGAGAGGGAACTCACATAACGTCAGGAAAACAAAAAGCAACAGGAGGAAAGATGAATACAAAGAAAACAAGACAGATAGGAAACGTGGCAGGAAAACATCAGGAGAGCGGGCACGCGGAGTGGAGGGAGCAGAGAAAAGATTATGAGAGGGGTAGAAAAAGATGAAAGGGCTCTACTCTAAAGTGAGAAAGAAAAAGGGATTGAGCCGCAAACAGCGCAGACGAGTGAGCGAGATAGGCAGAGAGAGGGGGAGAGAGAGGAGATAGCTGCCGTGTCTCCCGCTGGCTTAGCAGTGGGATGCAGAGACAGACTCCGTTTTCCAATCCCATCGTCTCTGCAGGCCGCCACCCAGCCCGCTCTGCAACCCTGTAAACATGCATCCCATTCCATCTCGCAAACACACACACACACGCAAACACACACGCAGACAGCCTGACGCATGCAGAGTTCAAGCCACACATGCTCTCAAGTCGAAGCCACACATGGAGCTGTTGCCACACATAGACACTACAGGCAAGAAGCATCACGCGGGGACACGATCTCATGAAACACACACACAAACACAAAGCACTCACGAAACACCAAGACCAGATAAATGTTTTTTTTTGCTCTCGCTAACACACCTCAGTAAAAACACACCCGACACTTCAGATGAGAAATTAATTGCGTGGCGAGCGCGGCGCCTGCATCTCTGAGCAATGCAACCCCCACATCCCACCCCGCCAAATTGCATTTTTGTCCATCTCATCAGCGCTTCCAGTGGGTAGGCAGTTCCACCAACAAGCCAAGCAGGAGATTTGGCAATTACTGAGAGGCTCTTTGCTAATAAATTATCATTTAAGAAATAAATTACGATGGTTACGCTGCTTTCAATCTCTTCATGGAAATAAACAGCGTAACACACTCTCTGCGATAACAGAGGAGATAGTCAGGGTGAATCCTGGTAGACGATAAAAGCAATGAACGCTGGATTCGATACAAATGTAACAGGTCAATGTGACACTGATATGAAAACAATTAATTGTACATATATTGTCCCTTTATTGTGCAAATTGGGCACGCTCACGAGAGACGAAGTAAAATCGTTCTACGCTAGTTACACAGCACAGTCCAAACAGTGTCAGCAGTTAAGAAATTGCATTTTTATCTCTTTAAGTTATTTCCAGCCACAGATCCGTCGGCTATTTCGGTTACTTTGGCATTAGTAATAGCACATATATATTCCCTCTGAAACAGCCTCTCTAATTCCTCTTTGACCAAACATTTCAGGTGAGCTCCTTGAGATAACGCTGGGACACATACACACAACTCAGAAATTGCCAATTAATTTTATATACTTATGTCCAATCACTGTTAATGAAAATGAAAACCAATATAATCCAAGTCTCCTGGACCGTGGGCCCGCCGTGTGCTTCCACACTGCCCTTCCAGCACTAGAAATTAATTACACAAATTGAAAAGACTGTTATTTAAGAGGGCTCGAGGCCGCAGAGGAGGATGGCAGTCAAAGAAGTTGCTGTTAGTTACTGAAGGACAGAAATTGGCCTTGGAAGGTGTAGACGTTTGCTTTAGCTTTCAATTATGAATTTGTGCAGGCTTTTTTTCCTTCCCCTCTGAGAGACCTTGTAAACACATTTGTGGGCTTTTTTTTCTTTCTTGTGTGGAAAAAAGATGTCAGTGAATGTGTGTCTGTGTGTGTCTGTGTGTGTCGGCGTGCGTAGGCTTTGTCATTATTAATACAAGATAGGTTCAATATGTTTGAGACTCTCGTAGTCGACCTGAAAGTAGAAAAACCTTGGGAGAAAAACATCTTCCACTACCTGAGACCTGGGTTCAAATAAAATATTGAGAATGTGTGTACAAGTATGTGTCCACATTGTGCGTTAAAACACACATTTTTGTATGGTAAGCATCAATATTCTATTGTAAATCAATGATTCAGGAAAAAAAAAATCTCCTAAAAACTACCTTACTAGTTAGCCATCCAGCCTTAGCACCAAAAAGCTGCCTCACTTTACATAAAGGAACGACCATTTGCTAAACCTCTTATTTCAACATTGAGAGTTGAGTCGTAGCATTGTAACATAGCCTGGCAGGTCTGTCAAGATTTCTGTGCAAGCTAAAGTAGCAACCACGAGGTTGTGGTAAGAGCGATACTGGTAATAGCTAACTAGCTCCTTTAGCTTGCTGTAGCGCAGGAAGCTAAATGAGCACCTTTTAGCTTGCTGGGCTACAGGTTACATCAACAAAGAGCCCCACACACAACAAGAACATCCGGTGTCTAGCATACAGCGAGGCAACTGAACCCATATGCTTTGAGCTTTAGCTTATACTGTTTCTGTGACTGTTTCCTGTTTCGTCCTCATTTTTACTGTCACGATATCATGTTGGTAGTCGTCACATGAAGGTTGAACAGGTTTTTCATTTTAAAAAGAGCTAAAAGAGACACTGTGTTCAACACATAGGTTAATTTTAGTATTTCGGCTAGCTTGCAACAGCTGGCAAAATCCACCGCTGATAGTTGCTATTTTAGCAAAGATCAATGGATGGTGACAACGAAATGCTAAACGCCTGCATTTGTCTAACTCTGTCTGACAATAAGGGACTATAGTTTCAAAGGCTGGTAATGAGGGGGGGGGGCTAAAGCTTTGCAAAAGGTCAGTTCAGACGAAGCAAATCTGAGCTGAAGGTTCAATAAAAGTTCTAGAGGTGCCCTAAAGGATTGGCAATCATTAAGTCAATCAGTGAACATTACACACAGTTACATGTGATATGAATTTGGAAAACAAACTGAAATTCGTTCAGTTTGAACATGAGTTAAAGGCAACTCTGGATACTGTTTAAGTTACTCTGGGCGTACGGACAAAATTCTGAATTGGCTTGAAATTCGGATGGTTTTGTACTACAGAGTAAATGTAGTACAAAACTGCCTAAGGTTTTTAAAGACAGTGCACTTGGGACTTCATGTTCACAGCTGCACTAAAGAATACATCCCTGATGCTGATGTTGTGTTTTTAAAGCTCCTAAAATAAGTATTGCTACTAGCCAAAACTGTTTGCAAGGTAAAAACTCAGATCACGGCTCTGATGAAATAAACTGAAATGTACCAGCATGCATAGAAAAGCCTCTAAAAAAATAACCTCTCTGACCTTAAGTATGAGCGGAGATGTGGGTTTGAGCTCCAGTATTCCAGAGGGGCTCAGCGGTTCAAAGATGGGGTCTGGGTAGTAGCTGAAAGTCTCGTTGACCACCACCAAAGCATTCACATTGTCCATGTAGAACCCAATCTCATCCGGTCCAGTGCCGGTCTCGGAAAAACCCAGCTCTGAATCCGCCACAGATGGAGCCAGGCACACCATGACTGAGTTGTTATAGACCGTACAGTTCTGCAAACAAGAGAGAGGAAACAAGAAAATCATGGCTTGTGATTTTAGTCAATGAGAGAATCTACTGAAATGAGCACAGAGAGAGACAACCCCTTAAGTCATGGAATGGACACAAATCTAAATACTTTGCATCATTATCTAGATATAGTTCTAATTACAAAAGCACATGATGTACACAAGAGGTAGCCTGACCTCATTTTCAAATCATTTCAATATCTGCAGGCTATAATTTTCTTTTAAAAAAGATCTGTTGGGTATAATAAACCATCCTTTTAACAGCCACTGCCATGTGAAACTGCAGTGCTGTTATACCTATTGAAAATGGTAATTGGTTGCAAATTTATTGTTAACTATTAAAAATGGGCAATATACTGTGTGCCTTCAAATATTGTACATCATTGCTTTAGAGAAAACATGAATACATGATGTCAGGGACAGGTTAGCTTCATTTTACAGGACTGTTTTTGGGGCGAGGGAGGGTGCATGTTATCAGACCATTTCAGTTTTTGTGAAGTTGTGCCTATAGAAGACAAGTTTATGAATTCAGACCATATCAATTTTGACCAAAGTGCAACAAGATACAGGATATAAACAAGTACAATTAACAAAAAAAAAAGACGTCATCTCACTCAAGGAGAAAATCAACTGCATTCATGTTTAATTCTCGCAACACAACTTGAAAATGCCGTGCTATTCGATCTGTTTTAGGTAAGTCTCGCTCTGAACCCACGATGATATTTAAATGTGTGTTGAAAATGTAAAACTATAAAGAATGCTTTGGAAAATGGCTGTCAGTTAAGTATTCATGAGTTGCAGTAAATGGGCGACAACATTAAAAAACATCAGCATGGTCCTTTAAGTGTAGAGCAGCACTTTGATAAAGGGCTGCGTGGTATGCGTCGCGTAGGCCGTTTGCCTCGATAAGTGACGGCTTTATCCGCAGGTTGGAGTGCTTTAGTATTGTCTGAAGTTTAGTTTTTAACCCTGACAACTAAAGAGCTTCGACCCGCAGTGACAATCACCAAAGTGCTTTGTGACCATTATCTATAGAACTGATGAAATGCTTCAACTCTTGAATTGAATTTTTCATTCCCAAAAAACAGTATTTCTCTCTCTCTCTCTCTCTCACACACACACACACACACACACGCAGCCTCTCTCATGTCTCTTTCTTTTTGTGACACAAACACTCATGTGGTGCGGTGACATTTGAAAAGCTATGTGGCCCGAGGTAGCGTCAGATGTCTGAAGCTGTAGCCGTGGAGAGAGGAGACGTGAGCAACACAGAACGACAGACTGTCTGACACCTTCAGCAGAACTGTAGAAGTGGTTGTCTGCAGATGTGCTTGAGTGCAGTGGGGTATATCTGAATCTATTTGTCAGTTAATGTATGTACTTTGTGTGTGTGTTTACATCTGAGGGATGTATCCTGTATCGACTGTATGCCATTGTGTGTTTGTGAATTCACTCTGTGCATATGTGCTTGTCTACGCCGCTGCCGCTGTGTGTCATTCACTTCAATACTCACATGAAAGGATTCTGCCTGCCCATACTTGGCCCTGATCTTCGGTTCTCGAATGGTGGCGAGGTTGGTACCGCTCACTGTCAGCAGAGTTCCACCACTGTAAGTGCACAGAGGGAGAAAGTATGAGAAGAAGAGAAGGAAGAAGAAATGTCCCTTCTCCAGGGCAAAAGAATCACTGCCTGATTCACTGGCATGTCTGATTGGCAGTGGAGAAATGCTGCAGGCTTGCATTTGACTGGCAAATGGTGTAACAAATATCCCCCAAAACAGTATTCCTTTATACATTACATACTGGCTTTGCCAAAGCAGCTGCAAGCAATATCTAGTTACAGTATTAAAATGAGTTCAAATCAAGTTGTAATAAGGAAGAAACATACATGCTATATTGTGATTTAATGCGACAGACATGCATAATTCTGGGAGATCTTGAAGATATGTGGTGCATAAAAGCTGAAGTCTGCTTTTCATTATTTAGTTTTGACTTTGGGGATCAGTAAGGAGGTCTTTTCAAGGTCATCTGAAAGGTCTGGGTGATTAACCTTGGTTCAGCATGGGCCTATGATTGTTTATTAGTAGGTGTAAAGATTGTTCTCTTTTTTTAAGCTCTTTGGTGTATGATAAGGGAACACTTGTGGTTTTGTTTGATAATTTTAATCAACATGGTGTTTACCTCAAGTTACTAATGATGTTTTCTTAAACCTCACATTCCAAAAGTGCAGTAAATGCAACAATAAAACATCATATAAAAATAATTTGGTAGATATTTTGGTTAAAAATAACAGGGTACTGACTTGTTTGGTATTGAGCAAGTAGTTTGCAACTTGTAGGAAATACTGATTAACAATAACTCTCTGGGGTTGGGACAAGGTTGGTTAATATATAAAAAAAGACAGTATAAAACAGTATATATAAAATTCTGCAGTACAGCACAGAATCTTTGTATCTGTTATTAAAAAAATACAAGCCAGACTGCTTTGCAGGAAAGAAAGTAAAAAAAGTTTGAATTAAAGTGTATCATGGAGTGTCCTGGGCATCACGGAGGGCTTGGAGATGAACCCATTATCATGGAGTTTACAGAAAAAAGTGGAGAGTGAAAACACAAGGGAGGATATGTGTGAGGGAAAGTCAAAGAGAAAAAGTAGAGAGTAAGAAGCAGGGTGAGAAATATCCACAGAGATACTGTACATACACTAATCACAACTCCAAACTCAGTAAATATGTGTTTGCCTTGAGGTGGTGAAGGTCACTGGACTGAATCCAGTAAATAATGATGCCAGGAGTTGGCTGAAGCCCCAGGCTTCATTTTGTTGGTGAGTAGCGTGTGAAGGCAGACTAACACCTGCTTGGTATAGAAATGTCTGTTTGGTTTGGATCAGTTCTTGAAAGATTCCACTGTTTTCCCCGTGATGGCAAATGTTTTTAGATTAGGAACAACGGTTGAGTGGTTCACAGATACGGCCAGTTACATTGCCAAGTGTTCTTGGAGTTGACGCAAGTCTTAGGAAAATCTTAAGTACCGTTTGGTGGTTCCCATGTTGTTCTGACTCACTTTTAATGACCTATCACAATGCAAGATTACGAGTGTTTTTAAGGAGTGACAGCGTATATGGATAAATTGATTCTTTATCATAGGAGGAGTATTGCCACATGGATAGACAATGGAGTTACGAGGGTTTAATGACAGGTAGAGTACCTTCCTGCCTTGTTTTACAGTTTCAGCATGTGAGTACTCTACGCTATTTTGTGCAAGGAGATCACTACTTTTCACTGCTGCCGAAAATATCTTTGCCTTTGAAAAACACAGTTTATAATAGTCCCTATTGTGTGTCTTCCTTCAGGTTTCTCACTACCTGGAGGGGCATATATTGTAGTCTTTCGCTCTGCTGTCTGAAATAAGAGGCTGAGTATTTTGAAAAACTTATAAACTATATGCAGCCCTCTTACTGCACACCAACGCATCTTTGAAAACATGCAATGGGCATTAAATGGCTATTCTGGAAATTCAAACACCCACGGTCAACACCCACAGCTATGATTTTTGAAAAAGAATCACATCATTCTGCAAATATCTGGATAGGCCTAATGTGGAGAGGACTGCACCTTATTCTCTGCAGAGATATCCCTGCACCTGACTCCTGCCTCTACTATCTACACCTTAACAGCAACTCCCTCTGTTGCTTGGACATCTTTAGTGGTAACCGCTCTCTGCAGGGGGACACTTTCGAGATAGGGAATGTAACTGTTCAAGTCTCTGTTCTAAGGACTGACTTGCCACTGTTTCCTACTTTATTCTATATCTTTGAATCTTATGGAGCTCAAACCCAACATGTTGAAAAACTGAAAACTGACTTCTTGGTATTGTCCTAACCAATCATCCCTGCAGACCTGTACACTGCGGAGTTCCCAAAATACTAACAGTACATAGAATACCAGCGCTCTCCCTGCTCTTTATCCCTTTATCTTATTCCTTATCACTCCTTCAGGATTCATAATAACTTGGATGGCTTAGCAGGCCTGCCTGTGTTGCCTACAAATGAAAGTGGTGGACCTGCGACGCAAAGGACTTTCTGCCATTTGACACAAACATCAGGAGTATTTTCACCACTTTCGCCAGCTGCAAGTGGAGGAGTGGTGACTCCATCAATTACCTGCAGCTTCTAAATTGTAGGGATCTGACTGCTACAGCTGGCAACCCTTTCTGTCTGTACACCAGTCAGACACATAGAGCAGGGCACGTTGAATTCTACTTCGCTGACAAGGTAGGTACAACTTCCCTGTGGTAGCCGGGATCATTGTTAAATCGAAGGACGTAGGACGAAGTCATACAAGCAATATGTCTGAAGGCCATTAAAAAGGGTATAAAAGCAGGCAAGATTACTGAAAGTTCTGTTCTTGCATCATGCTCACTCACCAAAGCACTGGACAAGCCTTTTGTCCGTGGCTCCACATTTAGTTCAGTGAAAATGCCTCTGTGACCATCCACAGCAGAAGCACAAGTTCTCCTGATGGCTGACTGTGTTTTAGCACTGATTTTGACCATACACAGGCATCTTTTCATTGTAGATGTTAATTTGAGTGCCAACAGCTGTGATCTGGTGAACTGAACCTCTTAATCTCTTCAACGATCTGTCTGACTCATACTAGACATTTACCTCTCACTCTGATCTAGGAAGATTTACAAGTTCAGCAAACGGTAATGATAGGGAGGGAAAGATAGTTAGTGATAAAGGTGGATGTTACATTGTACAAAGGGATTCAAGTCTGGCTATTCTTCTCTGTTTAGATTGGCAGGTTGTCCATTACTGGCAAAGGATACCCTACATCCTAGGTTTCTTTGGATAATAGCGCTACTTGTAAAATGGGATTGTAGGAGACGTTACAGGGGCATCAAGTGTTTGACTGGTGTTGTGACAGCTAATGTAAGTGGAAATCCCATGGTTTGGGATTTCTGTTTAGCTATTTCCTGTTTCCCAGGGTGCTTTCCTCATGTGTCTGTGTTTATTTACCTTCTGCCCTGTTTCCCCACCTGTTTTCATTATCACCTGTGTCTCATTTGTTCATCAGTTTCACCTGCGTCTCCTTCAACCTTCCCTCCCTGCTGGTAAACATTGAGTGTCATTTGCTTTGCTCTCTGGCGGTTTGTCTTTGTGCATTGTGCTTTGCATCAAGGAAATTCCAACATTTTCCTAAAGAGTTTTCTTGTGTTCTTTTTTTGTGTTTTGGATTAATGATTTCCTCCTAATTTGCCTGTTTCCCTGGACTTTTGATTTTGCCTGCCCCCTTATGGATTTGTTTGCCTTTTGTACTGCCTTCTAGTTTTGACCCTGCCTGCCAAAATCCACCCGAAAGCCATTCAGTTTGTCTTCACCGTTAAACACTTAAGCTCTGTGTTCACCGTCTGCATTTGGACCCGCGACACACTGGAGTATGTGCAGTGTCTGCTTCTACATTACATACTGTATTCTTGTCATTTCTCCCACAGCACTGTAATCTTCAAGAGCCACAGTAAGCTTAAGCAACTGGAAGTGAGACACTTCAATTCACAGTGGCCGAGTGCCATGAATATCTGCCATGATGTGGCGAAATTAATTTAGTACAAAATCAAGTCCGTTTTGTTGAGCCGAGTCTAATTACTGTTGAGAAGTTGTAACACTGTGTTTTGCAATTTCCATCTAAACTCTAATGATTTTTTAATCTGATTCCACTTTGAATGAAATTAGTTGTCTGATGTGTCACAACATGGGGTGTACTCGTTTGGACCGTTTCCATGATCTGTTTAAGTGATTTATTGTAAGAAAATAAATTGCACCATATTAATCTGGTCCTTTAAAAATGTTATAACATTTCAATGCTTGTGTATATGTTATATACATATTACATGTGATCTTTATAAGATAGATACAGGTGGCTGATAAACAGAGGAGCATTGGAGCTGAGACCACATTCGAATAAACTGATTTTTAAGTTTATGCCATTTCCACTAAAGCATCGTGGGACTAGAGAGAAAGCACTAATAAAACTGCATGTCCTCTGCCTCCTCTCTCCACCTCCCCTCCCCTCTCCTCAAAGCTTGATGTATATTTGTGCTGAGTCCCTCTGTCCCTGTTGCTCCTCTCTTTGTCTAAGTGAGTCTCTTTAGCTCAGGTACACGCTTCAGGGAACAGACAACAAGACAATCAGGATAAACTCTCAGGGATAGCTGAGAAATCCAACCACTGTTGTTAGCGTTTCTCTCCATCCGCACTCCCTCCCTCTCTTTACATCTTCTCCCGTTGTACAACTCCCAGTGTTTTCCTTTTTCTCACCCTTTGTTACATATTTGATATATATTTTTACAACAGGGATTCTTACAAGCTCGTGTAAAGTGACTGTAACAGTGTCTGGAGTGAAAACACCAGGGACGATTAGCAAGACCTGACAAAAAAGAAATAAAAGCCAAAATAACCGAAACGCACACACACACACACACACCGAGCTCGTTCAAACTCGAGTCAACACGATAAAATGTTCAGTTTATTTAAATAGATGTGTGGCTGTCAGTAAATTTACTGCGCAGTTCACAAACGGCACAGGGAGTCCAAAACAGTAGATGCTATGGGAGCTCATCATTACTGAAATTGAGCTGCACAATCACGTTCTATTGAAACTGTGTTAATTAATAAAACACATGGGATATAAAATGTTAAACAAAAGGCAATGGTTTGTAGACAGCTATGAGACAAAGGTCAGTAGAGGATAACTTTTGAATAAACTGAGAGAACTAAATGTCCCCACCTCTGGTTTGGCAGATGGGACACGGATCAAGCTAAATCCACACCACATCACAACGCTAATGCGACTAATGCTAGCATGGTCCCAGGTTTCTAGCATGTCACTCATTAAATCTCCACCCCCATGAGTTCCCCAACTGTCCCTGGCACCACGTCACCAAGCCTCAGTTGGAGAACGTGTGTGGTTGAACTTTGCTGTGCTGCTTTTTTAGCGTGACCTTTAGGCTCGTAATGAAATAAATACTTTACTTAAGTAAACTGACATTTTCAGGATTTTGCAGGAGCCCTCTGCTTGTTGCTCCGACACACTTCACGCCAATATCCGGTACACCCATTTCTGTAAGGGTTACAATTAAGCACCAGCGCTCGAGTAGCAGTAATTCAGTGCCTTGCTTAAGGAAACCTTGGCAGTACTCGCCGAAGGACTTTAGCAATCTCCTTTATATGCCAGCCAGTTTGTGGGACGATTTGAATTTAGAAATTGCTTCTCTAACCTCTGCTGCTGCCCAAATATCTTTCCTCGGTATCCCAGATGAGCACTGCTCATTGATTTATTGTTGAAGTGCTCTGTCTTCTTCCTAAATGGAATATCATCAGCCAAGCACAATGATAATGCACCCACCCCACACACACACACACACCTCCCACAGCCCCTTTTCTCTTCTCATCGTCTTTCATCCATTCTTACTATCATCACCCAAGCACAATGACAATACTCTGTAGGCGTGCACGTACTCGCGCAAAGCGTCTACCTCTGTGAGTCACATATGAATCAATATGATATCACATCTGACTGGTTTCATGCTTTCTACCTGAGCCAACGTGGGATACTGTGAAAGAGGGCACTGGCTGAAACGCATCAGCAGGAAAGCTTCCGTTGGAAGGAGCACACACACTTTTTTTTTTTTTTTTGCTGTTTGCGAGGTGTGTGTTGTTTGGTGGTTTTCTCAGCCAGATGGAGAAGGGATCTGGGGCCAAACATCAGGGACTCTGGGAATCAGTGGGGTGTGTGTCTACGTGTTTGTGTCTTGTGTGTTTTGTGGTGCGCGCGTGCATGTATGCACGTGCGTGTCTTTTTTTAATATTTTTTTTTATTTTACGCGGGTTCATCACCCCTGGGTGAGCTTCCTGAAGTAGAACCCCAGTTTCGAGCTGCACACACACATCCAAAAACACCCTCACAGTGGGCGCGTGGGGCAGTGATTGGGCCTCAGCTGCTCCTTGGCCAGTCCTACTGGGCGAAAGGAACAGGGCAGGATTCATCAACACACTTTTCTAACAAGCTCTGCATCTATCTGCTACCATCTACTGATGAGTCACCGCAGGGAGGGAAGCAACACAGGGAAGGACAGAAAGGAGCAAGAGGGAGGGAGGTAAAACGAGGGAGAAACAGGGTGAGATAGCTGTGTGTTTCAACACGTTGAAATAAATTAAGTGGAAAGGGAATTTTAAAAAACAGAATAACAGAATACAGATGGGGAATCTGTAAAGACAGGTGGGTGTCTTACTGTAAAGTCATTAATCTGGACAAATTTTCAGTACTGCCGCTACACAAGCGGCGGTTTCAACAGCTGGCATCCGGACAAGACAAGAGACAAGCGTCCTTGGTAATAGGAGGATTAAAAGGTGTCGGTACACAGCAGGTATTTGGGATTGCGTTCGCTCTCGCTACTGGGGGGATTAGAGGGAAATTAAACACATACGTGCCCCAGGAAGATTGAAATCACTGTTCAGTCCGAGCAAAGTTAAAATCACCGGACTTGACAAAGCAAAGAGCGCACGCAGGGCGTTAGAAAAGCCACTGAATAAAGTGTGTGTGCTCTCTCTGTCACTGAATTTACTTTAAAGTGAAAGTCTTTGAGTGTGTGTGTGTGTGTGCTCCCCAGTGACACCTCTGTCCTGTTCAATGCTGAGGGTCTTCATTTATTTAGCTGGGGAGATACAGTACTGTAAGACAGACTGTGGAGAGCTGAGTAACAAAATGAGAGTTGCAATAGCTCAGGCAGGGAACGTCAGGCTCGCACGCCATCAGCTGATCACTATTAACTTAATATTCAAACAATCGACGGGCTGTGTAATCTGACAAGCTCACGCTGCCCGTTTTCAGATCGGCCAAGCTGCGGCTACCAATGATGATTTCCTCTACTCAAAAAAAACCCCATCTTGGCTTGTGCCAGATGAAAAATCTCTGGAGGCGCCTTCAATTTACTTCCATCCGGACCGGCTGTCAGAGCTCTCATCTTGCATTTAGGTCTGCTCGGACGGCTTCACGAATGCTTCCTTCTCGGATTTGTCCCTGTGATGCTGCTGCACCGCAAGGAGTGGTGGAAGCATCGCGGTCCAAAACCCGTCCCTAAAGCTGCTCCACTGCTGCACTCAGTTTTGGTTCTTTCCATTTATTATTTTTATTTTAACTAGCTGAACTTCCCTGGTGTTATTTGCCAAGATGGTAAGTTGTCCAAACTTAAGATGCTGACTCTTGCCAGATTGTCTAGAACCCCTAGTGGAGCTACATAACTAGAAATAAAAGAAATTAACAAAAGTAATCTGGCTCAGGAAATGATGAAACGGCGTACGGAATGCTTACCTGGCAATGCTCCAGTCTGGCTCAATCTTCAGGACGGTGGGGTCGTCAGTGTAGTTAAACTTGACCTCTGGGTTCCTCAGCTCGGCATCGTCGATGTCCACCAGGACTGAAGAGCTGCCCGGCGCTATTCCGGCTGGTGTCACACACACTATCTCCCGGGCGTTCCTCCTGAATGGACAGACAGAGGAAAAGTTGAAGGAAGTGTGTGATCAAACGGACAGACGGCTAAATGAGGCAAGTGGCCAAAATTAATCTCCAACCAGCAAAGGAGAAACTTCCACAAAGTCCTCTGAAACACTGTAAAGCTACAATCAGAATGACAGTGTCATAAGAAACTGGTGTGGAGTGATATTTGAAAGACACTGAGGTACAGATACAGAAATGTCTGTCTCAACAGGAAGATCTAAGGCAAAACCTCACATAGGAATATTAAGCTGATAAAAGTGAAGTTCAGTCATTTTGGAGAACGCAACAGCTGAACGCTCTCGACAATATATCCACAAAGAAGCTGTCTGGCAGAGTCTGATCATGCTAAAAACAGAATTACAATAATAAAGAATAATCACTTTCGCGTGCCAGGGCGTTCGTTAAATACTGAGGTCCAGGCTCAAGCAGTGACATATTTAATGACTTGCTCATTGTGCTTGTAATTAGCAGTGTCCAGCCTGGGAAGCCAATTAGTCTCATTCTCTTAAAACCATATTGTAACTTGCTAATTTGATTAGATAATTCCACTTGTGACCGAGGCGCTTCCGTCAGCAAGCCAGTCAAGACTTTGCATTTACGCTTGGTGTTATTAAGTGTTCCTGTTCTCTCACTACTTGCTGCACTGGGGTCAGATCTCCCTGTGCAAATTAGTTAAGCCGGGCTGCCAGACTTTATACAGGGCGTGAGGGGAAGCAGTGTCATGGATGGATTTAAAAGTCATGGATTTTTGTGAATGTGGTCACGCGGTAAGGACTGCATTGACATGGAACTGTGATTCAGACACAGCAGTCACATAATCAAATCGAATAATTAAATAATATAATTAAGATAAAAATATAAAAAATATGAATATGGATAATGTATACAAGCGGGAAAACAAATAAAGAAATAAAATTAAAGTTAAATTATGTGATTCTTAGACTTGGACTATGGAAAATGATGTCAAAGCAACACTTTTGTAGTAGATGTCAATAATGAATAACAATAACAGAAGTGTATATATTGTGTTGGGAGGAAGAGAGGGATGTAGCAACAAGATAAGAAAAAGTCATATTTAATGACATTTATACCTGCTATGATTAGTGCCCTGACAAGGATCCCTGCCACCAGTCACAAACAGTGGGGGAGGAATGGAAAGAGTGTGTGTGTGTGTGTGTGTGTGTGTGTGTGTGTGTGTGTGCACACACGTGTCCCAGCTTGCATGTCCCATAGGCCAAATAACATTTTCAATTGCAGTCTTGAGTGCAGTCCCCAGTAGCTACATTATCTAATATGTATTTAGCACAGTTGAGTGGTGGCTGCTTTTCTGGGCCATGACTTCACAAGAGTGATGTGTGTTTGTGTGTGTGTGTATATACTTTAATGTGGTGACGCACATTCTATTGTGCGTCTATATACCATGGCAGTCACACCGAGAGGGAGGGAACGTGCATGAGAGAGAGAAAAGAGGGAGAAAATCTACAATATCCACTCCCCAAAGTCCCTTGGCCTGTAACCATAGCAACCCCATTCACAAAGAATACACGGCCCAGCAACCTTCGCAAGATGCCACAAACACAGCCAGGGAGTGACAGATAAAGACAGAGTTGAGGTGAGTGAACAGTTGTGGTGAAGTGGAATCTGTTGGATTACCGCGAGGAGAAGTGACTGCTGTGACATCAAAGCTAGCATACAGTCGCTTCAATAGAGATTAGCTATGAGAGGCTAATCCATGCATTAGACATGCAAGCGAGTGCGGTGAGAGTTTGGATGTTTCCGTGCACTAGATTAGGGAAAGCCGTGTGAGTGCAGACAAAGAGATGCCGTGTGTCAGCGGGCGACAAACACGCGCACACGCTTAAAAGCAAACATTCACGATCCCACACGCACACACAAACGCACACGCGCACGGGAAACATCTTAACCTGATACACCGATTACATGCTTACATGTGCATGTAATATCTTTATGATAATGACATTTTTGCATTGCACACAAACAAATCTTTAAACAGAACACGCTTATTTATGCACATATTCCCTCTAATCTTTACTTACTCATTTCTTGTATTATCTCCAGCACCTTAAGTCATAATTAGGAATTCCTTTTACTATCTTTAACAATTCTTTTTTGTCTTATTCTTATCTAAATCCTATTCCCTTCTGCTGTGATCAGTCCAGTTTCCCCACAGGGATAATCTCTGTTTAACTTAGACTGTTCCTTACTTTTTAAAGTAGCAGGGCTGCGGTCCAATGCTGACAGATACATAGCTGCCCGCGTTGAGGTAGCTTCCCTCAATCGTGACCCGGGTCCCGCCAGAAATGGGGCCCTGAGATGGCTGGATGCGGGTGAAGTATGGAGTCTGGAGAAGAGCGAGCATATATTAATATTTCTCTGCTAATATAAGCGCTAAAAGACAGGCACCGTTCTCATGAAGAAAAATCAAGAAGACAACAATGAAAACAGTACACAAAACAAATATACCTGTATTATTACTGCATCAAATTGGTTCAATCTATGATTTAAATACATTGGTGCATCCTAAAAATGAACAATATGGAACATAATGGAGATTTATGCAAAAAACAATGACTCTGGACAAACGGGGGAATAGAAACAACATTTTTATAAACAAATTATTGACTGAAAGCCGCAAAAATAGAAACTTTATGGAAATTTACCAATAGCTCCGTAGAGACGTATTTCTTCATTAAGCTAAATTGATGCCTTGGCTCACCTCGTGGAGGCCTTTCACACAGCAAGTGCATTTATTTGTGTGGACGATCCTTACCACGAAGGTGAACGGCCTGGGCGACAGGGCTCTGTAGTCATTTACGCAGTCTCTCACACACACCTCGACCTGAGCCTCCTGGACCCTGTAGCTGGTGGCGTCATTCAGCAGACACACTATCCTGCGAGTGGAGATTGAAGGTGTTAATGGAGACAAGGAAAAAAAACATCTTCTCAAATATGGTTTCAAATTGATGTTTAGAAAAGGTTACAGAGTATTACTGTAACAGCAAAAGCAAAGACATTCATGGACTGCAAACAAAGCACCATCGCATCCGCATGCGACCATTTGTGCTCCCGATGAGGTAAATTGTAGGGTAATACAGTTTTCACCCGCAGTCCCTGTTGTATCAGAATCAGCAAGATGGAATGAGCATCCAATCACATGACCACAGCAGGCTCTGTATGCGTTGTACACTGCACCGAACTATGTGGCACAATAGATCTGAATCTTTATTTCAGGGGCTTAACAGAAAGACTAAAGGAAGCAGGAAGCCCGGGTGGAGGAGGGAAAAATATTAAAAACACATCCTCGACATGACTGAGGTGGTGTGGGGACGTCGGGAATAATGTGAAGAATAACTCATGTGTGTGTAATATTTGAATAGAGATGCCCTCTATCTCAACATGCATCATTTCCCAACTAACTGCACTACAGAGAGATTGTTTGATCTGCGTGAACTCAATTCCTCAGCCGTGTAGGACCCTGCAGAGGAGTAAATGTCAGGATGGAGGGATGAGAAAAATAAAGGAAGGAGGCATATGTAGGGAGTAATGGAGGGGAACAACAGATGGAATTTACAGACACACACACACGCACACAAAAACCCGATGTCACATCTTTTCTGCTGCTGGATGCGGCTGCATGGGTATCCACACACACACGCACACACACTTGTTCTGGTTGACATTTTTCCTGTTGTTTGATTGGTCTGGATGAGAGAGGTGCCTTTGGTGTGTGCATCTGTACATTTGTGACTGTGTGTGTTTGTGTGTGTGTGTGTGTTTGTGACAGAGACAATGCGGCCTGTGCGTTTCTGCAAATGCATTCATCTGTGTTTCGTGCTTTGTATGCATATATTCATATGGTTTGCGAATGTCTTTCTGTGCATGTGAATGTGGGTTTGAATATTGGTGTGTGCGCTCTGTTTCTTAACTTACCTCTCTGCGCTCACATACTCCTCCTCAATAGGCACACAGGGCACCTTGCCCAGCCTGACGCCCATCTGGATATCCCTGAACTGCAGACCGAGGTTCTCCCCCAGGATGGTCACTCTGGTTCCCCCTTGGCGAGGCCCCGTCTCAGGGAACAACTGGACCCCATGAGGGTGGAGGTCAGATTGGATGGAAGAGGAGAGGAGGAGATAGAAGGACAGGGGAAAAGGATGAAGGAAAAGGGTCAATATGTTTTTTATAAACACACACACACACACACACACACACACACACACACACTTTGAACAAAAAAGGTATCCGCAGATGCTGTCCCCATTTAACAAGCCTGAAAATAGACCCCGAACATGACTTAGCACAGACGCCCCAACACAAACTGGCACACACATGCAAAAAAAACACTCAGCACAGCCAGCGGCCCCTCAAAATCGCACACACATACCTACACACACTCACACACACACACACACACACACACACACACACACACACACACACACACAGCATTGCCCGTATCAGGTGATTCAAGTTTTAATGAAGAAAAATCGCCCTCTTGGCTTTGAAAAACAATGAAAATGAGATAAAGAGAGGGTGAAAAAACAACTTGCGCCGACATACAGGCCCAAACCGGCATCATCTCGCGGGTTTAATTGAAACTTATTACGGCGGCTTGGCTCCGTCGCGGCGGGCTGTGGCGGTGCAACGCTCAGTCGCACGGCTGAACCGTAATGTGATTTATCTAGCCAGATTATGGCGCGTAACGGGGACAGGTGTGGTGTGACAAAACAAATATGGTGACTGATGGACGGTGGCTGTCACAAACACGCACACATAAACCACAGCGCAGGACATGCACGCACAAGCCTAATCCCTAACAAGCATCACAAGGTAATTATGTGTAATCTGTCCATTGCCTGCTTCTCCTGCAGTGCTTGGCTGAACAGACAGCGCAGTGTGGAAATGCAAACTCGGGCGGCCGACAGGATGGAGGCATAGAGTTATTATTATTATACCACAGACAGCACCAAACAACACGCCTTGACAAATGGTGATTTCATCAGCGTGTACTAGTTTTGGAAGTGAACAATTTGTCTCGCCAGACACATGAGATTTAAACTTGTGTGCAGAGAAAGACAGCTGAGAACCAAACCCTTCACTGCAGAGGAGGTACTCTTGGCTTATGCACAAGTGAAGCGGCTGGAGGTCAAATGCCTTGCTCAAGGGTCAGCTCCTCTGTAGCCACTGATAGAGGGAAGAGCATTACACATTGACTTTATCCACAACGACGTAACTGCATGGTCCAACCAAATAATTTTACCCCGATATACAACTAAAGGGAAAATTGAAGAAAAAAACCCCCCAAAAAACTAAAAGTAAAAGTGGAGAATGGAAAAGTCTAATTGAAATCATCAAACGGAGAGCTTAAATGCGGGAGATCAAATTGAAAACAGCGGTGGGAAATGATAAAGGGAAAACGTATGTAATAAAAATGGAAATGTAAAATAGTGAAAGTTGAAAAGCTTAAATATAAATGCACACATTAAAAAGCGCTGCCCGAATGCCACTGGTAACAAACTCACTGAATCATATAAAAGATTTTTAAAAAGTTAAAGCCTCTATGAGAAGAATTTAAATGACTTTGTGTCTGGTAACTCCCAGTGGAAGAGAGTTAAAACCACGATCATCTCACATTCCTCCTAACTAGAACGTGTGACAGAGCAATTTAAAAGATGCTATAATCACAAAAAAATATACTTGTAAATTGAATATATCAAGTGTCGAATCATTGTTTTTAAATACATTTTAAAATGTACATTAACTGTACATTAATACTCATAATAATGTGTGAATGTATTCAGTGTTCTTTGGTTTGAAAGCATGACAAGCCTTTGAAACAAAACAGTGAATGAAGAGACTAAGAGGGAGACAGAGTGAGAGAGCAGTCTGGCCGGGGATAATGCTGCCTACTATTTGGAAACAGACTCACAGTGGAACCTCAGGCGCCAGCCGAGGCTCGGCACTTTGGTTCCACAAACACAATAGCTGGTAAACACTGACCAGAGCGAGTAGCCATCAAGCTCTAGGGTACGATATGGACAACAGATGTCAGGGTGTGGAAATGGGGCTTCAGATGGTTTTGGAAGAATGGTGCTATGGTACCACAAAACACAATATCAGCTCGCCACCGAGCCCTGGGATATAAACACTGGCAGAACCACAGACAGACAGGCAACAGAGGGAAGAGAAAGAGGAGTGCTGTTAAAAGCGATTACCATCATCATCATCAGCGAGGGGGCCAATGGAAAAGGGACCAGTGAAGACCATGGGAACATGTACTAACAAACCCTAAACACAGAGAAGTCACCAGGCTTAGGATACATCAAGCCTGCTCTATACACACTTTATATTGGAAAAGCTGTGATGCTGAATTCACTCATTAATGTAAAGCTCATTGCATCTCGAAATAAAGATTATCATATTAGCCATGACATAATCCAGAATGACACTGCACTGTAACCGGTGATGTGTTCCCAGGAGCATATTTGATGGAGGTCAGTTTGAATCCTTACACCTCTCAGTACTGACTAATAACAAATTGGGCCTTAAGGTAAAGCCAATTGTCATAATGGCCAATTTAGTTTGGCCAGGTAATAACACAGAAGAAGAGAACATACCTTGTTGTCCTCCTCCATCTCCTTAGTTATTAATTATCCACACCCATGTAATGAAGGTGTATTTTTACACTGTATAAATGTTGTGTTGTACATTTGCTTTTACTTTCCCTATCTTTACTAGTATAGCATGGGCACTGACAAGGTTTGACGATACAAAACCTTATACCAATATAATCTTTATAATAAGTTTAATGAGAGCTATATTAGTCATTAACGTTAAATGCCTCAAGTGGTGATATGAAACTAAACCTTGCTGCTTAGAGGGAATTTATGACCATCTGTCACTCCTCATCTACATCTGCAGGAAGACATGTGAGGTTGTTGTTGGGTTTGTAGGGAAGGGGAGCCATATTGTGTGTGCAAACTGCCACCTCATGCATTCAGCAGTGGTATTGTGATGGATCCCAAAGTGGAACAGGAAATCTCAACATCACTCAAAATGTTTGAGGACGGGACGCACTGAGCAGAAAATGAAAGTTCTGGTTGAATCTTGGCTAACTAAACGCAGATGGCTTACACGGTTCATGCAACAGGGAGACTTAAATAAGCAATAACATTGCCTCTAATAAACGACATCATGATCTCCAGCTATGCATCTGAAATATGATCACTGTGGTGCAGACGATGGAGCCAGACCGCCGCACCTCCAGGTTTCTAAAAGAATGTGACGGTTGTGCAACATTATATTATTTCTATGATATCTCAGAGTGGATTTCTAGTGGAAACTCAGAAACTCTTGGAGGTATAAAAGCATGGCACCACATAACAAGATAACCAGTGCTCACTGAGCCCGCGGGCATGCAGGCAGACGACCACACTGTGGAAACAGGACCTCAAGCGGCTCTGGACTCATGTTGCAGTGATTTGACACAACACGACTACATTCAAGCACATAACCGCCACTCTCTGGGGAATGTACCAACACCCCGAAACTGAAAACGGGCCTAAGGCGGTTTGGGGTGGGATAGCGATCTGGTACGACACAACCACATCCAAGCACTTACTAACAAGCAATAGGACAAAAGGAAAAACAGATGTAAATGTTTCATGAGTGGTCAAAATGATTTAGAATTCAACTGACCCAAGCCCCACAAATGGTTGTGGATGCACACTAATATAACAATCAACCAGTGACTAGCCACTAACCATCAAACCCTGGAGCTGATCAGCTAGCAGCCTGCTAGTCAGGATGAATGGCAGTTTGTCAGTACTCTTTATCCCCTCTGATACTACACTTCTTGTTAGCTGTTTTGTTTGTAGGGATATAAGTTTGCACTACCCAATCACATGACTTATCCAGCTGCTGGTCATTTTTAGTCAAGCTAACTTAGGCTCATTGGGTGTAACTTAGCCAGAGTAGTTAGCATAAATTATTAGCAATAGCAATTTTGCAGAGAACCAAAACTGAAATTGAGATGGATAATCCCAAAGAGGAGTCCCCTCCAGCATGTCCACTGTTCTCAAACGTTAAAACACAGCGTAGCTGGATAAGAGTTTGGCCCCATATTAATGTGTTTTCAGGTCTTTACCAGGAATCCACTGGAGGTAAAGTACTGTGGTGTCGCTCTGTGGCAGTGTGGCTTTTATGATACATAGCCCTAACCACATAGCAGCCACATCAAATCATCAATTATTATAGCCGCTGCTTCCTAGCAGTCTTTCATCCAGGCTGTGTGTGCTCGGTAACATAGTAATCGCGGTGTGGTCTGAGCGGTAACCAATAGCACATGGAAGGCCGGCCGCTGTTAAAAACTGGGAAAGTTGTTTATGTGGTGAGAAAATAGTGTGGGAATTTGGCTTTGTAACTCCAGGCAAATAGGGAATACGGGAAATTCAATTTGTAATGGGCGTTTTTCTTCTCCTTATGGGAATCCTACCTCAAACAAATAAGTGTAGTAATTATGTCCAAATATTTGAAAAACCTGGGAATATTGAAGACTATGTTTTTATTAACAGTGGATTTCTGTGTTTGGTGAGCAGGATGTTTTTTCTCCACTTGGGATTAGAGGTAAAGTCTAACTATCCATTTTCTCAAGTACTGTACTTACGTACAATATTGAGATGCTTGTGTTTTACTTGAGTATTTCTCTTTTATGTAACATGGGACAACATTTTTCTGACAGCTTAGGTTACTGTTTACTTTTCAGATAACTATTATATAACAATAATTTGACAAACTGAGTTTCTCTGTGATTCCTCCTCGATTAAAAATCTAAAGAAGCCATTAAAAGCCTCTTGCGATCAGCTAGAAGATGCATTGTTTAAAAGCTGAAAACAAGGCTGTCACAGGACCGAGATGTGACAAACACATGCCAATCTAATACAGTATAATGCATTGCTACTGCGTTAATCCAAAGACATCATATACTGCATGGCGGTGAAGTATTGACAGGGGCCATTTTACTGCGCAATCAGTAGTTTTACTTTCAACTACAGTACATTTTAAATTCATACCTTTACTTTACAAAGGGTTTTCGATGTAACGCGTTGGCTCATGTTGGAGTATTTACAATGCTGACTTGATGACCAAAGTAAAGGATCTGAATTGTCCATAAACCTGGTTTATCTTAAACAATTATCAGTACCCTCAACCCTCCATTTAATAAAGATTGACCTTTGATGTTTTACCATGAAACTGGTGTTGTAGTCCAATTGATTCACACTATGTTTTGATCAAATGAACTAAATAAATGGGAACTGGTGTAATTAATTGTATTGTATTGTATTGTTCAAGCCAACAGGATGACTGTCTTTCAACATTTATTACGCACAAGTCTCACTCTACTTTTATTATTATCAATATGAAAATGCACAACGTTCTCCCTCTCAGGTCATTGTGTTTGTGCAGAAACACACACTCAATGCATGCACAGAGACAAACAGGTATATTCTCCATAGTTCATACATGGGTGTGCTTTTTTTCTAAGATTGCACATGTTTGATGCATGCATTTACGAACACATATCCACATGGATGCTCACAGAATTATGAAACAGCAGGAGAAGAATAACATAACTTTCAGGAGGTTTCAGACACCACCAGATGCTGACAAGAACAGGAAAGGTTAAGGTGGTTGAGGAATAAATTCAGAAAATGAAAAGTTGTATGTCTTGAGTAATTGAGTAAAGCTTTAATGAGACTGCTCTGTAAACAAATGAGAATAGATGAGACCAAGTGGGAATATCCTGAAGTGGCACAAATTACTAAGATAATCATCTGAATCATTAAATGATCATTTGAGCGGGAATCGAGTAAAAATACCTCATCCTATTCACAGATTTTGTCCCTGCTATGGAAGATGTGTGTGTTTCACAGACAACCGAGTTTTCCTGATTCAGATTTTTCTTATTCCTTCGATCAGCACCCACTGAAATCACGATCGAAAGGCAGGCGTGTTGATAATGATAATCCACAAAGAGACAGAAAGGAAACAGATACGAATGAACCAAAAAAGACCAACGCTGGATTTTGACCCTCACGGCTTTCCAAATATATCAAGACGAGACACGCAAGGTGGTGAAAAAAATCAACATACCTAAAAGAGACAGTTTAAAAAAAAAAAAAAAATCAAAACCAAAGCAGCCTCTACTTGACTCTGTTTCTGCAGTAGCAGTTTGATGTAACAGTGAGTAATAATACAATTTCTGTGCCAAGGGCAGGCGCAAGGTCCCAACATGGGAACACATTAAAATAGAGCAGCTTTCATTCTCGGTTCAGGACACGTAGGGCTTTCGTGACCACAGGGGTTTTAAGAAAGAGAGCTGACGCCATAGCCTATCAAGGTTTACCAGCCTTGGATCTCCGTAGGTGACTTTACGCTCTTCACAGGTTGACGGGATTATAATGTGGCGCTCAAAGACGCCGCACTGCTTTTCTTCGCAGGTGATTTTAGAAGTGTAGCACCGGAGAGAGTTTTGATTAGAAGAGTTTCTTTTGGTTGTTTCCCCACTGTGGATGTTGGATGCATTTTTGTCTTTCCCACCGCTGATGATGATGATGATGCTGAGTTCAAGGGTCTAAGAATTACGCCGGTTGCACTTAGCTGTACAGAATTACATGGACTGAATACAAACTTGATTGCGCGTGGTAATTTCCAATGGGAACTTTCATTCCAAAATGCCCCACACAGTCACATAGTCAATGCAAAAAATGGACACAGCAGAGCGGAATCCTACATCTGAACATGAGGCAAATACATAGATCTTCATTAAAAAATGCAACTTTGACATCATATATTTAATATTCAGCACCAGATGTTTGCAAAACTCAGTTTTGTTAAGAAGGTTTGCATGGGTCACGTGTATAAATATGAAAGCTGGTTATTGCACACTAGTTTTAACTATACATCCAATCACACTGTGATCTAGGAACTACTGACTGGGCCTTTAATGTTTTAGCTGGAATGATAGTTCCAAGTATGTTAGTTCAGGCAAAGTAGGATGTGCTATGAGGCTGGTTTCTGGGTTTTTGTATTTAGTCCAAACTGTGCCATATTTTGAGCATCGGCTGATGAAAAATACTGCCCGCATCATGTCAAAGACACTTTTCTGTAGCTGTTCTTTCAGAAAAGAGGCCAGCACTCTCTTACCGTCCACCTTCTCCATTAACCAGTGGAACAGGCATTAAATAAGCGTATCTCCAATCAGTCTGATGCTGTGTGCTTTGTGTGGCAGGGAAATAGCAAGACCTTTAAATGTAAGGGTGCATATTCCAAGGCTAATTCTTTGTGAAAAACTTACTGCAGATAAAGTCTATTCAGATTCTATAAAAGTGCAGAATAGTTCACAAAGTGATATTGGAGTAATCTATTACATTTAAACCCTCTCACATACACCAGAATATTTTAAATCACTCCATTAACGCAGCATAGACATGATAATCCGCACACAGCCGCAAACGGACAACTGCGGATAGACACGTTTTCGCTGACTCACCTTAGTGATCTTGGGGTGGGTGCAGCGGCTGTTTCCAGAGGTGGCGTGCATCCACCCGCCGCCTTCAGCCAGCTGCAGCGGGAGGTGGGAGTTTCCTCCACCGGTACACTCCTGCCTGAGGGAGCACTTCTTGTCTTGGACGCACCAACCACATTCAAACCTGGGGTCAGCCTTCAGGCACATACCGCAGCTGTCCCGCAGCGCTCTGCACTTGTAAAGGTGGGCTGGCCAGGAGACAGAGAGAGCAGCAGAGAGACGGGGTTGATGTGATTTGAGTTGCTCTCACAGAAATATGAGATTTTTCAGACTGCACGCTAGCTAACTTTAAACTTAGACATTCTGTGTTAATGTTGACTCTGGTAAATACATGAATGAGCACACGTAGCATTGATCAAGTATGGCTACAGCAGTTATAATGCTAGAAACAGGCATGCATGAACCATCTTATTATAAAGAATGTGAATTCATATAACCCAGGAAATTTAACTACATGGCTACATGGCTTATCCAGCACGACTTGTTTTCCAGTTAGCAGCTACTGCAGTAGCTTGCATCCTATGTCTTCGTTTTTACACGTTTCGGAAGAGCGTCTTCCCGTGAGAAGATGAAGAGGCGAACTCAAGACACAGCTCATTCTCACCAACCATTCACTCTTTCAGGTTTAACAACACTTTCATGTGCTGCTGTAATGGCTAGCCCCGCTCCGCTAGCGTTCGCACCACCATGTGTTCATACATGTGTGTATGAACATATATTTGTGAGAAGCTGAGACAAATTGCTGGGGTTTACTACCCAAAGTGAAAGGTAAATTGGTATTTACAGCTCATTTGTCACACAAAAATAATACTAAATACACTATAATACTTGATATTAAAGTTACTGTATAAAATTGTTAAAATGTTTTTAAAGGAGACATAACTTATCAGTTATTTTTACCTATGGACTGAGCCAGGCTCGTTGTTTCTGCCTGATTCCAGCCTTTATGCTAAGCTAAGGTAACTAGCCACTGGTGCTCACTTCAGACACGACATACATCTCTCTTAACTCTCAGTAAACACACATTACAGTTAAACAATTGCAAATACACTAACACATATCCATTCATTTTAGAGCTTACAGAAAACCTGTATCATGCTTCGACGTTTGAGCAAAAGCAATTGGTGTGATTCAAAGGCACGGACTGCAACGCCTTTACCTTTTCTTATGTTGCCCGAGAAATATTTTTGATAAACAGAAAGTTCTGGGAGTTGTTCACTTGAAAGAAAGTAACAGCGGCGAAAGAGAATTTTAAAAAAAGTAATCAGAAGTATATGTTTGTTTGCCTGAGAGAGAGTACGAACAGCATAAATGAATGTTAATCGCGTAGCACCTTAAAACCTTCGGTAGGTGATTATTACCTCTCGGAGGCTGTGACGATGAGAAAATAACTGTTTCCGCTGATAAATAGGGAAAAAAAAAAATTAAAAATGAACAAGCGACCTGGAGGGATATTACAGAAATTAATTTGACAGGTAATGTCTTCTAAGGCCAATGGGGAGTTGATAATTTGTTGTGTAAAAAAAAAAGAAAAAAATCCTCAACTCTGTGGAGTGGAAAAAGTCATTAAAAGTAAAAAAAAAAAAAAAAGACTAAATAAATAGATAAATAAATAATTAAAACCTCAAACACCTGAGAAGAGAGGGTAGACGGAGATGAAAGGGAGCGGGGAGAAGGGGGAGGATGGATTTTTAGCTGCGCTTGTTAACAAAACAGCAACAAGAATTGTAATGAATCCGAAGATGGCGAGGCCCCGCGAGGGCAACGGAAGGAGGAACAGAGACAGGCTGGGAGAAAACGTGAATGGAGACAGGCGAAGACAAATGCAGGCGAGGACGTCACGCTAACAAGTGAGACATGAGTACCGGTGAGTGGATAGGTTTTGTTTGATTTTACCTTTTGGCACCTGTTAATCTCTATTATAATTAGCAATCACTGACACTGGGATGCTACAACCTGCGGGGAGGTTTGTTTGCCGTCGCACTGGTTTAACAGATTTGAAAATGAACTTAAATGGAGAAACAGAGAGCAACAGAGCATGCAGGAATCTCCTCCTCCTCCTCCTCCTCCTCCTCCTCCTCCTCGGCAGACAGACGGCGGCTGGACTTCAAAGCGAGCTTCGTTCGTATCCATCTGCCCGCCTCGGCCCTCGGCTCGGCCTAATCTGATTAGCCACGGCTCAGCTTAAAAGTAGCGCGACGCTAATTAATCTGAACCAAATGAATGATTTAATTAACATTAACATCTCCACTTTACACCGGGGCAAAGCTGGGCCAGGGCCGAGCCGCTGTGCTTCAGACGGATAATGCGGCTCCAATTCAGAGAGAAAAAGGCAGGGATGGAGCAGGGAGGGATTAATGGAGGATGGAGAGAAAGAGGAGGAGAAAAGGAGGAGAAGGTCTTTATGAGTGAGGACGGTTTTATAATGCATGTTTTTAAGGAGTTTTAGACCTTTAACACTAGGCATTGCATTGAACTCATAATCCTAATAGGTTTTCTGAGAGGCTTTAGCACAATAAGAATAATATATCTACAGGGGGTTGATAGGGTGTTGATCCATTACTCATACAAATGTGGCCACACGTGTCAGAAGTCCGTCTTTGGCATGTCGTGATGAATACACTACTGCTCTTGGATGCTGGCAAATCTCTGTCACCTATAAAAACACTCATAACAGCAGGAAAATACAGGCGTGGGGACACACACACACACACACACACACACCGCCTCGAAGATCATTGGATTTTGCACTTCCAAACCCTCAGAGCTCGACACCGTTGCTGTCACATGCAAAGCACTCCCCATGGCGCACGTCCCTAGGGCCTGTTTCAGGTGTTGCACCTGGATAACCCTGCTGCATAAACCCTTATATCTGCAGCACGGTATAAATAAAAAGAGCCTATCATCATGGCTCGAGAGAACGCTCCGAAATCCCCCAAACTTGTCTGAGCGGAGAGTGGATTGTGTTTGGTTTCAAATCATGAGCTGCATACAGCCGTGAGGAAATGTGAGGATTCGTGTACAACAAAAGCAAAGGATCGTATCTTTAAATAGTGCGAACTGGCTGTTTTCCATCATAGTGTCAGTCATAACACTTTAACCAAATGCTCTGAAATATCAGATAGCTTAAAGTCAAGTACATACACCTGATTTTTAAGCGGTACGTTTTGTGATTACATCAGACAGCAAAGACGTGTATTTTTAAGCCATCTTAATATATAAATGTCATATTTGCAGGTTATTTTTCCTCCAAGATGATCAATAACCAATTAAATGTTGTATCTTGTTAGTGGTTAGTCATTGTTTTGTTGTAATGACGCAATCTTGAAGGCTTATACTGACACCGACATGCGGATGTCTTGCCATGTTCGTCTTCTTTATCAAACGTGTTAGCATGCTAATACTTGCTAGCTAAAACCAATATGCAGCACGGCTGATGGTAATGCAGACATTTAGCCATAAACCAGGGGACAGCAGTGGCGATTTAAAGATTCATCCGTTAGCTGTCAGCTGTTAAATTAATCACCAACTACTTTGATGAGTTACTTTTTTGCTAAAATATGAGCAAACGCCTCCTTTCCCAGCTCCTCTAATGTGAATATTTTTCTGTTTTCGTCAATTTTATATGACAGCTGATGAATTTTTGATTGTGGACATATGAGGACGTATGAGGACGTGGACACGGGTTTTCAAAATCACTGATGACCATTTTTTTTTACATTCTGGCTTGAAATTAGTCATTGTTAGCTTTTAGCGCTTCATTGGACGGCTCGGATAGCTTTCATGCATCACAGTACAGTGCAATACAGTACATGTACCTGATGGCACAGAAACGTGATTAGCTTGTCATGGCAACTCCAATTTCTTCTCAACAAATGGTAACAGCCCAAATGGCTTGCACCCAGAAAGGATCTTTTAGAACACATAGACTGAGACCCTAAAGGAGCACATTTTAGACAAAATAACGCAGGCAAAAGAATTAGGTCATGACCGATAAGCAACTAATTTCCAAGCAATCTGCAAAATGAACTGCGTGTCTGACATTTATCAAAATGAGGTCAGATGGAACACAAAGGATGCGAGATTAAAACGTGCATGTGTGTCATCTACAGACTGAAAGTGAGGAGTGTACGTAATGGAAAAAAGAGGGGAATAAAGTCAGGAGGGTTAGTTAATCTGACTGCAGACATGCGATATTTTTTATTTTTCCTTGCAGAAGACTATATGACACACTCGAGAGCAAGACTTGTATTATCTTGTGTAATGGGACGTCTAAAATCATTAGCCTCCACCACCCAATATATTACACTTGATAAAGAATTTAGAATTGGTAATTGTTTTCCACTTCATGCACAAATAGCGATTAAAAATAATAAATGCCGTCCCTCCATGTCGTTTCCTGTTTTTCCGTATCAATCCCTTTACTCTCATCTACCCCCCCGTCATTACATAGTGCATTTATCAACCTGTCATCCACCCATCGTTCTTCCCCTCCATCCCATCTTCTGCCTGTTGGTTTCGCCATTTGTTTATCTCCCTCTCTACCATCCAACCCTATTAATTTCTGTGTTGGATGTTTGTTTGTTATCATCGCCGTCCATCAATCACACCCTCTGCCCCTCTTTTATCCCTGAGACAAGAATAGTGTTTTTCCAAAACGGATGGTACACTTTCACCTTTCTCCCTGATGGCTGTCAGAAACAAAATTACAGATTTCTTATGATGGGGAGTGGTGGTGGTGGTGGTGGGGGCGGGGGGGTACTGCACACGGCGTTTTGCTTCACAGAAAATCATTACAGACGGATAAACAACCGGGATTGATTCAAATTATTTCGCCGGGCAACAATGCACCACCAAAAAGCGAGCGGAGAATAGAGAGGGCTGCACGGAGGAAAGAAGATGTTGTACCTTGGATGTTGTACGGGTTGTCAATGACAAAGATTCCATTCCACACCACCGAGAGGTCGACTGGGAGGTCGCTGATGTCACTGCCCTCGTAGTCGTACTGAGACAGACAGAAACAGAAGGACAAGGAGCGTGTGAGAAACTGTTGATTTAGAATGGGTTCGACGCAAATTGGAAATTGCACGAGATATTGTTTAATTTGCATAGTGATTCACCCCGGCTTGTTCATCGCAGACAGCGCTACAGCCTGAGCACGCACACGCATGCATAAATCCATATTTACCAAAACAGACATATTTCATAAATACACATGGAGGAAAAGAAAAACAGATGGGTTACAGTTGAATGGGCATGGTAGGATGGGGACAGGAATAGGAAGGGAGGAGAGGAGATGAGGTAGGAGGACAGGACAAGATGGGTGATGAGGGGAAAACGGGGGGGAGAGGATGTGGAGAAGACAGGACAGGTGGAGGGGACGGAGAAGTGGTCAGGGAGGGGAAAGCAAGCTGGAATCGGACACTGGGAGACGCGTGAGAGGACCTTATTCATTTACGCGCGAGCTAAGTGGTGGGATGAGGGTAAGGGAGAGATAAGATACGGAGCGGTGTAAAGTGAAATTGGCATTTCCAATTTGCTCCCTGACACAGTGGATTTGATAGACGGGACTCGACCATCCCATGTGGGCAATGGGGCCTGAGAAACACACATGCACATGCACACACACACACACAAACACGCACGCTCATATTGTGCAATCAAAACTTCTCACCACTCTACCATGACTCGCTAGCATGATTCAAATACCAAATATTACCTAGCAACCAATGTTGTGTTTAAATCAAGTTAAACTTTGAAATCGAGCACTTTATCCCTTCCACACAAGCAGACAAGGTGAACAACAGTATCAATATGAAATAAAAGAGTAGAAATAGTAGAAATGATCTTTATCTGCTCTTTTGGGTGGCTGTAACACACTAGAATGCAACAGTCTGCATACCAGCAAAGCTAAGCTACTGATACACAGGTAAACCGTTATCAAAGCAAAACTGTGTTATTTCAGGTCAGTTGTGGTTTTGGTTCTGCCTCGAGGAGAAGGTGGTGAGATACAAGGAGAAATAGAAGTAAAAGAAGAGTCTAAACAAGAGGAAAAGGGGAAAAAGGAGACATTGTAAGAAGCCACAGAAGGAGGAATGTGGGAAGTCTGGATCTCCGTTGAGACAGTTAAGAAGTTGAGAGGAGCACAAACCAGAGAAACCACAGGATTCTGGGAGGTCAGCAGCTCCAGAGCGGAGGGATGCAACCAAAAACACTCTCTCGCCACAAAGGAAATGCTGATTGGTCTTATTCCCTTCCCACTAGTTCAGCGTGACCCTGATCCATCACACATGAGGTAGGCTGCTGACTTTATTAGCATCACTATTATGTCCCACTGTTTAAAAGGCCTGCGCATGGCAGCTTCCAGCCCCAGTGAAACCACAGGACCCACACACACACACGCGCCCACACACTGCTCCTCTCTCTGTGGCGTGGCCCCCATTAAACTTTAAGGGTTTCGACTTGTCTGCCGTCACCAAAACACTGGGTGAGCTTGTTCTCTTGTCAGTCCCTGCCCACCCTGCTGCCCGCCACATCATGCTTTATTCATACTGTCACATGGTTTAAAATGCCGACACAAACCACACAGTGACACCGCGACACCGTGCCACCCAGTCACACTGAGTATCACCCACTGTCTAACTCTTTTCCCGGGGGAGCCTTTGGTGTAAAAGACAAGTTTGGGGCTGATTTAAAACCGAAAAACAGCAGAGGGAGAAGCATGTTAGTAGGAGAGGGATTGTGGGAGGGAAGACAAGTTGAGCTGTGTTTTGGACCAACGTAGAGGAAACCAGTTGGAGTGTCATCGCCCATCTTTCTAAAAAATAGGTTTGTTTGCACATTTCTATTTAAATCACTGAGGTACAGGTGTGTGGCATTCTTCCTCTGCTGTCTCCCAGTCTCACATCCCATCAGTAGCTCTATTTGACCACATATGAGCAAATGCACCAACATTTAAGCTAGGAGGAGCACTGCTGTATGTCTCCGTGCATGTAACAAACAGAGTGAACATCTTACTATCTGAACAGTATCTCCTTTTAATAGAAAATACTGAATAATTGACTCTAGACCAGATTTTTAATTGGTCGATGGCGTAACCGCTTTCCGCTGCCTCATGTGTGCAATGTGCAACTCCTCATAACAGACCAGCACACCTACAGTTACACAGAAGAGCGAAAGTACATTTGTTGCATGTACAACTTGGGCGCCGCCATGATTCTACAACCATACTAGCAGCACTTCGCTTGCTTTTCTTGGCTACGGCAGTGATAATAGCCAAATGCTAACATCAGCACCCCTTGTATGGTGACAATGTTTTCATTTGAATGTAACGTAACAGCTTGGTATTGTGAGCTAGCATGCTAGCAAGTTGAATCTGATGGAAATGTCTTAAGTTCTGGAAGTATTGCAAGTCATAAACCAAAGCAAAGGTCAAACTGACCAGTCAGTTAGCTTGGTAACCAGTGTGGGGATCGCCAGATATTACAGTTATTACAGTTTACGAAGGGGATATGACTCTGCCTTCCAAACTTGATCAGTCCCAATAATTGTTGCGACCAAAAGCGTGAACCAACCGAACTTGCCATCCCTGGAAACCTATAGCGCCACACGATAAGGGAATTCAGTTGAGTTGACACTTTAATAATTCATCGCACTTGCCAGTCACCTGTTAATACCCTACTCTGACCTGTGAAATTTAAAATTCTTCTCTAATGAGATTTAGAGATATGGGTGGCACCTGATATTAGATGCAGGCATTTTGCCATGACTTAGTATTCAGTTTACAAGGGCAATGCATCTGCTTACACGCAGAGAAAACTTCCTTGAAAAGTTCTTAACAACAATGCAGCGTAATTAAGTCGGGGGTCAGTCCAGCGTCGTCATCATTTTATCTGCTTTGGGTTTCTGATGGACAGAAGTCTAACTGAGACAGATGATGCAGAGCTTTATTCCAACATTACAATGTAACCTTTTGACAATGACAGATATTCTGAGATCATGATTGTAATTGTGGCATAAAAGTACACTGCAGTGATTGTAGACTGCAGTAAAGCTGAAGGCACAGACAATAACACAAGGATCTGTTTGAATATCTAGTGATGGCTATCCAGTGGCACGTATGGTAGATCCAAAAGGCATATTTAAGACAGTATACAGTGTGTATTTAATACAACATAGTGAGACATATGCTAAATCCTACTCTCTCAAGATTTAAACTTCTATATGAAACAAGTGCAACGTGTCATGGTTTTTGAGTTTCTTCATTATTTCCTGTTTTATTTTGTACATTGTTTTCCTTTTGTATCTACTTCCTTTTTCCTTGTGGTTACTTCCTGTCCTTTTCCTGCCTGTTTCATTGTCGTCTGTGTCTCAGTTTTTCTCCATTTTCACTCGTTTCTTTCCTGCCTGCCCTCTCCTTGGGTAGAAAATTGTGTGTCATTTGCTTTGTTCTTTACCAGTTTGTCTTTGTACTCTGTGCTCTCCATTCTAGCCATTTTACCGCGTTTCCTTTGTTTTTTTGGTGTCTCTTTCTTTGCATGATTTGGATCGATGGTTTCTTTGGACTTTGCCTTGTTTTGTGGACCTTGCATTCGTCCTGCCTCTTCACAGATTTGTTTGCCTTTTGGAGCGCTTCCCTGCTTGGCCCTTGCCTTGCCTTCCGTTCGTAGGCCTTTTGTATGACAACTTACGCTCATCTTTAAATTTACTGTACAGTCACTGATCTGCGTCCAGTATCTGCATTTAGGTCCATCCCCTGGTGTTTTCCTGTTCCCTGTGAGGCGCATGCATGACAGAACGTGAATATGATTATACCGTACTGAACATCCTGTATCTTTGGAGCTCCAGAGGGAAACAAGGATGGCAGAAAACAGGCTCCAACCAACATAATGACATGCAATGAGCTGGAATCTAACTGTAGCTAATGAGCATGTATTTCCAAAGATAATGTCAAATGTCTGACCCTCAAAAAAAAAAAATCTAAAATGCTTTGACTAATGAGCTAAAAGCAACTGACCATGTTATCTTAAATCAGAAAAAAAACAACCCAAAAACCCTTTGCCGCCTGTTGTGTGTTGTGATTTATTATCCGTGCTCATGTTTTCCACATTTCCTGCATTAAATTACATTTTTGTCTCTCAGCCATTCCGCACTGGGATACCTCTTTGGCCTCCATCTAGGATTTCTTCCATACTAGGCATTCCTTTGGTCTATTGGTGATTAGATGTTTGGATTATGGTCCTGCTGGCTTCCAGCTCCTTTGAATAATTGATTACAGATATGAACATAGATGTGGTCAGCTTTGGCACCGTTCTCGAGAAACATGAGATATTTCCACTTGGGTACTACTTTCTTTAACATGTTGCACCGAACAGCTACGGACCACCGGCGTGTCACTGGCATAGCTTTGATCTAAAAGTGGTGGCACCGGTGATGTTAGAAACTCTGTAGTGGTGGAACCCTGAGGTAAGAGTTGCTCTCCCCCTACTGAGCGGCCTCTCTGCTGGCCTGCTGTCCTGACTTCCCTCCCCTGAGCACCCGGAGCTGCTGGAGATGAGTAATCAGACTCATTACTGAAGCCTCTGGCCAGCGCCTCCATGTCACTGCATGTAATTAATCTACCTGAGCCAACTCATAGTCTAGGCCCCCCTAGGGAAGAGAGGAGAGGAGAGAGGAGAAAGTGAGGTAAGGGGGGCTTGAAGAAAGAGTAGAGGAGACGGTAGAGGAAAAGTTGGACGGATGCAAGAGAGGGGACGGATAAAGAGCAGATGAGGGGAAAGTGAAAGGAGTGGAGTTAGGAAAGGAAGAGAGGAGATTAGAGGCAACTGAGGATAAAGAGTGAAAAGGGGCAGATAGAAGGAGGGAGAGGAGAGCAAAAGGGACATAAAAAGCAGTAGAAGGAAGAAGAGTTTAAAGAGGGAGGAGGAAAGGTTGAAGAGAAGTACAGAGACGGGGAGGGACAATGAGAGGGGATGAGGGAGAGAGGGAGGGGAGGTGACAGGAGGAGAAAAAAGGGGAGAGGGAGGGGAGGAGGTGTAAAAACTACAAGGTGAGCACAAAGCCGTCCCTGGCCTCATTACAGTAACACAGCAGCCTGGCCCGGGTTCATTCGTTATCTGCTGCTGCACTCGTTTATTCTCCCGCTACATGAATCGTCTCCATGGATTGCATGTCTCAGTGGATCGTATGAATAGATATGGCTGCTGTGTGTGTGTGTGTGCGCGTGTGTGCGTCTGCGTCTGTGCGCGCTCGCGTACATGCTTGAGCATATGAAGGACTGAAAACTGCCGATGTTAACAAAACAGAGCAGCTGGCTGGCTGGTGGTGGTGGTGGAGGGGGCACGAGGTGTGTGTGTGTGTGTGTGTGTGTGTGTGTGTATGTGTGCGCGTCCCCGTGCAGGTCACCCCCGTGTAATTAGTCATGTTGAAGGATACCTGAGCGTGTGTGTTAAAAATACACTGCCTGCGCACGCACGCACGCACGCACGCACACACACACACACACACACACACACACACAAGCCCTCCAGTACAGTTCAGCTCAATTCAAGTCAATTCAATAGGGCTTTAGTGAACAAACAATTTTGCATTGCAACATTTAATTTTGACCCTTTTGTTTTTTTGCCCTCAAGAAAACTGATACTGTTCATCCATAAATTGATACAAACAAACAACATGTAAACAATAATTCTTCAAACCTCACCTGACATTTCCCTTCACCGGCACATGTTTTATTTGTTCTCTCACAATAGCAGCTAATGGCGACTAAAGCATGGATTGAAGTTAAGTCTTTTAAATCACAAAAGATCACAGGCTCATTTCATTTCTGGAAAAACTCAATATTAAATGTACAAATGCCATAGTATTGACAGTAGTTAAGCAAACCCTCCATATTTCTCTTAACTTAGTAACTAAGTGTTGCATTGAAGCCAATACAACAGACCGCCAGTCCTGTGCTTTGTATGCCCAGGCTCTCTATACAGTATATGTGACCACAGGACTGCTTACGCCATCTGTGTTGTGCCCAAAATAGCCAATTTACCAACTTAGCTCTTAGCTGGGGTTAGTTTGGACGTCCGTGTGGTTTTGTGCGTTTGTGCGGCAGCTCGGCGTCTAACTGAAGGAACCCAGTGCGCTCGTTTTCCTCAGTTGCTGCCCCAACTCTCAGCGAACTGTGTCCACTCGTGTCTTTGAATTTGACTTCACATGCAAATGTGAAGCCTATAAAATTCATCTGTAAACAATATTAGACTGTCACTCTGCACGGGATGCAGAAAGTATTGGTATCAGTGGAGTACGAATGTGGTTTGAGGCAGAGGTGCAGAAGATTAACGCGTGTGCTGTGGCATGTTTGTGAAAGCCAGGTAGAGTCTGGACCGAACTGTGGACTGTGAGCACACAAACACACCCCGTCTGTCGTCCTCCTTAAATTGACTGTGCTGCTCACAGCAGCGGTGCCAGATGCATGGGCTTACAGTGGGAAGTTCATACACACACACACACAGTGTTTGATAGCCTATGTGTGTCAGTGTAATAAATCATGTAAAGCAGGTTGCTGGTTGTTGCTGATGCTACAGTCTCCGTCTGCTCCACATGATTAGGAAGAGGATCATGTGGAGAATCTCCATATGTCTGCTTCACATTGGGCTTCCAAACCCCTGGGGAGGATGTGCGTTTGTGCGTGTGTGTGTTGTCCCTGAACCAGTAGGTATTCACACAGCTTGCATGCATCCTATCTCTGTGTGCCTCTGAGTGTGCGCGCCCGCCGCCGGTCTGTGTTTCCCCGCGAACATCCCGGAGTGCATCCATGCATACTTCGGGTCCCTGGTGTATTTGAGTATGCAAGTTCAATGTTTCAGTGTTTGGCGAGCGGCTAAATAATGCACATGGAGACAGTAAGATTGAATGGATGAGTGTACATCTACCGCTGGCTAATTTTCTCTATGATTTATTACACTCTACTGTCCCAGCCACAGCCAGCTCTGATACACGCACACACACACACACACACACACGCACACACACACACACACTTCCCTGCTGAGAATACTGAATACAATGGCAGCAAATATACAAGTAATCAATCATATAAAGATCTTCTGTGGATGGATCATCTGTAACAACCCTTGGATTCTAATTGGTAATTTTAGCATCATGTGATTGCTTATAAGATGAATTAATAAGAATAATTTAAAAGGATGATTATTTGTAAAAGAAAGGCTGCAGAAGCATGTAACAGCTGAGTTAAACAACATTTGAGCTTCTTAAGGCTGCAATAATCCCTATTTCAGTATTAGACTTGTGTCAAATGGCCATGTGCAATGCATAAAGGGGGTTGCTGGCGGTGACAAACCCACAGAAAATACTTTTGGTATAAACCGCTGTCTTAGTTTAATGGAAGATTTGAACTTTTTTAGCTAATTGTGGTGGTTTCAAAACCAGCAGCTTTGATGTGCTCACTCTTCTGCTCGGATAAACCGGCTATAGATTAGATAAGTGAATAATAAATCAATCAATAAATAAAAACGTCATAGATTTTCTGTAGCTTTAAAGCTACAGCCAAAGACTTTTAGTCCCTCTGTGGGTCTGGCTCTAAACACACAGGATCCTACACTTCCCACAATGCAGCTTGACAGTCTTAATTCAGACGGTCCTTAAATGCCTCTGATGTTTATACTTCAAATGTAGGCTTTCACTGTTATATTCAGTAAGAGTCACAGTAACTGGACTTCACATACACAACTGACCAGATCTGAAACTTGATTTGCATAAAACAAGTTACATTTGTAAATCAAACTGGACTCAAACTTCATTATCATGTCACAGCAACGCAACTGAATTGAATTTTTGGGTTTACCCACAGTGGAACGATGAAGCGACCCTAGGAAAATTCAAAACTGTGCTGTTGGATGTTCATGCTGCACGAGAAAATGCCTGAACAGCAAGAAAAATGAGCCAAAAAAAATCTGCCAACTCAGCTAAAACTCAGTTTAATGTGTAGCTGTGATGTCATACATTGTCTATTGTTTTAGGTTTGCTGTTTAGAAGCAACGGTGTGGCTTCTCAAGTGCCTTGCTTAAAGGTATATTGAACAGAACTTATTGTGTTTCCAGCCCCCACAAAGCGATCACTTACAAAAAGATCATATTAATAACCTGCCCGACTCCTGCACTGTAACACTGAGCGCCGCCTGCCTGAGCGACTTTGTAGCCAGCCCCTATTGTCCCAACTGTCCTTCCACCCTCTGCTGTTCCAGTTAGTCTCAGCAGTTTCACTTTTGCAGGGATCATGATTTTCCTTCCTTTCAGCATCACTTTCTCAAACATGCACATCTTTTATATTCCGCATTCATTCTCTCCCCATCTGCTTCTCCCTCATTTGTTTGTTTCCCCCCAGTCTGCTTGCTGAGCTTAGTCTTTCTTATTTTCATTCTCCCTCACCTCTTCCTACCTCCTTCATCGCGCTCTCTGTTGCATCGTCATTGTCTGCTCCTAATTCCCTCACCTCCTCTTTGGCTTCCTCTCCCTTTGTCTTTCTGCTTCCCTCCATTCAGTTTTAGCTCTTGCCAGGCTTGTGTGTGTGTGTGCGTCCGTGTTTGCATGTGTGCGTGTGTGCTTGTGTCCGTCAGTCTACCGCACCGCTGCAATTCATCATCATTTTATCTACAGCTCCCTTAATTTGATCCTATCACAGTCCAACCTGACGAGAAGGAAAGCGAGGTGGGGTGGGGGTGGGTGGGTGTATTCACTCACAGCACCGTGTGGGTCTGCATGCACGCACATGCAAGCGGAAGAAACACACACACGCACGCAGACAGGCTTCAGCCCCCCTGTGGCTTCATAAACAGCTGCAAAGTTGTGTTCATATTTACTATTTTTCCTGCGTCCTACAGTAAGAACATCAGGATTTTATCAAACATTAAAGTGCAGCGAGGAGTGAAGGAATGAATGTGTGTGCGCGTGTGTAGGTGCACATCCATTCAGTTTCGTCAGTGAATCGGAGATTTGCTGAGGAAGGTCTCTGTCCTCCAGCATCAGCAACTCTCAGCAGTGGTACTGGTGTAGTAATGAATGTGTGTGAGTCTATCTAACACTGGGGATGCAAACCGCACACTGCTGTTTCTTGAAGTGAGTGCGGGTGTTTGGTGGCGGGGGAGGCTTTCCGAACACGCTTTAACTCGCTTTAACTTTAGTGCAAACAGAACACACGCGCAGGCGAGGCGTTCGTGCAATACCTGGTGCAGCTACGCGTCAAGTTAAGGAGACACATAGACGTAGAAGTCATGAAGATCGGCATCGGTGATGGAGCTCTGTTGGGGTGTTGGCACGTTGTTAGAATGTGAAGTGCTTTCATAGCGAAAGCACTGAGGGAAACAATTGTGCGTGCCTCCAAATTATTCAAATATTTAGCTTGATGTACAGCAATTACTGTTTTCCAAGCTCATTTCTGAGCTATTCAATAGGCTTTCAAGTAGTCAGGTCACTGAGGACAAATCTGACTCCAAAAAACCCATAATAACACCCCAAAAAGTCAAATCTGAAAGTGCACTCACTTGCATGAAGCAATTACAGAGACACAAGCGACTAAATATGCGCAAATTACCTTTCCCAAACACAAAAGAACTGTAGGAGCCATCATTACGATGTGGAAATCTATTTCAATGACGCGCCCCCGAACTATTTTTCGTGTCACCGTCCGACATCAGAGGCAGAGTGACTTGCAGGATCACAACGCTGAAGCTCATTCTTTGCCTTTGTAGGGAGAAAGTGGGTGACCGGGTTGAGCTCAAGCACAGCAAGAGGCCGCAAATCAGCGACGTGTTCCGAACCCAGCGGTAATGCGGCAGCCGGCTAAATGACCCGGAGCCCCTGACAGGCGTGTGACAGCCAAGCTGCCAAAGCCGCACGCTGACTCCTGCTGCCTTTTAACTGCAAGGCCCCCGCCACAGGACCTATCACCACGAGCGAGTGCTGCGGTGTGCGGCTCGCATGTTAATCATATGTCTCGTTAAGTAAGTCATAATTGGTGTCGTTAAAACGTCTCCCCTCTGCCTCGTGCCCTGATTGGAGCCGAGGAAATTAACATTGCTGAAATGGTCGCTCCCTATTAGCGGTGACAGTTTGACTGAGGGCTAAGAGGCAGGAATGAGGTGAGGGAATGAAGAGAGAGTGGCTTTGCGACAGTCAGTCCCTCAGGCCATACGCCTCAGTTTCACGTCTTCGCCACGCCAGTCTATTACTGCTGGTCTCTCCCTGTCTCATGCCACAGCAAGGCAGCTGTAAAGCCTCCAAATGGTTAAACCCGCACGGGGCTCCTGCTGACAGCTGGGGTCGGTCAGAGCAGTGAGACAGCTGATTGGCTGAGATGGTGATCAGTCAATTGCACGCTGCTCATCCAGTTTCTAGGTAAATACACATTAGATGGATTTTCACCTCTGTAAACTGCAAAACCTTTCTAAGTATGTTTGTACTTGTGTGTTTAGCCCTACCGTGGTCTTCTGACACTGTATGCTGGTGCTGTTGAACCTCAGAGCCGGGACGCTGTGAGTGTTTCCCTGGATGTGGAAGATACACTCGTAGTTCTTCTGTCCAGACTGCGGCTGAGGCAGGTTCTGGGCCAGCAGCGTGATCGGCCTCATGACCCCGGCGGGGATGTAGATCTGGGTGGACGGCAGGATCTGAGGACACTCCTGGAGACGGGAAACAAACGAGGATAAAGGAACTGAGACGTGACTGGAAAAAAGAAAGAAGACGAAATCAGTGGGACGCAGATCTGGGTGGACGGAATGTTCTGGACATGCTGCTGCGGAATAAAAGAAACTGACATCGTCTCCATCTGCAGAAAAAAATACAAATCCGGCTTTTTATTCTAATTGACAAGCAATAATTGTATTGAAATGGCACCATGGTATTACAGAACTGCCTTACGTCCATAATTACCCATGAATCATTTGCTTTTTCCTCCCGAAAGCACACGAGCACACAATTTTAGATACATTCCAGCATCCTTTGTACTCATGAAGGAATATGTTTGAACCATGAAACCTCGACTTACAAATTATCAACACCCTTAAGGATCAACTCTTGTCCTATTTATGAACTGCTGAACACTGAATGTGGCAGGCATCTTGACAAGTCAGAGTAAGTACCATTTGCCATTTTGGAATTGAAGCCTTCCCAGTATTAATGAAGCCGTTATGGATATTACGTATGTTTTTGCCTAAATGGAAGCACCACAGGATACTGTAATTCTTCCTGACTGGACAGAAATGGGAGCCTGAGGCAGCGTCTCTTAACTGCGCTGCACTGTGAAGCAGGTTCAGTCTGGGGGATGACAGCGGGGTATGACTGAGGGGTCAGTGCTTCCGCCCTGCAATCGGTATAAACGGGCTACAACAGTGGCTCTGCACCACATTAATTAAAGCAAACTCACTGAAATCTCACAGCATTTTCAAGCCTGAAGTGAATCAAAAGACAACAAGTGCGCTTTCAACTCGCGCGCTAACATTGCCGCTGCAGCTCCAGACGGAAATTTGCATTTCAAACTCTGCCTTCAACAAAGACTTCATTTCAGCTCCTTCATGCACTTACCTGAGCAGAATATTATCTATGGGAAAGTTCAATATACACCATATACTTAAAAACATCACAACTGTTTACCACAACTATCCACCCCCAGACGACATTTGAAGACAAGAGTTAACACCTGCTTCTTTTCTTAAACAAGTAGAGTACCTAACCTCCGCTCATTAAAAGTACAAATAACTACTTTTAAGAGATTAAAGTGTCTTTTTTAATATATATAAATATATATATAAATATATAAATATAAAACGGGACACGCTTGGCTTTTTAGTCATTACACCAGGATGCGTGAGTTATTGTTTGTGGAAAACACCACACTTCCTGCAGCGTAAGTGGATAAAAAAAGAGCATTAGCGATTTCACAAAGGCCGTAATTACGACCGAACGTGTTCCATCCACTAAAGTGTGTTTTGGACTCATCTGGAGACGTGTTAAACAATCATAAAGCAATGCAAATACCAACAATTATTTATAAATGAAGTCATATTGTACTGGCTTTTAAAGAAACAATGCTTTTCAAAATGAACTGTAGACATTTCTATCTGCGATGGTAAATTAAAGGAAACCACCTTATTTTGAGTGGGGAATTAATACCTAAAGTCAAAGCACAGCAGCCTCATACTCTGTAAAGTACTTTCAGTAGGAGTTTGCTCTGCGCAGAGGTGCCATCTAATGGAGCATCAGTAATGACCTGCAGATTGGCCTGGGAATGGCAGAGAGGATGCGGAGGGGAGTGAGGGGTTTGGACGTAATGGCACCAAGAGACACCTCTTGCTCCCCCTCACAACACAGCGAGCTCCCGCAGCCGGGCACAATCGATGCTGCATGGGAGGGCGAGGGACGGAAAATGTGAATACGTGGAGAATATATGACACAGGGAGCGTTTTAAGTAACGTTTTTCATCTGTTATTTAGCAGATTTGGAGTTCGTTAAGGATACATAGATGGCGTATGAGTGGACGAAACTGGATGGAAAGTTTAAAACACAGGAAATAAGACGATGTGCCATAGGAAAAAAAATATATTTATCAGATTTATTAGATCAGCTGATGTGTAAAGGGAAACCAGTAGCAACAAACCTACATAGAAGAGCGATCCAACAGGCTGCAGTGAGCCTGTACACTCCTGCGAGGGAATTCTATAATTAGGCGATAACGTGTCACTGTTGTGTGTTCAAACTTGTCCTGCCGCAGTCGTCAATATGAGCGTAATTACGGCCGATAATTTCCCTGACTCAGTCTTCACCGGTGCATTCACCAACTGTCTTGCGCCACTTTTTATGACCACAGTTGGGTTGATGCGAAAGCTCCTACCCGTAATTACCAGCGGGAAGCGGGGATGGAACAGGTTTCTGCCCCAGTCGGCAGCTTGCTCTGACTGAGGGCCTAACATGATATGAGCGCGGCCATGTAGTAGTGGGAGGAAAGGAGGAGGAGGAGGAAAGAAATGAGGAAAGAGAGACGGAGAAGAGATCAAATCAATGCCAGGGAGCCCAGTGAAGCAGATTGTCAATTAGTGAGGCTGACAGTCAAAGTTTAAAGTATTCACAGATGGCGACAGACCGCTAATGAACTGCTTCTAGCCTTTAATAAAATGAAAAACAGGACTAAAGAAGCCCAGAAAGGAAAAGAGGAAAAAAGTCTCTCTTTGTGTGTGTGTGAGACAAGATACTCGGACTATGTGGTGGAGCACCTAATCTGAAGGAGCAGTCATTGTTAATGTTGGAAGGACTGGGCTCAAGCATCTGTTCCGATTGTGGCATGGAAATCCTGTCTGGCAGCCACACACCTACACACACACACACACACACACACACACACACACACATCTGTGCCTCTCTGCTGCACATTCTGCATCCCTATTGCTTTAGTAACAGCACACACACACACACACACACACACACACGCATTCTCCTATAGTTTGTTCCTTATTAGTGATGCATCAGAGTCAGGATAAAAAGCACGGCGTCACATTCCTCTAAGGGACACGATAATGCGCACGACACCCATATGCATGAACACACACACAAAGGCATCCCCCACATAGAACCCACATATGCAGCACAAAGAGTCGCAATTGCTCAAACACACGGAGGGGAAACAGAGCGCCTCACGTGCACGCACGCGAGCGCACAAAGAAGGGAGGGAGGGAACAAAAGATCTGGGAGCAGAGGATTGTGGGAGATGTTTCATTAGGAGTGGTGACAGGTGTCAGAGCTGAGTCTGCATCAGATAGCGGAGCGGTTCTACACAATGAGACACAACAATCTCTTTACCTGGGGGATTCCTCTAATCCCTCGCTCTCAGTGCTCTCTTTCTCTTTCCTCCTCTCACTCCCTCTTGATCTTTTCTCTCTGTCCTCCGTCTCATTTTCTCTCTCATTGTCGCCTTGTTTTTCAACCTTCATTTTATCCGGGGATAAGAGTTCACTGAGCGGCGTCCTCCTTTTCAGAAACGACGTCCTCGCGATTCATGTGACACCGCGACTAGTCTCTCCCCGCTTGTGGCCACTGGAACCTTTCCAGTACAACTACGGGGGCCGCATGTGATCTACGGAACCATCCTACGCCTGGCTGAGATATAAATTTACTGTGTCGTAGGCCGGGGATGGACGGCGATGCAGGGGATGAGCGGAAATAAACCGTCGGGTGGGAAAGGGTGAGGAGAGGTGAAGCGAGGAGGGAAGGAGGGGAGGAGATGAGGAGGCGAGGCAAGGTCTTGGGAGCCATACACTTGCTTATTAAAGTGGGGGATGAGAGTCGAGGAGGTCAAGTTCCCAACAGAGCGGGGTAGGAGTGGAGCGCTGCGACATGGGAGTCATACACACTGCTTATATATATATATATATCCAAACTACTTCCCAGAGGGCAATAGAAGCGCGCACACACACACACTCACAATGTTACATCTGGATAAATACACCCAAAATGCACATAATACATACACAAACCAAACATCCGCTCACACTAACTGCTACACACACGCCGATCAAAGGCTAAAATCTTGCCCTCTGGCTCTGCGCAGTAAGCCGGAGCGGTCTTAGGCCTGTGGAGTGTTTTACAGTAGCCTTGGGGCCAAATACACAGACACTGTGATCAAAGGTGGGAAGGTAAGCCTCCAGAAAAAAAAAAATAAAATAAAATTAGTCTTCCGTACCACCACTGAAAAGTCTCTATCAGGTCTCTGTCAGCCTCCTCCAGCATTTGTACCTCAAGTCGAAGCCCCCAGGCTACAGTTTTTGGGAACTGGCTGATATATTCCCTATCTTTTATTATGCGGTGGCAATTTAGAGCTGGGAAAAGGCAAAAATGTATACGGCATGCGTATCATCTGACGAGTTTCAATGATTTATATTGATCGCACTGCAGGAATGGCAATCCTGGAAATGATAGTGTAGATAATGAAACCTCAAGTGTGATGTTGTCTCACATTTGGACCTTTTCACGACAGAAAGCTTCACGTCATGGTCTGAGAAGCAATTAATAATGACGTATCGCTCTCAGGCGCCTGGAGTTGGGCACGACCGGGCTATTAGTGTGACATACAGGGATACCTAAACGGGCCAGAGCCATGGTTAGCACAGCTTTGCACTGAACGCAGCAGGGCAGTCTGATGTGCTGAACACAGGCAGAGGAAGTCCCGGACGTCACGGCATTATCAGTGATACCGCCGCTTACTCATGTGCATAAAGGAGTGCATCTCAGCAGTGATTCAACCACTTGGCTAAATAAATGAACGGACTGTCAGTGACAGAGCTTTAAACTGAAAAAAGAAAGAAAGAGTCTAAATTATAGAAGCGAGTCATAATTTCAGTCCATAACAGCAGCTCGTTCTAAAGCATATGCAACTTTTCTTTTTCTTTCATTACTTTACAAAAGTGCACTGCTTCCAGATCGCAGATGCGGGCTGATGTCAAAAAATGCTATATATGCTATATAATGAAAATCATGAAGTTTTATATGGGCCATTTTACTCTTGTTCAGCTTCTCTCGTCCATCCTAACCACACCAGTCTCCAGTTTACTGTCTCTATACATCTATATATACACATCTTCCTAAGCCTCCACACCCCCAGGCTTCCTCCGGCTTCCACCTTCTCCCCTGTTTCGTTAACTAAGACGACGCCTGCAGCAATGAACTCCTGCTCGCGAGGACGTTCAGCTGCATTTTCATATTCGCTTTCCGCTCCCATCCAAAGCCTCCTTCCCCCTGCATCCTTCTCTCCTTGTCGACTGGATTGTCAGAGGACTTTGAGGCCAGTCAGTGGAAGAATGACTAACACACATTAAATGTATACTACTTGATTTACATCAAGCTCTGACGCACCTTAAGTCATCATATAATCTATTTTCTCTGTCCCCCTCCCTTCTAATTACTTCCTATCAGGATGGAGACATCACAATTTTACAGTGATGTCAGAGATGAGGCGAGAGCCCCGATTGGCTGCTGGCTGTCACCCATGAGGCCACCTCCATGAGGCGCTGACAACCCCCGAGTATGATGGATGAGGGAGCCTGTGTGTGTTTGTCTATGTGTGTGAGTGTCACGGGGGTCACCGCAGTGTAGAGCGTCCCCGCGGATTAGCGTTACAGTCCAATGAACCATTTCAGAAAGGAGGGGGCGAGACCCCATCGACCAGCGCTGTTACGAACACACACACACGCAGACACACACACACACACACCAGAGAGGGGAAAAAGGACCTGATATGATGACCACATCTCCCAGGAGGGAGAGAGTCAGAGTCATCTGTTGAGCAATGTCTCAGTTTTAGACACTAATATAGTTATACCCTTAGAGAATAAATCCAACTGAAAGCAACACACACACATACACGCCAGAGAATACCACAATAATGTGCAATGGGTCATGCTAGTAATCCCTATAGATCCCCCCCCCCATTCAATCAACACGCAGGCAGGTCACGAGGCTGTATCTATATGTGTTTCCTCAAATATATTTGTCCTATTCAGACACATCTCTGCCCCTCACCGTGTCTCTCCCTCTTCATTAATAGCTCCTTCTTTATCTCTCATCGTCCGTCTCTTGCAAACCCACCGAAAACCGCGGCAGACGCGTCAAGACAGCGAGAGCTTTATCAACCTATAATTCACACCACCACCACCACTACTTTCAGCTACCCTCAGAGAGCATACTGTACAATAAGACGTCCTCCCCTGTGGCTGCTTTTAACACTGTGGATCTCTTTACGTTTAAAAAACAAAAAAAACAAAACAAAAAAAAAAACAAGAAGCGAGGTCAAACAGAGGCCAGGCACAAACTGATATCCATCAGCGCAGTGGTTGGATTGCGCTATGATACCCTTGTGGGCCCTGCTGCAGAACGATAATGTTTGACATGTGGATTGCGCGGCGCTTGTACACCGGTTAACTGCGTACATGAGCGTGTGACGTGCTGTTCTTACTTTATCAGCAGTGGAGGACCTCTTCTGGCTCTATGACCAAGGCTAACTGAATAAAAGACTCTCTTGGCCCAGATGATTTAGTAGTTCTCTGTTTTCTTCTTTTTTAAGTCTTTGATGCTAAATGGTCACTGTTCAGATACTGTGGCCATCACCGCTTGTGCTAATTCCTGTGCTTGTTCCATTATTCCAACATACCAAGAGTATAAAATGCATCCTTTCCTTGGGATCAACTGGGTGAATCACTCACTTTTACATCGTAATGCCTTGATGTTAAACCATCATGACGCAGGATTTTATTGACTTTCAATCTGCAACAAGTTATTTAGGTCCAAGTTTGCTGTCTTTGAGCTGTGGTTTTGGTCTGCTCTCAGTTTTGATGGAAAAATTCATCTCATTAGCTGACGGGTGCTTTACAGCCAGGGGGAGCTGCAGGTAAGCAGGACAGCTCTTAATGTTATTTTTGAAAAATGTTACTTCATAAATTTGTAATAAAATACTACATTTATGAAGTATTTTTCAAAAGCCGCAAAGCACATCACATGGTGAAAAAATTAAAAATTAAAATGAAAAAGAGACAAAAGCAGACACTAAAACAAAGAAGAATAAAATAAACACAACAAAATCCTTAAGATAATCAATTAGAATGATAAAATCATGATAAGACAGATAAAACATTTGCCAAAAAACAAAGTGGTAAAATGGATTCCTGAAAAGCTTTTTTATTAAAAGATATGCTTTCAAATCTGATTTTCAATATGTCAATCATTCTCCAAGCCTCAGGTCATCAGCCAGGAAAATATCAATTATTATGCCTGTAAAGGAAGAGACCTTTCTTCGTCAGCTTAACGTGTTTTTTGTGTCTACGCAACTACTTCATGTATCGTTTTAACTAGAATCTCGACAGTTTGTATCTTCAGAATTGCTCCTTGAGTAAGTACCTAAACGTCCATGGTTTTTGAAAGACAGGTGTCCAGAACCATGTTCGGCAGTATATTGCATCAAAATCCAACCACCATGTCTGCATTTGTCAGTTCTATGGCTATCAAGCTATAGAAACAATAGCTTCTACTGGAAAAAGACCCTCACTCCACTGACTCTGAGCTCTTCATCACACATGTCTCCATTAGAATAGCATTGCCCTGTGTCGTATCTCTGATGACCCAAGCGTGATTGTGTGTCTATCTGGATGCTATCAGGTCTGGATGGTCAAAGAGGAGGATGTAGCTGATAAGCATCAGCTAGTGGATCGATGGGAGCCTCTAAAAATACACAATCTGTCGGTGAGTGTGTATGTGTGTATTTCTGGGGGCGACACAGTGGATACATGACAGATAAGGAGAAGCTATTCAGGATGGTCGCAATGAACGCCGCCCGCTGTTCTCTGTTTTTAAGGGCGCGGGATGAAAATTTGATGAATTTTGTTTCTTCTCGGGAGAAGAAAACGACACAGAGCTCCTTGTCATGTGGGAACCAACCAAAGACTCGCAGCCCATTTTAGACCATGACCCAGTGAATAATAAGAGATTTCTGTGACCCACCTAAGAATCAGCCAACCTTTCAAGGTCAGTAGAAGAGCCGATGAAAAATGCACTGACTTCCTCATCGTCTGCCTTCATGTATTTGAGTTAGTTCCCTCCGTTAGTCTTGGGACAAGTGAATGAGTTTCTTGGTCCCAGAGGTCCTAGGTCGGAAAAGTTTAAGCAATACACAACACAGCCAACTTCACAACAAAAGACATTGCAGTATCTGGTACGCAGAGTCGCTGGGGCCGGGAACTTTTGAAAGCGGTTGCTTCTCCTTTGCAGAACCCATTTCATCTTTCATTCTACATTTGTGACTCATCCCCTGTGCTTCATTTCAGAAAAAAAAAACTTTTCATCTCTTTTGCTCAAATGACCTGAGTTCCTCAGTCGTAGTCTCAGGTGGAAGGAGGGCAGGCACCCCATCGCACCGAACTAGGAGCTCTTCTGTTCAATAAAAGACACTTTGAACTGTCTGAGAAGCCTTTTGGAGTGTCCACCCACTCTTCGCAGCCCTGTACTATAGGGGATATGGAGCGAGGCGGGTGATACGGCAGAGATAAAACAAAAAAGAGAGTTCAAACTGTTATGAACTGAGATTCTGACGCTTAAATAATGTATGAACATAAACATTGCATTGACTATATTACAGCTTAATCTGAAGTCACGGAAAAAATTCTCGCATTTGACCTACAGTGATTTTGAAAAGCTGAGCGAAATTAAATCTACTACCCTGATCATTTTTAATCAAAAGTTCTTCTTCACATCTCCAGAGGAACCTCCTGTCACAGAAAGAATTTAAACTCCCGGTGAACTTTATTAACAACAAGCCAGCCGGAGAACGCTGCAGAAAATGGAACAGGGACAACATGCCTTACACGAGTAATCTGGATACTGAATCGCACCCCCAAACATGACTCAAAATCCCCAAGAATTCCCATTAAAGCGATTCACTGATTTACACCGCCAATGATAGTCACAATAATTAAGCTTTAAATTGGTTAAATTTAAGTGGAATCTGGGATTTTGGTGGGCTCCTTGGGGGCAAAAGTGAACTTTTATGTAATATTTGCTGAAGGATATCTGTTTAAATAGAGTAGAATAAGGAGAAGGACATGCCATGCAATCAACCCTAGCAAACCTTTTATCCATTGGTCGTTAATGAAGGCATTGCACATGGTTGATGCAGCCTGAACAATGGGCTGAAGAGGACTGATACTCCAACTAATTCCCCTGTCCCTCCTCCTCAGTGCACCATTCAACAGTTTGATGGCCATTTAATTTATCCACCGAGACAGAGAGAGGCATCAAAACTCTTTCAAAACTAATTTCCCACATATGATTACTCATGTGCCTTCGGAGCAACATTTATCGAGCCTTTAGTGGGACGGAGAAACGAGGTCGGAGTCACTGTCACAACCCAGGAAAGTGTCATTGGCACAGAGAATCACATGAGTGATAAAAGTTGTCGTGGAAATATAGGAAATCTGCTGTGGGTATGCATCCATGTATATAAGAGAAGCGATGAATGGAAGACGGAACAAGGCAATTAACAGTCACATAGTGGCTTTGAACCGTCTGTGGCTTAATGACAAGTGGCTTTTGAATATTTCCTTCTTATGTTCTGCAGACAAAAGAAGAGCCTGTGATCCTAAAGCCAAACATACGAGCGATATGATTCCCAGCAGCCGAGCTTCCTGAAAAGTAAAAACTAGGGCATGTAGCATTAAGCAAACGAAATGGAATTACTAAGTAGATGCTAAAGAGACATGAGGCACGGGTGGTGTCATGACCCTCAAGTACCCTTTCATCTGCTGAATGGTTAAACATCTCTTGCATCCTCCTTCCACATCCTCCTTGCTTCTCCACCTTTCATCAAACCTCCGTCCTCTCCTTCTGTTCAGTCTTCTGTTTCTTCCAGCTCTGATGTCTTTCTCTTATCCCTCATTCCCCTCGTTCCTCTACCTCCATCTTCCCCTCCCCGTCCTGTAATTTCCCGACTCTCGAGCTGCCCCGCCTGTTTTAACTATGCCAATTGAAGAAGATCACCAGTCATCATTTCACAAAGCTTGTTGAGACACATTTTGGACTAACCCACGGCTTCTTACTGTGACCTGTGATCTTCCTCTGGAACAACACATCAGGCCATTTATATTCTGTTTAGGCTTAAGCTGTGGTGGGGATATTTTAACAGAACTTGCAGAGGCGTTTTCAGAGGGAGTATCAGTGTGTTTCATTTATAGCGTTTAATTAATGGTGTATTGTTAAATGCGGGGCTGAAGGGGCCCTGATGTGTGCAAAATTACAGACTGAGTCAAATTTGTTAAAGGGAAACATGCGCAATGGCGAGAGTATACTTTAGTTTATGAATTGTTATCTTTTGCAGGATTATTTATGTGCAGCATGCACATGGTTTCATAAATGAAGCCTCTGGTTGTTTTAGCAAGCTTGCTGCTTCTCTAACAACTAGGCCACTGCCACACTCCCTCCCCCACCCACCCTTACTTTTTATTGTGGATGCTCCACCTTTCGCTTCTCATCTCATCTGTCTCTCTCCATTAAACACGCCAACGATCAGAGAGGCATCTGGAGATGCATCTTTAAGCTTTAATACACTTTGAATAATTAACACACACACACACACACACAGCTGAGTCTATCAGTGGCAGGCAGCTCCCCCAGCCAGAGAGACCCAGAGGGAGAAGGGAAGCTCGCTGTGTGCCAGCCACAGAGCCTTCGAGCTGGGCAAAGCAGAGATGTGCACCAGCCTGAGCTCCAGCAACCAGCAACAATAGAGAGACAGCTGTAAGTCTGACACCCTTAGCTGAAAGACAAAAGGAGAGGGTGTCTGGCTCCTGCTAATTGACTTGTTGAAGGAATGAGGGAGTGGGTGAACAAGAGGAAAGAGCTCATGGGTTAGAGATCAAAAAGGGAAACCCGTATGGAGATGGCTGGCGAGGTGCGCAGCGTGCTTTGAGCAGTGATACTATGGGGGTCTGTGCGCAGAAAGGCGGGCTTGCGGCTTTTGCTGCGAGCTAATGCGCTAGCATCCGTGCATGCTTGCCCTCGTGTTTCCTGCAGCAGTCAGGTGACTTGACAGACACATACGAGCATCTAAGCAACTCACTCGTCATGGTGATTCATCCTCTAATTAGCAGAGTGAATGCTAACGCTGATCCACGTATCTATATTCACCTTCTGTTCATCAGGAGCCCAACACAGCCCGCTAATGATTATCAATGAGGCTAGGCTACAAAGCCACCGGTTCAATCCCCTGTGCAGCGGCAATGCATCATGGACCCTGCCGCATTTCGAGGAGTGTAAGGAGGCCAGGCCTCTAGGAAGGAAGGTAGAGTGGAATGGAGGAGGGAGGGAAGAAAGCAAAGATAAGGGATGGAGGAAAGGGGGAAGGACTGAAAGGAGGAAGTAAGAGGGTGAAAGAAAGAGGGAATGTAGGAAAGAAGAAAGGAAGGATCGGAAGTTAAAACAGAAGGAAACTCAGCAGGAATGAAACAAAGAAAAGCAAGAAAATCACAGTGAGAGCAGTCAGAGCTGCAGTTTCACATACTGAAAAGGTCAGTCCCTCGATCGTTAAATAAACTGTTTCAGAACGGCTGATGCAGAACAAGCACTTGCTCATAATGAGCGCTTCTTGAGACGGATTCAGATGACTTAACTCTGGCAGTGTCTTAATGAATACATCAGCCCTAAATAAATACAGACAAGAAGCGACGCCATCTTAAAACATGAACAAATAAATAGGGGGGAAAAGGTTTAATATCAACGACCGTCTCACACCTCCAGAGTCTGTGCTGCTGAGACAAAAGGAACATAGTGTTAATACTGTCGGTGCTGACGGTGGTGTCCTGGACCGTGTCAGGGTTTTGGAGGTCAGGATGGTGGACGGGCTGGTGTTAGGTGTTGAGGTGATGATGAATCAGATCAGAGACCAGCAGAGCAATCGAGTCAAGCTTTATTAGAAGCTCTGGTTCACGTCATACAGGAGACAGGAAGTGACAAAGAACACGCACATGTTGAGCTGGTACCTGTTTCATTCTAACACGTTTAACAAGACCAAATATGTACCACAACTGACCCTTCCTCGTCTCGTCTGTCATGGTACATCTCGACGTGGTCAGAACTCCTTGTGGACTGCAGTCCTCAGCCAGCGGGGTCCCAGCTTTAGATTGCCCCGTATCAGCTGGTGCACTTTGCTGTAGTTTGATGTCTGCAGACTTGTTTGCATCATGTCACTGACCTGCAGACAAGGTTTGCACTGCCTGTAATCGCAAGGTTAACCTAGTCTAAACTGTCGAACCCTCACCGCGCCCCATAATCGTACTGTTCCCACGCTGTGCATGAAAAGTCGGTATTGAGAATTTCACAAATATTTGCACTGAACATCACCAGATAATGCGATCCTGGGTGATTACACAGTAAAATCATGACATTCATGTCGCGAAGTAATCTATCAGCGACGTGGGCTTGTACAAATTTGAGCGGTGGGTGGGTTGTTGGAAAAGATTCGATGGCGTGGTGGCAAAATTCACGCCGGACAACGTTTTGTTATGTGTGTCAGAGCCCTGTGGCACGTGCACTTCCACCGTGCGAATGCAGTAGTCCCTCAGATGAACGAGAAGCCCCCGTGCTCCAACTGCAGCGCTCCGAAACACAACATTTACTGTACGACGGGAGGATGGAGTTGTAGCGTTTTAAACAGACACACACACAGACACGACAAATAAGTCACTTCCTGTCAGAGCTCCCATCGGGGGCTGTTACTTGGCAGCCATTTTCTTTTTGCTGTCAATCACGCGCCGCATTAATTCATGTGTGGGACATGAAATATCCTGAGCAAAACAGCGACCGGCTGCAAAATGAATGAACGACTTCATTAGCGGGCGGGCGAATTGCAATCAATAAATGAATAAGCCGGGACGCGTGTCGCCGGGGAAGCAAACGCAAACAAACCTGTTTTTCTATTTTCGTTTTCTGTTGGTTTTTATTATTGTCTTGTTTTTTTCCTATTTGAAGTCATTTGAACCAACCCCCGGGCCCAGCGTCCGCCCGCTCGGCTCCACCAGTCCAATGCCTGGATTCACTGGAGCAGAGCAAATCTGTTTGTCTCTCTGTTTGTTTGTCCTGGTGTTTGTTTCTCTCATTGTTTGTGTTTATACGCATTTCTCTTCATGGCCTTCTCAAGTGTTTCTCCGACTCTGGCAATTTTCTGCCTGGTCGCCCCTAATATGCCTCTCTGTTTATCTGCTGTCACAACACAGCTGATTTATATATATTTACATATCCAGGAAGTGACAACAGCAAATTATATTTACTTTAGGTGGGGGGGGGTGGCAAACAAAAAACACACATTATCTGTTTACACAGGCAAAAGTGTATTTTTGTGATGTACCTGTGGAACAGATTCACAGATGCTGTGGATTTTATCAGATATGAAGTGAAGTCAGCCTCAAGAAATATGACAAATGCCTTTGGGAAGATAACCAGTGTAGTGTGAATTCAATCACTTTGGCAACCTACTGCTAATGACACAGGGGGAAACTTTTTCAGGCAGCGGAGATGGGCAATATTGCTTTCAGCAGGGGCTACGAACTGGCAAATTGGAACAAAATCAAGGCTGGAGGAGATAAATGTGTGACGGCAAAAACTGCCGCTGCTGGCCCAAGCGCGCATATGCGACGCTTCGAGACGTTAACCAATCCGGCGACCGTAGGAGGAGGGTGCGCGAGAACGCATCAAAACGCGCGCATCCGTCACAGGAGCCCAAAGCTGCCGACGTCGGCGTCTGCTCTGCTAATAACAATAATCCATGTAAGGACGCTGATGGCACTGGTATGTATGTGTGTGTGTGTCCATCAAAATTCGACAAACCCACCCTCCCTCCTGGAATTCAAAGAGTCTTGGTAACCATGGTAACACCTGCACCAAAAAGACAGAGTGCATCGGAAGAGAAAATAACAAAAAACTCAAAGACTGAATAGGTGTGGCTCTCCACACGAGACGAGGATGGATGTCAGCCCGCTGTGTTTAAGGAGGGTGTAACATGTGATGACAGGGTGTGTGGAGGTGTTTACACCCCCCCCCCACCCAGAGACAAACACATACACACGCACACAAAAGCTTTGAAATTGCTGTAACCCTTTGTACACTTTACCAGACGTTGTAATACACACACACTGAAAATTCTCTGTTTTCACGCCTCCCTGAAAATAGTTCCTTCCAGACGCAGTTTGGTCTGTGTTCTGTGTTGTTTGGTCTTTGTCGGCGGCGCAGATGCCACCGAGTGGTCATAGAAATATAAACATAATGTAGGAATATCACAGACAACAGCGTGTCTCTGTCAACCTCCTGATCCTCGGCCACTCCCTGTATCTTTGTCACTTGTGACGCTGCACTTTAGACCATCCTGTGAGCTGCAATATGGTACAGATCTGAATAATGTAAGTCTAGAATTAGAAGAGTATTACAGAGAAAACTGACAGGACGGACTGAGAGAAGAAGGCGCAATCACAAATCCGTCTGCTACTACAGCGCCACGGACAGAGCTACGGACTGATCAACACACAGCACACCTCAGCCTCTGATATTTCAGAGCCAAGGCCTCCAATTTGGAAAGATGGAGGGAGGAAAGAAAGCTTAGGTGACAAAAGGGTGGGCGAGAGAGGACAAAGAGGGGCAGGTCGTGTTTGTGTTTGCGCGGCACATTTGTTTGATAAAATCAGCCTCAAATAGACACAGCGCTGAAGCGCAGGCGGGTGGATGTGAAGGGCAAGTTTCAGAAGACACAGAAAGTTCACTGGCGTTTGTCAGCGCGGATTTCTGTGTTTTGTGCGAGACACAGTGAGAATTAGAGACCCAGGCGGAGAGACGGGGGGGCCGTGAAAGGGAGTCGGCTCGTGGATAGGCGAGGGTTTTCATGCAAATATAACATTTGGGATGGTAGCGCGCGCTGCCATTTGCATACTCATTCACCTCGACTTGTTTATAAGTGAATAAATCCAGCGCTGCTTGGAGTACAACAGCTGCTGCTGGGCCACTCAGAGCACCGTTCATTCATACGCGCACATACACACACTGAAACGGCGCACAGGTCCCAGCTGCACCCTTGGCATGACTTCGCCACGACACATACGTGTGTGTGTGTGTGTGTATGTGCACATGCTTTAATACCACCCTGAATGCTGAATGTTTTCCTGTGTTGCTTTGCGCGTCTGAGCCTCTGAGTCTGTCTTTTTTATGTGTTTTGTGTGTTTCCTGAGTGTTTGTGAGAACATGTTTAACTACATGCGCCTGTCAATGTCTGTGTGTGCTTTTGCATGATTTGTGCGTGTGTGTGTGCATGTTGACACCCTCACCTCTGAGGTGTTGACCTGTCCCTCCTGGAAGGAGCAGTCGCCGGCATCCTGAGTGCACATGTGGCGATATTTGCACCAGTGGCAGGGGAAGTTCCCGTTGACGCAGGATAGGCACCTGGAGCAGGCGAGAGAGTGAAACGCACAGGAGAGAGAGGAAGAGCGATCAGTGATCTGTAAGCATAGGCACATTCAAATTTAACCTCCATTTCGACAGTTTCACTTCCTGAAATGTTATTTTACAGAGTTTCCACTTCCTTTTAATCTTTGTTTGTTGTCTATTACCATATATTTCCTTTTATTCCAAAAAAAGAAGGGCTAAATGAACTGCTCTGATGTTGGCTATCGCAGGTATATCCATGGCAACCAGTTGGTGGCAAGACACTGTTGCACAGGAATACCAAACAACAGGTTGGAGGTAACTTTGAAAGTGTCATCAAGTTCGTTCACAAGCACTGACTTGTTGAAATTTACCTTTTAACAGTGAAATCTCTCTTTGTGTGTATCCCTGTCATCAATCCATATTGTTCATATTAGATGTAAAAAATATATACATACAGACACTACAGGCCACTTTTAGATTTCTTTCAGCTAATAACTATGAAAATCAGTACTGACCTCAAAAGTCTTATTAAAGAGACAGCGTATGAAGTAAACACCAGACCCACAAGTTGATATAAGCTTTCATTACATCTGGCAATTTTGGAAATAATGATATTTTACCATAAAGACTCGAATTAAAAGCAACATCACCGGCCTCTTCTCCCTCCATTTCAGCAACAATTTTGGTCAGTTTACCATTTAACTTACAGCTAACACATTCCCATGATGCATCACAAGGCTGCAGCAGAATATATCCATATATTGGACTTTATTGTTCTTTAATACCGATCATATTCAATTCTTTTACTTAAAAACCAAAGGAAATGTGTAGCAACATTTAGGCGGCAAACAAAGCCATCACCAGGGACAGTTTTATGGGAAAAAGTAAAAACTTGATGGTTGTGGCTTCCATTCAGAACTTCTCGATTGCTCGGCGTAATTAGCATAAAAACGCAATGATGTAAACCCAGCTACTATGACCTGAATTCATCTTAGATTAGGTGGAGTATGCTGAGGCGGAACCCTTGCCAAGTGAAATACGGGGAGAGCGGAAAAAACACGGATCAAAAGAAAACCTTCAACGGGGGGGGGGGTGTGTGTGCGCGTATCAGACGCCGACAGGCCGGGCGCGGACACGCATCAACGCAGTCGCGCGACTTCAAAATGTTTACGGCCAAATCTGCAGAAATCACGTTGGAATGACAAGTGTAACTGTGGCCTTGCGCATTAAGACTTTATTCCAGCTGTCAGCGAGGCCAAGGCGGACGCTCAAAAACAGCAGAGAGCGAGCAGTAGAGAATCCTTGGCGATCCACTCCTCCCCTCTTATTCGCCATGCTTCGAGGCTTACAGTGAACTAAGCTGGCAGACCAAGATAAGCCTGTTTTTATATAACACTTGTGTTTTTTTTTCTCCTTCTTCTTCTTTTTTTCAGAGTTGAGGAAGCAAAATGAATATTTGCACATTCAAACATGGATTATCATACAAAAACAAGGCTATCATGGCTAGCAGAGGAAAAAAAAAATAATGCAAAAACACAACAAAACAAAAAAAGGGAAGGGGTTGTGCAAAAACAAAAAGGTTAGTTTGGGTATTCAAATTTAATAAGACAAGTTAAATTAACAGTTGTTCAATACTTGTTCAAAGCTTTGTCTCCACGATGAAAAAAGAAAACAAAGTCTCGGCACACATACGTTCTTTTCTAAATCCACCTCTGTCAACATGTTCTGTGGAAACAAAACTTTATTTGTTTTGTTCAAAGTCGCTACTTGATCATTAATTCCCCGAGTCTTTTCATATCAGTGTTATATTAAAGTGCACTCTGCTTTCTGCCAATCACCGGAAGGCTCCACGCTGCCTTTATTGTTCTTGTCATTTAAATGCGAGAGGTGTTTGAGGAGAAGCCACTTCACGCTGAGCTGTAAAGTTTGTGCAGAATGATGAAGAGAGAGCTAAAAGTTAAACGATAACTAAAGACGCCGACGGAGGTTGATGCGCAGTGTCTCCGCGGGGTGAGAACACTTGGCCGAACTCTGCAAAGGCACCTCAGAAGCTCGCTAATCAGCATTATCTAGCACATTTTTGGAATGTGTTCAACAACAGATGAATAAAAAGTGACAATGTTATTTTTATGGGGTGTTAGATGTGAAACTACGGTGATAACAGTGGTAACCAAACTCTGGGCAGCAAAGCAAATATCCATCATTTCAATGTCAAAGTATTGATTTATTATTTATATAAATACACAAAAACATTGAGTATTCAAGCTGTAAGGAAAAGCACAACAAGTAGCTGCTTATCAAGGCTTGTTATGGTTTATGGTTTTATGGCAAATTAAGCTGTATGACGGCTTCCCTGCAAATGACAAAGTCAACTTACGAAGAGTTTTTTGTCCTGAGTTGGTGGAGAACAAAACTGAGCTAAAACGGGAGCGAATATCCGACTCCAATTCATCAGGCAACCAGAGATATAACTTCAAATAAATGTTAAAGTCTCTCTGTTTCTACCAGTTGTTTAATTCAGCGTGTGTTCACATTAATAATAACAATTTAAAGGTGACATAATTGTAAGGCTGCTTATTTTACAGTGCCCCCTAGAGGCCAAGAGTTGGTTTAAAAATTGTTTTAAAAACTAAAGTTAAACTAAAAACTAAATTGTTAAACAAGTTTATCTGTCTATCGATTATCAGCAACAGCTACAACGTAGCGGTGATCCGGTTCACAAATGTATTCAAAACAAAGGGCCTTGGGTTGGAATCAAGTCTGGGCTGCTGTGGTAAGGACTTGATACTTGAGACACACTGTACTGGGTGAAAAACTAAAACTAAAACTAAAGTCAAAAGGTAAAATGAATCACAACAGCACCTTCACTGCTTGACTGACAAGCAATTTCTGACAGGTCCGGCACAAAAGCAGCGTGGTAATGAGCCACCGCGAGGGTTTAATCCCAGGTCTCCCAAAACCAAAGGACAATTGCTCAGCTCACAATGCCGCCCTGCTGGCGGAAAGACTGACATCAAATTGGATTTGAGTCTAATCCTCGCTCTGTCTTTGTCCCCCCGTCCTTGGTTTATTCAGATTTTCAAGGGTTAACTCCTAAATCGCCTGTATTGGAGTGACAGAGTGATAGGGGCTTCCTATATCCAGGGATAAGCTAGTGGGACTAGACTGAACTGCAGTGTGAGGTTTATAATCAATGCCAGTGGATTTCCATGGGGAGAAGGGTGGGCTGAGGTTATGTTAACAGTCTGATGTTTGTTAGTAGAGCTGGTGAGCCAGTTCCTCCTCACTATTAACCCCAGGGTTTATCGATTTCCTGTTGCAGGGACGCGTGTGTGTACGTTCATACGTTCATGTGAGTGCGTGCACAGCCCATGACTGCAGTAATAGACACCCACATACCGAGACACACTTCCGCACACAAAGCTGTCACCCCATGTTGACATCGTAGCATTCCTGTGGGTCACCTGGGCAGTGGAGACTTGTCCTACAGTAGAGCTGTCAATGCCTGGACAACTGGCTTGGGTAAGTGGCTGTGCTGCTGCAATGTAGTCAATAAAATCCCCTGCTATTTAACAAGGCCTAGCAACAGAGCCAGGTCAAACGCCTTTTCATCTTCTCCGAGCTTTTGTGCAAGCGAGGCTGGATCGATCGGAACAAAGCAGTTGATATGCGAGCAACGGGGCCCCGCACAAACGTATATGAAAGGAGTTGAATGATCGTACGCTCATTTAATTCTGGTCAATGCTTAGAAAGGCACATATAAAGTTGCAATTCTTCCCCAATTAGGAGTTTAGTCTTTTCATCCAAAGCTCGCCCAACGCATGCTGACCCAGTAATAGTAGGCTGCTGGCACCTTTTGAGACACAAAGCATAAAGTGCAAATAACCTAAACAGTGCTCGCAGTGGCTGCCAGGCCTGCAGTGATGCTGACTAAAAACCTCTGATCGGTCTGACATCGTATCTCCAAGATAGTTGAGATAGTTTTTAAAAGGCGGATGCAGGCGATACGATGTGATCTCTAAATGGGCCTCTTTGTGTTTTATCCAATAAAGCTCTAAAGCAGGCAGCAATAAAAGGATGCATACATCATTAAGTTACAGAGCACAGGAACCAAATGAGGAGTTTAGAGTCTCAACAGGGGACGCGGACTCATTATAAGATATTATTGCATCTTGTCACGGCGATGTCCAAAAGCCGTAAGTCTGTGAGTCTCAACCCTCGGTTTAATTAAAACGGGTCACACCTATTGGAAATTGGACCGACGACTATCGCCGCAAAAATCGGCGTCGGTGAAAGGTGAAGTAATTTCCGGAGAAGTTTCAACTGTTTCCAGCAAGATGACTTGGAGCGTTGCCAGCGGATAGCGCGTTTGTGAAGCGCAAGTCTCTGGTCGCTGGGCAGGAGCCGAAAGAGAGCGTTCGGCCCGCATGAGAGCCCTTACTCGGGGACGGGGTGTGGGCCGGTCCCCTCCCTTGAGTGCTTCTTTTCACTGTATAGATTTTCAGCCCTTTCATATTGTAATGGTCATGGTGGCCCGAGGCTGCAGCCGTAACCTTTCAGCTGTGTGGGACGCATTATTCCTGACACAATGGGCACAGTCTCCGTCTTGTTGTCTAACACTCTGCTTTATATCTCTTCTTTCCCTCTTAATGCGTCCTCACTTGTCTTTCCGCTCAACAGTTCTCGGGGAGCGCAAGTTTTCTTCCTTCTCTTCCCCCCGGCGCTCCCCCTCCCATTTGTTCCTCTTCCTCTCTTTAAAGATGCATTATTCCTCCTCCCGCATGCTCAATTAAACTATCCCAAACCTCTTTTTTAATGCAAATTTCTAATATTGTAACAGTGTATGTAAATAGCTCGAAGCGCAATTTGCCGTTCCAAGTCTGCGCCTTCTGCCTTAGCGTGCTCCTTCCAACTGTGTGCGCACCTGTTTGTGTGTGTTTGTGCGAGAATGTGTGATGCTGGTGCATCCACCTTTGAGCACGCTGAGCGAGGCTGTGTGAAGTTGAACACGAGCCCGTCTGGGCGCTTGCCTGCGGGCTACACTGCCTGTGCATCTGTGCTGATACTGTACGCCGGTGTGTCTGCCGCTCTGAGTCTGTGCTACACTCATACCGCCCACGAGGAGATACTCCATTATCTGCTGCTGAGGGCCGCAGCCTCAGCTACCTTTGACAGTCGGGGTCAAAAGTGGAGAGGTGAAAGGTGCTTTCGGAGGGGGAGTGGTGTATAATATGTGGGTTTATGTTACAGCTGCTGCGGGTAATCACTGCACTGTAGTGTTACAGTCCTGCAGAGTCCTGAGGGGGCCAGTGAAGCCAACATCAAAGGCTGTAACAGCAGCACGCCTGTTTATGCAGCAAAGGGAGGAGGGCTAGGTGGGCTGGTTAATCAGGAGTATGATGTAAATACACACACACACACACACACACACACACACACACACACACATGCATGAATAAACACGACAGTGCAGTTGCTTTGACACATCCTGTACTCTGCTTAACTCACAAAGAACAAATAGAATTCTGCACACACACACACGCACACACATTGACAAAATGAATCAAAGCCATTGAACTGGGCCTGGAGGCCCTGAGAAGTGGCCCAGGTGAGCTCTCTCTCTCTGAGCCCACTCCATTATGACGATCTCCACACAGGCACCCTGGCTCGAGCTAATTAACGGCCTATTACTATGCAGATATATGCGGGGCCAAGAGCAGAGCACAGGCAATAAATGGGCTTGATGAACGAGAGAGGGGCAAGAAAAGGGAGGTGGTTGGGGGGCTAAGAGGGGTCGGGGGCCGGGGGAGGGAGAGACGGGTGAAGAGAGGGACGGGAGAGGAGAAAGTAATCGGCAGACAAGAGGAAGGTGGGAAGGCAGGGGGGGGGAGAGAGCCAGGGGGCTGGAGGGAGGGAGCCGCAGAGGGACGGTGGCGTGAAAATGAAGGAAAGCAGGACAAGTGCACTTTATAGTCCTCTTTGCTAGTTTCTTGTAAGGCCCCATTCATGAATTAAAGGTTACCGTGTTCATTTGTAGTTTTGAGTTTTTAAGTCTTTTCAGTGTCATGGCCCAGGAACTTTCTGAACAGACATACCAGAGTCTAGATTTGTCCTAAATAATACTGGTCTTTTAATTTTCATAGGTCTTTATATGCATTAAAATGCAAAAACAAACCAAAATAGTAATGCACATAAGATGCATTGCTATTAGAAGGCTGCAAAGTGGGGCTGTTTTTCTTCCTGTTTTGTTCTTCTTTCTCTTAATCTCCTCTTTTTCTTTTCCCTTTCACTATTCGTCTCTTCTACAGTAAATGAATAAATAAATAAATAAATAAATAGAAAGCTGACAATGGATAGAGCAAAAAGGATATTTTAAATGATGCAAACATTAGGGGAGGAACTAACGCCGTCATCAATCTACACTTGGCAAGAGAGCGAGAAATCCACTTTGAGGGTGCCACACATGCATTTTCATTTCAGGTGTATTGACACAAAGCGCAGAAACCTAAATGTGAGACGCGAGGCCCGTGCCAGATCGGGGGGAGGTGGGTGCGTGCAACACCGAGCAGCGAGTCCCACTCAGCGACTCCAGAGGAGCAGCCAAGAGTCATTTAGGGAATGACATTTTATTTATTTTCATTTAACCTTTATTTAACAAGGCAGGTCAATTAAGAACACATTCTTCATTCATTAACAGGCCGATCTCACCACTGCTCCGTCTCTCTGTCTTCTACCCCTCTCCTCTCTTTGGGTAAGTTCAAATGAACATCTTCAAACAAAACCACAATTAAGGCTTAACAGTTTAGGGAAAAAAATATTTTTGATCTTTTTTTGTGACTGGTGTCTAAATTAATATCAGTCCAGTGTAATAGCAATTTGAACATCAGGCCTGGATTTTGTGGCATTAAATAAGATAAATGAGAATCAAGCAAGTGTATTTCCATTTCCATTCCGCATGAAAAGAAGATAAAATGAAAATGTTTCTTGTTGCCTGCCAGACTTTGGGATCTCAGACCAAGTAAACTAGTTTTTTCATGTGGAAAGTACAAATCGGCTACAGATGGGTGACAAGTTAAAGCAACAGCCAACATTAAGCGTCTTATGTCGAGGAGACAGAAGAGCCGTGCTAAGTCAGTTAGCGAGCGAGCAGTAGCCGATAACCCAGAGACAGCTAATGATACTGTTGGCAGCCGTGCCCTTCAGCTGCACGAGCCAACATTAGCCACGTTTTCAACCTATTCTCTTGCAAGATTTGCTAACTTATGTTTTTAAAGAGCTTAGCCACAAATTAGCGACATTTCGGGGCGGACATTGTGGACAATCCTGCAGATCTTCTGTTGCTTCAAAGAAAAAGATTCCCTCGTTGTCCTGAATCCTAAAGGACATGTTTCATGATTTAGAGATATGAATCCTATCTACCCACACACATCAGCATGCAGAGACAAGATAACAGCTGCGTCAGTTTATACTTTGGCCACCTCACGTAATTAAGGTTAATTAGCTACAGCTCAGAGTTGTCCTCATAGCCAACATCACTGAAGGTCAACAAGTAAAACAACTTTCATCTCTACAGCTCTTTAAGATTGCATACTGTAAAATCGTGGCTCTGGCGATCTGAAAATTGGAGTTTGACAAAATGAAGTTTTGGAAGACTATGATATGTTCAGCTCTAGTTACTGTAGTACAAATATTTCATCAACTTAGGTAACAGCAGATGTTTAAAAAAGACTATAGATGATGATTAAGGGCCATTTACACCGATTTCAATACTCCACTCTCTTCGCTGTATAAGGATTGTGTAGTGAAGGTAGTCTTTTGAGTTCCTCTCTCCTTTCCTGCTCCTTTTTCTTTAAATAACCAAATCAACCACATACATAAACACAAAAACTGCTCTCATACTAAAGCCGAAAAGCCGATCGGTATTCCTATACTTAAACTGGGGATAATTAATTTCCAAGAAACACGAGTGACGTGTTTGGGCCACCCGAGCTTGACTGCTCTTCTACGTCTTGCATGGTTAGCGATCGATTTATTATTTCACTCACCAGTAGTCCCTTCATTGCTCCAGATTTAATTAACTAATTGATTTGTAAAAAGCTTGAATACATTGAATAATGAATTAGCAGAGGTCGCACGCTGTTCTCCCCATTCTCCATTATAGGAGTTATTTGCACGCCAATATTTTAGCGTTATTGCCTTCGGTAAAGAACCACAGTCACCTTTGTATTGATCGGCGCTTTCCACCAGTTTGTATCTTGCTGTGTGTGAGATATTATTGTACTTTCGAAGTAACAATCTAATTTGACTTTGAAAAATGGCACATGCAAAGAGATTTTAGTCTCACTCCTTTTTTCCACTTCTACTTCCACTTCTTTTATATTTGGCAAATGAATCTTTTTTTAAATTCAATAAAAACTTACGATTGGTGGACGCTGCAGTTGTAAAAGACCAAGTCCACGCTGGCAAACTTCTTCCCCGTTTCCTTTGACTTCAGATACAACTTTATCACACGCTGGTCACCTACAAGGAGTCACAGAACACCACATTATTGGCCTTTTTTCTTTCAGAGGTCCTATATTTCTATAGAGTGCAGCATCATATACAGTGAGTGTAGGGAAAATGTTTCATAAACCCTGGATCGTGCCTTAGCCCGGGCAATGTATTCTGAAATGTTAACAGCCTCATTTAAGGTGTTGCTTTTCAATCCTTGTAGAGTTTGACATTTTGGAGCTCCAGTGTTTCTGCTGGAAAGTAAGCAGGGCCTGGAGCAGAATCAATAGAACTGGTGGAGAAGTTGCTCGGTGGAGGAAACAATTCAGCTGTGCATATACATTTATGGGTTTTGTGCAGTAAGTCCATGAATCAGCAGTTTGTTTTGATAATCACAAAAGAAATGGGTGCAGTTAAAGAGAACAGTGATTTGTGCTTCATACAGTCGAGTGAGCAGGCTGAATGAAGCAAAAAAATGGATGTTTGTGCAGGATCAAACAAAACTGCTCAACCGAGTAGCCGAGAATGAAGTAGTCATCTTCTCGACAAAACAAAAGTTTGTTAAGCGTCCGAAATGTCAGTAAACTTTTTTATTATTATCTTTATGTCTTCATAAAGTGAAACCCCCAGAAACCAGGTGAAAGTATGTCCTGGTTGACAGCTGCGATTACAGTTTACTGCTGCAGATACAAGAAGCCCCACAGTTTTCAAAATTAAATAAAAAAAGTAAGTCATCATAAAAAAAGGTAACAAATACATTTTTTTTGTCTTTTTTGATGACAGTGGTGCTGTCAATAACCTTTCTCCTCCCAGCCAATCAGATGACCCCCGCCTCGAGCAAGCTAGCACAGCAGCCACCAGATTTAGCCAGTTAGCTCCTGTTAGCTTCAGCAAAAACGTAAAAGTAATTCTGCATTAATTATCCAGTTGCAACTGTACATTAACAAAGCTGGTTAGGTCCAACTACTGTGTCAGTGTACTTTAGGTTGATCAATCGAACCAAATTCAGCATTGTTTTTTGCTGAAGCTAAGCGGCTAAATTTACAATAGCGGTGGTTGAATTTGCTAGCTTGAGAGAGACAGGGATCACGTAATTGGCTGAAAAATGACGTTGCGAGGACTATTTTATCTAACGTTATGATAGAAATGTGACAATCTGAAAAGTGATATTATGAAACTAAACTTTAAATTAAATTAAATATTATAAGGAAAGATGCTAATGATTTAGCATTTAATTAAAAAAATTAAAGAACTGCATTCTGAAATACAAATACTTCCAAGAATGAAAATAACATAGAAATAATATTTTATAATGGTAACTTAGTTCTGTATTATTTATTTCAAAATGTCAATTTTTATTCCTTTTCATTTAAAAATACTTTGCAGTTTCAATCAGGTAGAATTTGTTGTTTCTCATGCCCTGTGTTTGTGCAATGCTAAGACATTTATTTTTTACCCTGGTTTCGTGTGATGGGGGCCACCTCTTTTGTTGAGGGCGAGAGGCAGAAGATCCGTCCACCGTAGATGCGTCCTTCTGTCTCTACATAGTCCTCGAAGGAGCAGTTCACTCCGGCAGACAGACTGGGCACATTCTGTGTCTGAAGTACCAACTAGGAGAAGGACAGGGAAAGCAGAGAAGTGAGGGACAATATACATTTTTAGTAATAAAGTATATACTTCATTTGTGATGCAATAAGCCAGATCATCACACGGCAGAAAATCCTGCTCAGGCTTGTGGCTCCAAACTCCCTTTTCAGCTCACACTAAAAATGATGGACAAACGATGACACAAGAACAAGCTTTATCTGATCTCAGTCCACTTTTGCTGTCCATCTTCCCCCTTTCAGCCACTTCTTCCCACCACACAAACACTACACACAATCTGACACATCAAAGCTGCGCCCACGCTGACACACCAACACAATGTACCTGCACTTCTGACATGGTGACAGACACCGTGTCAGGTTGGACAGAGAGTCGGACGCACTGCTCCACTCTGGTGGTGAAACGCTGGGGCTCCTCTGCTCGCTCACACCGGTCTTTCCTCGAACATCTAGAACAGAGGGATTTACTTCAGTCGCATATGGGTTCAGAAACTTTGATCTAACTTCATTTACTTTGATCTAACTTCAACTAATACTGTTTACTGTTGACCTTGTTCATAAAAAATACACTTTGTTGAGATCTGTTTACTACCAGGTGTGTAGATATATGGAGTAGAATATAGAAGTATGACATATAAAGTATAATATTAATTATATAAGGGGCTACAAACTGTGCTAACTGGATTACTGCAGGTTTGTGCTGTCATGATAACCAGTAATTAGCACCATGAAACACTGAAAGACTCTGAGAGAGACAGAATCATAGTCACAATGAACTGATGATTTAACAGCACCTAAAACTCACAGTATAGCACAACAGTCAGTTAGTTCGGCAGAGCTCTGAAGTCATTCATGCGTTAGCTGATCGGCACCAGCCGCTCGATTCATGCTCCACCATCAGTGGCTCATTCATCAGCTGCTTGGCTATCAGTGCAGGTGTAGATGGTGGCCTTTAAAGGCTGACATTTCGCACTATTACTCTGATGCCACGTTCATCTCTGATTCTTCGAGAGCTCCCTCACAGAGCAGAACCTTTTCCCATCACTGTATAATTTGCTACAAATGGTCAATTTCTTGACACAAGTGTCTCTATCTGAGCAGGTTTATAGAATGCTGTTTACTGAACAGAAGAAAATATAATTTCCTGAGCACCGATTGAACCATTAGGACATCGGAATTGGCCAACTGCATGCTGAAAGAACTGTTAAATATCAGCGTGGCTGAAGTTTTTTTCTTCAGTCAGACTGTCAAACAACATCTGAAGCCTCTCCCCCTCAATGGCTTTTCGATTTTAGAATTGATGCGGCTCGGTCCAGAAAATTTCTAGGAAGACGACAAACAAACCAGCAGGACCCCTTCAAACAGTACTGGCCACATACAGAGATGAGTTTGAACTCTCTTACTCTGTTTTTAACAGACCTATTTCTGAAGCTTTTCATACAAATGTACAATGGGGTGCACTAACTCCAACCCTAACCTCATTTGAGAGATCACTGCATCCAGCTCCTCTCTAATACTGTTCAGCTAGCCACAAACAACTCTTGATACTGTTGCCTTCAGATGTGGCTGGACAATGTGGTGCACAGTGCAGTGCTGCTCAAATATCCGACTAAGCTGTCATTTTGGCCCTTGTGTATGTGTGTAGCAAGTGTCCTTACGTCCATTTGCGCGCCCATGGGCATGTTGGAAATGCGGTATTAAAATAAGGTTTGGTCGGCCACATCGGTGGCATAGTGCTATCTTGAGGCAGCACCAACAACCAACACGAACCCAGTCGAAAGTTGAAAGGACACTGAGATGCACCTACACTGGCGAGTTCACGAAGCACCTATACTCTGCTTTTTACACATGGGGCAGCAGTGTTCCTGCTCTGTTCAACATTGATGCAATTACTCATATGCGGTCACAGCAAAGTGAGGATGGGAGAGACGATTGGTAGACGACAAAGTGAGAGAGTCCAGCAACCGCACACGTGCAATAGCTGCATTCAAATAGCACTTTTTGCCCAATGCAGGCACACATGGCTTTTAAAGACAGTGGGAGACAACACTCAGAAAAGACAACAGTGATTAATTAAGTGAGTAAATACAACCACTTTACACCCAGATAATGTATCGTTTCACTGGCAAAAGTTACATTAGGCACTGTCTATATGCACCTTAGACCTTTTGCTTTAGAGTGTTTGAATTAGACCCTTTATCTGCTATAGATTTACATATATTAATGACCATTTTTGTAAAATGTGCATTCACAGAGGAGCGCCTAAGGTCGACTGTTTTAATTTTGTCATGAAAACTGGAATTGATAGAATTTCCCCAATTCTGTCCGTCAAAGTAAAAGATTATGATTAACTGCAGGACACCCACTTAATGTAACCACTGAAATTACTGCATGGATATAACAGCAGGATATGCACTTACACATTATGTAGCACACACCAGCCACAGTGAGGGTCCCCCGAACCCAGGCAGGCTCCACAGGAAGTGTACTGCTCACAGCTTTCCACCGGTACACGAGTGACCTGAAAATAAAACACACACACACACACACACACACACACACACACACAGGAACACACACCTGGTTAATACTTCACACAAACCCTGCGTACACCACCTTCAAACATCTTGTATCATATAGGCCGGATGTAGACAGGATCTACCGGAGAGGTCCTGTGTCTGGAACATGAGATTAAAGGAAGAAGCCCACTGTGACTATCAGAGATAAACAGCTCTGGAGGTGATGCTTACAACTCCACACTGCTGCATGCAAGTCTTGCTAGAGGGGGAGAAGTTGAGGTTTAAACACATGTAAACACACACATGGGGTGAGATTACGCTGTCTGACAAACATCCCTCTGTGACGTGCTGTGCACTGCCCACAGTTCTCCAGTGGATCAGAAAACTCTGACGCAAGCACAGAAGGGATACCAAACAGAGTCTTGGAGATATAAACCCGTAAACTGAAGCTAGAAACCGAGAACAATCTTAAAGGTCTGGTTAAAATTTACTTTCTGACATTCTTAAATTGATATCTTAGAAGATTCGAGATTACCAGCTGTGCGTACTGCCGCTCTATTATCTTGTTTTCCTGGGTGTGTGTTTATATCTTTGGAGTTTAAACTGAAAATGATGTCACTAGTACTGTGAAAACTGTATTTAAAAAGAATTAAACTGAATTGTAAAGAATTCAAAACTGATAGAAAACTCAGAGTCTCAGAGCAAAGAGAAATCTGTGTACTGGTCATGAGGAGAACTACTCTCCTAATGATGTCCACAAGCTTGGTTGGACTATTGGTTCACCTCTTTCCAGACTAAAATACCTCAACAACCGTGGGTTACCACGCAGTGTTGTAGGCACGTTCATGGTGCCCAGAGGAAGCAGACGGATTCATTTCGTGGCTTTTCCACTAGGACCACCATGAGGTTGACTCTTCTGGTTTTCAATTGAAATGACTCAACGACTGTCAGATGCATTGCTATTAAATTCAGTGAGGAAGTTCTATGTTACCAAAGTATGAATCGAGCAAACTCAGATTCGCTATCTTTTCACGTAGCGCCACCATCAGGTCAAAGCTTTTAAGTGTGCATCTCAAAGGCAGCATGCCGACACACCGCAATAAGATGGTGTCAATGAAGGCAAAGTAAACCGATCTGCTGAAGATCAGGATTGTCGCCATGAGCAGATTTGCATGGTGGTTTAAGGATTCAGCTTAAAGTCAGCCTCACAGAGCTGCTAGCGTGGCCGTAGACTCTTGCTAATTAAATGCCTGTGTGTGGGGGCGTGGTGTTTGAAAGCCTCTGCCAGACAGTGAGCGAGGAACAAGAAAAAGGACAGATTGTGTTGTATTGTATTATTCAAGCGTAGGTCCAGTATTTAAGGAACCACAATACCTCAGCTTTTGTTTGATCAGTTTTGACCATTTTAACCGTCTTCACATGTCCCTTGCTGGTCCCCCAAATGTCTTGATAAAAAAAAGGCGGTCTAAACCTTTCAGGCCTGTTGCCATCGCTTAAAAACTGTACATTCCGACGCATCACACTTCAGTTTTAATTGTACATAAGTGAAGTTACACGTTTTTTAAATAACCTTTGTGCTGTCGAGAACTACAGTAATCCAAATAACCCATTAAAGTGGGAGCTCCAGCACTCAAAACTGAGCAAAAAGGAAATACTTGACCTTCATTCATATCTTTTCTTTTTTTTCAGTGAATCAAACAAATAGCAAACAGATTTCCTGCATGAGCCTTCATCAGAACATAAGAGGACCAAGTTTGCTTAATGCCTTTGAATTCCTTGGAACGAATATGCTATTGTGCTTAACACCATTGAGATAAACATCAAGGATTACTCCTTTTGTCCGCTAAATCTCTACCGGCTGCCATCTGTGTGTCTGCATGACTAAGATAAGATGAAACTTTAATGATCTCTTTGGGGAAATCGTAGAACTCGGGTATTAACAAGGACATCAAACAATGCTGCCCAAATTTACCTGCCTCTTAAACTGCAGCCACCGAAATGCTCGAACATCAGGGGAGAGAGTGAGACGGAGAGGAATTATCATTTAAGACGTCCACATTTCCACAGATTGTTGTCTTTGCACTTATCATTAAACAGACATGTTTTCTGCTGCCGCCTGCATTTTCACCATCCGCCATCTGTCCGTGCGATTATCAGGAGGAGTTACCTTGAATTTCACCCAGGTTGTAGAATACTCTGAAGTCAAGGAGTTATCCTTAAAGAAGGCATTTTGAAATGCTTTAATCATACCTGTGCACACTCAGGTCTGCTCTGTTCTCTCTTAAATCTGCAAGAATCACCGGTGTATCCACATCCATGTGTTTTATCTCTACTTGCTGGATGCAGTTCGCCGGTGACAGACGGATTGGCAGACAGGAAACTGCCTCAGGCAAAGACACCCACTCACACACACTCTCTCGCTCTCTCTCTCTCTCTCTCACACACACACACACACACACGAGCGCTGGTGAGAAAGTTACTATTTGGACCTAACTGAGAGTTTGAGACAAGTTTTCTGGGGCAGTTGTTAAATACTTAAATACATCACTGACCACCCAAAACATGTTCACAGGCACGAGCACGTGCGCGCGCACACACACCTCCAGCTGCCTCAGTCAGGTGAAGTACGACATCAATAACACTGCAAAGGCAGGGGGCACTCCAGGTGAGCTGGAAGGTGGTGAGGGTGAATTCTAATGGCAGCTGCAGGCACAGCAGTGGAGAAACCTTCAAAGAGGAAACCCTACCTTCATGCACCGCCTTTTTTTTTTAAACTTCTCTACCTTCAAACAGTAAATCAGGTTCTTTTCATGTCTTTAGCCCGAACAAACGCCGCATGATTAATCAGACACAAATGCATATGTTTGGTTTTTCACGTCGCTGCACTTCAAATATGTCCATTCCCCATCCCACCCTTTGTTTTTCAGCCATCCACTCGGCGCAGTACTCCTCCTCATTCTGTCAATCGCGCCGCCGGGGCCTGCTCCGGTCGTGACCCGTGTGAGAAAGTGTCTGAGTCTGCATCAGAACTTCGCATTCGAGACAGCATTTTTGCAATCAATTTGTGTTGCGGTGAAACAGTCTGGTTAGTTTGTTGGTGTGCCAGTCAAGTTTCTCTCCTGACATATAAGATTTAGTAGGTTCCAGATACACAAGATTGAAAATTCAGCAGCAGTTCCTGAACGAGAGCCCCGACCGATATGGACGGTTTGCGGCTGATGCCAATACAGATTTCGGATGATAAAAATTCATCAGAGACACGGCAGCTGAAGTGAATGCCGGCTGAATGAAAACAGAGCTTTTCTATGTGGCCTGTGCACCAATTCTGACTGTGCAAAAGGTACTGAGAAAGTTGCTTTCTTGAACAAATATACCTATCCAAATATCCATTTACAACTCTGTACCAATGACTAACCACAAGCATTTTTCTGCATTATATACCAGAAGGAAAAACAGTTTCCATGTATGTGCATATTGGGAATATATATGGGGATGATAATGGATTACTGATATCCTGTACATAAACATCAAAAAACTGTATCTACGTAAAATTTCTGGTGTCTAGATGCATCAGTATACATTTTTCATCTTTAGTCTAAAGCATTAAACAAAAGAAATCAAAAGAAAAACGATTATTTTACCCTCCCAGACAGAAATATCCACTTTTTAACAGATTTGGTAAACGCATTCATGTTCCCCAGAGGATGAAACCCAGTTGCTTTGGTGATCTCATGACTCCTCCTATAACCCCATTATAAGTTTGACTTTTTTAAAATTTAAATTTTTCAACCACTGGATTACCATGAAATTTGGTGTGAACGTTCATGGTCTCCAGAAGTGCTCAGCGACCTCATCACCTGGCAACACCAGCAGGTCAATTAAATCAGTTATTTCTAATCTCTCGTGACCTTCAGTTGAACTTGGAGGTTAGTTGCCGATTGACAAAACTAAGACAGGGACTGTGGTCAGATCTTACCAGCTAAGCATCGGCATGTTAGCGCTGCGATTGTCAGCACGCTAGCATTTTGGTTTCCAGAATTCAGCGCGCCCGAGTTCAGCCTCACATTGCTGCAAGCACAGGTGCAGACTCGCGATAACAGCACAGCAGCAAAAACCTTTCGCTGCTATGGAAACGCATTAGCAAAGTCATTCCAATACAAATAAAGTGGATGGAAAACGCAGTGCACGTTCCCAACACGATGTTGTTTGTGGATGATGCATCCCCGGACGGCTTTCATAACAACACATCTCTGAACTAGATGCCAGTAATCCCTCCATTTCATCCTCACACTGTACATCTCCTCCTCCCCCCCGTGTCACTCTGATGCACGATTGGACACAATAGCTTATGGCAGATTCATAGCATGATAATAGTAACCTGTGTCTTGATAACTAATATAATGTTACCATTACCAGGCACAGGCCTCTTACAGGACACCAAATAGCGGCAAATTGCTGTCATTACTTGCGCCTGGACAAATACCATCGCGTAATACAGCCTATCTGATTGAGGGAGGAGGAAGGAAAGAAAAAAAAAAAACATGTCGCACTCAAGCACAACAGCCAGGGAGAGAAGTTTATTCAATGGGGCTTTGTGGTAGTGGGGCGGATGATGTATTCCAATGGAACAGTTCAATTATTGAGTTTTAGAAAACAGATAATGGGATGGGAAACGGGGGACGCTCGGCCAAAGACTCTTTGTCTTACTGAGGCAGCTAGGGTGTGTGTGTGTGTGTGTGTGTGTGTGTGTGTGTGTGAGACGGTAAGTAAGTGAGAACCACCTATTTATATTAAATATGGCATTTTCATCCCTGGCCTATTTGCTGCTGCTGAGGGAAACACATTTATCTGTGGACAGCGGAGGGAGGCGTGGGGTTGTGGGGGGGGGAATTAGGAGGTGAGGTAGAGGAAGATCGAAAGAATGAGATCAGAGCGGAAAAGCGTCCATTTCAACCATTTGTTTTAGTCTTCAAAGTGATAATGGACGCTGTTTGTGACCAAAACAAAAGCATCCAATGGCAGGCAGCTCCCATTTTCTTTCTTTTTTTTTTTTGTTATGTTTCCAGAGTGGCTGGCTTTATTGCAAATAAATAAATAACAGCTACAAATGAGCCTCTCTCATTTGGGTCATGATAGAGAGGCTCTTAATTTGCCTCTTGGCAGTTGAGAGGAGGGGGTAAAGAATGAGAGGAAGGGGGGGTCAGAGATGAGGGATGCAGGGAAGGATGGATGAGAGAGACACACAAATGTAATTGCGACTGATGTTTCATTCCACATATGGGGCCCATGCGGTCCCATCTAGCTGCTGCTATAGGCCCAGCTGTAATTGTCCCATCTGTATAATATGGGCTGAGAATATAAGGCGCTATCACGACACAATAGGCTGATGGATGGCTTATTCTGCCCGCCAGACGGAATTTAAGAGTGCCATACGAGCACGCCGCAGCAGAGCGCGCGCACATATGCAATTTGTGGTAAACGCGTCCCGACGTAAATCTGCGGGCACGTAACGACGGGCCGCACATGCGAGTTAATAAACTATATGAACTCTAACATGTGGATGTGAATTGCATTTCACTTAAAACAAGGGCGGTCGCCACGTACACAGCATGCAGCTGAGGAACCCTATGGATAGACGACCGGCAGCATGAACACATATAATAAATAAGAGCAGGATGTGAAATAAACATTGAACTTCACAATAAAGCCTTTTTCTTCCACAGGTATATGGGCATTTTTATCTATTTATTTCTTTTTTTTCATTTGTCTGTCCAATTTCCTCCCTTCTTCTTTCTCTCTCTGCCCCCTCGTCTGTCTGTTATGCTCTCATCTGTCATGAATTTGGCTGGACACGCCGAAAAACACAGCAAATGAGGCCATAGATCACGAGTAGACACCGACAGGCACAACCTTGGATGAAGCGGACAGAGAGAGAAGAGAAACGGGGAGAAAGAATTCGGAGCCCGGCGACGACAGAATCTCTCTCATCATTTCCATCATTGTCTTCAAAAGCTCTCTGATCACTTGCACATATTAGCCACGTCCCAACGATGAGCGCGAGAGGGGAAACTTAAGCAGTTTCACATCCAGAGGCTCTGTGGAGAACCAACAAGTCACCAAGGTTATACAATCAACATAACCTATGCCGTTATTCCTCCTCAACATGTTTCATAACCGTGTGAGCCACTCTCACACAAGACAGATAGTATGGGGGAGGTTAATGGATGTTTGCAATATTAAAGTCCTGTATTGTCTGGATCAGGCTGAGGTTACAGGGGACAACTAACAGTTTAAAACAGCACTGGAAATGACTTGACAAAAGCATACAACCTTAATATTACACTAAAGACTGAGGCCTGGAGGATTTGAAATAGTGTTGCACTAAAACATTTAAGAAATAGTTGATTGAGATGATTGGACAATGCCAGGCTAGCTGTTTTTCCCTGTCCAGTCCTTATGCTAACGTGCGCTAGCCGTCTGCTAACTGCGGAAACATCTAAAACATCTAAAGAAAATACGCGAGTGCTACTGATCCGACTCTCGTCATCCGACAGCAAGTGCATTTCCTCAAATTATTGCTCGCGCTCCAAAAATTTGGATTCGAACGTCAAAACGTACTGTACGCTCGTGAAGGTTCAAAGGTGCGATACACACCAAGCCTTTGACGCTCTCTCTGTCACTCGGATTGGTCCTTTCACAAATCAACTGAGGCAGTTTCCCTGATCAGATGCGAGTCATGCCGTTGCTCTCAACCACATTAAGACATCTCTCCCTCTCTCTCTCTCTCTCTCTCTGTGCGTCTTCTTGACCGTCTCACAAATCACAGCCAGATCAGCCGATCGCTCATCTCTCTGCCTTGACAGCTGCGAGGTGTGTGTGTGTCTCTATTTCTGTGTAAGTAAGAAAGGAGTTAGTAAGTAAGTAAGTATATGGCACCATTATTATTTCTTTTCAGTGTTTGACAGTATACTGCAATAATATGATAAAAACACAACAAAATAAAACATTACATTTACGAGTCAGTTTAAATTATTAGCCATTATAACGCTGCCACGCCATGATGTACACAAAATGTATACGTATGTTTGATGTAACACTAAAATACACGCATTAACGGCATGCTAATTACCCCGAATCCGCACCTTTTTGCTGAGGCAGTGCGATTTGCACTTTAAAATGACTGCCACCACAGGGATACAAGACTTATATCCAGCTCTCCAACTCTCACAAGAAAAACCTCAGAACACGTTCAGCGGGCCGCGCGCAGACTGTTAATGAGCCCAGGAGCAACTGCTATCAACACTTCCAGCAGCACGTCCTCCAAAGCGCCTTTTCCCTGCCTCGAGAAAAGCTCAACACAGGGTTTCTGTTTTTTTTTTGTCCAGCGCACTGCATTGGCCACCACTTATTTTTGATTATGCATAACAAAAAAAACAAAAACAAAACTGTTTATTAATGCCACAAATACCCCAAGTGAAATTAAGCACAAAGGGGTTTAGTGGTCAGCAGAAGTCAAGTAATAAACTTGAGCTTTAGACGGCAGCAGCCCTGGAGGACACCAGGGAGGATATTCGCAGTTGTCTTCCACATGAAATGACAATGTCTTTAAGCGACAGTCTCAACTGCCCCATCACTAATTTCAACTTGCCCACGCAAAACAACTGCTAAGACGCGCCGTTCCAAAACTCAATTCGCCAATTAGCTGACAGGGCCAAGGGCGCTTCCAGTAGATTCCTGGATGCTCTCCTCATTATTCTCCCTGTCCCCGTCTTCACTCACATTTTTTTTTTTTTTTAGCTACTTTAAAAGTTGGACAAACACCAAAAGAAACTGCTTAAAAAGGGAGCACATGGCAGTCTTTTCTCCCTGACCTCCAAGTGCAGTAAATGCTGAGTGAATTGAATATGAACCCTCTCTGATGTGGTGCCAGGGGTAGGGTTTCTCCGCTGTGCAGTACAGTACGGCTAAGTACATTTCTGTACTGTGGCTAAATCGATACACGGAGGTACATCATCGGACCATTATGCCACTGTCTGAGCGGCCTCGCGGAGGCAGGGCCCGAAGGCGTTCGCTGCCAACAGGTCACCTTACGAAGCTGTTTTACAAGCGGGGAGCCTCGACCTTGCCCCACGAGTTCAGCGGTGGAAATGTGGTGGCGGCGCGGCCCGAGAAACGATCAGAGACCATGCCCGGCCCTCACAGGCGTTGCTGTACATCAATGCAATAAGTAGATTACAAATCCCCAAAACTGAACAAAAGCATAAAATACAAGTCCTCGGGCTAAACTAGGTCGAAATAAAAGAAAAACTCATTACGATGGGAGATAGAAGGGTTCACCTCATAGCTGCACAGCAGACTCAAGTCTAGTAATTATATGATAAGTGTGTAATTTGGTACAAAGGTACAGAAGAAATCAATAGATTATGAGCCATAATCCACTTAGTCATTTACTTTAAAGCAATTAAGTGATGTCATCCATAGGGACGCACGGAGCATTTCTGTGCCGGTGACGTCCACGACAGAGGCCGACGACAGGATGAAAAATCTCCCCGAGCCCGCTGTTTTTATTAGATCGGGACCATTTGAACATGTAACACGGAAACAATGGCAATGATAAAATTGATTTAGTGCCACTGTTCGTTTTTTTTTTACGGGCACAAAAAAATGATGTGATACCGCCGAACAGAGAGAGACCACCGAAAGCTGGAGGCAGGCGGCGATACACAGGCTGGAAAAACACAGAGGGAGGCTGCGTGTGTGTGTGTTAGAGAGAGAGAGGGAGAAGAAGAGACACAAAGAGAGCCAAGTATAAATCCATCGTTCGCTAATCGAAAACTCTCCTCTCGCAGTAAATCGGACAGTTTTATGTTTTCGCACTGTGTATGCGTGTGTGTGCGTGTGTGTGTGTGTGAGGGTACGCTTGCTATATGTGAGTCAGCGCTGCTGTACAGATACGCCGTCTATACGCTGCAGTCCAATCCACCACTTTTAATTATGTGTGCGAGTGAATATGGGAAAAGGTAAATTGCTCTGTCAAGCTGGGAAATGGGCTTTTTGATGTTTGAGGTCTCATCACTGGCATTTCTATTATTCAACAAGGAGAGAGGAAGGGAGGGAAGAAGAGGAGGAAGATGATGGGAGAAGAAGAGGACAAACAGGGTAAAGGTACGCCTTGCTTCTGAGAGGGATCATCACAGAGCGCGCGTATGTAACCGCCTTTCAAGCTACACGGTGAAACAAGCCCTGATGCAGACCTCGCCTCCTTCAGCAGACGCCGTCGCGATTTTATGGTCCATAACTTCACTGTTTCACTTCAAACAAGAAAAAAAAGCCCCCGCAACTCTGTGTACCTGCACGACACTAAACGCCAGTCTGAGAAGTGTTGGCAACGAACTGAACACGCTGGAGCATTTAGCAGCTAATGTGCCAGATATTTAGCACAGGAGCTTGTGGGGTAAACAGAGTTGCAATGAAACTATCAAACTTGCGGTCACCAGGTTGCCACAAGAAACGACTCTTTGGTGAGTTGCAATACATGCAGGCGACTATTTGATACCTTGACCAACTCATTTAAAGTTATGTACAGCAATTTAACCTTAATCAATACGCAGCTATTGTTTAAACTCAAAGACCGATGTTAGTCAGAAACTTCTGAAACTAGAAATCCAGAACGAAGTTATAAACTGACCTGCTTGAAAATTAAAATATATGTATATTTTCCTCTTTAAAGAATATATTTCCAACCAAAGTTAGTGTACCATTACCCATTCACCCTTTGCAAAAGGACCCTTATGGCACTCCCTGTAGCCATTCTGGAGGCAAAAGCGGTTCAGTTTCTAAACTCTCTGATCAAATGCGGTTAAACACTGTTACTGGACTGTATTTGCATATCTGTATCAGATCGGATCTGCGAATGCAGTAACTAAACAAGGTCGGAGAAACGAGCTACAGTTTTTCTTTCCCATACTTTTCTGGCTTAAAAACAGCGGAAGTTTCCACACCCCTGGGCCTGGCCAGCGACCTTAAACCATGATACATTATCTCTTGTACAGACAGCCTCTGGCTAGGAAGACGCTCCTCATCAGTAGGCCAGGGAGGCTGTGCACACACTCCGGTCCTGTACCGTCTGGTACACAAGTTCACATTCTGCAGCAGAGGGGAGATCCTTATTCTGTTCCATGCTGTCTGAAGCTGCTACTGGGAGAGCAGTTACTCCACAAACTCACTCCATCTGAGAGAGACAGAAGTGAGGACCCCTAAGAATATTGAAAAGATGAGGCAGGAGGAGTCGCAGAACGGAGCGGACCATATCCTGCAAACCAATTATATTTTCCCACCTCCTCAGCTCTCACCACCCTCTCTCTCTCTCTCTCACTCTCTCACTCTCCCTCCTTTTCCATTTCACTCTCTGACTGGACTGTGAATTCGGTCAGTGTCGAAGCTCTGGACATGAAAGACCATTACTGCTTTACAAAGACTTGGTCATTCTGTCTCATCCGCTCCATCAATTACTGTGATTCTGATTTTGACAGTACAAAATTACACGGGCTATCGAAAAGACACCATTTTAAACCAAACCTGCCCTCGCAGCACAGCTCTACGGCAAAGAACGGCTATTACATGAGCAGCTATTACATAAATCCAACTTGTGTACAACCCCATTGACCACTGGAACAATGTAAAATATTTCTTTTTAGTGAAATGGACATTTTGTGCTCTTTCTGTGAGAATGAGAAGACCCATACGACTCTCATACCTGCTGGTAAGAAGATCAAGCAGTTAGCTTAGCTTAGCATAAAGACTCGCAGGGAAGAAAAGGGAAACTATTAGCACAAATAAAAACATCTGCCTGCAAGCACCTTGACATCCGGAGCCACATTTTGCAGAGTTGTTATCAATGTGAGGTTGCCAGGCAACCAGAACTAACTTCAGGAAGTCAGGAAGAAATAGTCACAGCACACAAACCTGCAACCTTTTTGTGGAAAATGTAATTTCATTTTTACATTTGTGTTTGGGTTAAATAAATAAACTGGGTTGATTAGGAACATTCTCACGTCCTCTACAAACCGCGAAGAAGCGTGTTTCCCAACGTGCTGAACTATTCAACCCTTAAACATTTGTGAAGCAGACCACTGGATGATCTCAAGGAAGAAGCGTTGTGGTTTCTACAAGGCTTCTCTTCTGTCACTAGACATCCCCCCGCAGTTCCTCCACCGCCACGCGAAGACATGCAGCGGACATATCAGCGCTCATCAGAAATACACCGCCTTTAAATAATTGAAAAATACTTTCTGGTGGCAATAGCGGTCATCTTTAATGCAGACGACAGGAGCTAAAAGGGAAATCGTGAGAGCACTCGCGGCGTGAACCGTCAGCTTTCTCCATTCTGCTGAGCACTGCTGGATAAATCAGTTACTTGTTGAACGCAGGCCCTACGCTGGGATTATCATTCTAATTGATATCATCATTCAAGACTCATAGTGTCTGTTGACAGCTAGTCTTTTTTTTTTTGTTAACACATATTATTCTAAGGGTTTTTTTCCCCACAGCAATTATGTCTGTTATCTTTTATTATTCATCTCGTTGAGTACTTTAACCTCCTCACCACTGCTGCTCTCCTAAAACTGGTCTCCAGTGGTGTGAAACAAGGAACTCAGATATATCTTCTGCCTCTAACTTTGTTGCATTTGAACCCCCGTTCTAAATAGTAAATGTAAAATTTGAGAATTAAATCCTAAATCTTTGTTTTCTTTTCCATCATACATGATTCTGTGGTTCGGTCTGCATAAAAATCAATGTGTATATGTTCGTGGGCGGGCTCCCACTGCTTGAACACGTATTTATTCGGCTTCTTGGACGGCTATGATCGACTTCTCTTCCTCCTGTCACATCAACGCGCCGTCCATCGGCATCAATTGCGCCCGACTTCCTCTCTGCGCTTATTCAGACACGTGGAAGTCAATTAAGTCTAATTGCTGGTAAATTACACAGCGCTCGCATGGCAGTTACAGTCTATGTGCCGGGGAAGTCATGTTGAAGGTTATCACATCGCTGTCATTAACCGTTATGAGATAAGAGAGTTGAGCAGGTAAAGGAAAGAGCAGCCAAAACTCTGCAAACAGCAGCATCAAAGGCAAATACATGCTCTCATGATGGAGCGCTTTGTAGTCTGACAGAGGGGGTTAAATAAATGTTAATAAGTCAACACGGCCAATAAGATTTGATAGCGTGTTTTGGACTATCCAGGTTACCGTACAGTCAAAGATCTACCTTTGTCACTTTTAAAAATAAATATCTATCACACCAGTTTCTATGCGAAGGGAGCACGTACACCGTATCCCTGGTGCAGTTGTGATATGAGACCTTATCCTATATATATGACACGTTTTAATATTCATGATATTAATTAGCACTTATGACTGTGTGTGTGTGTGGGGGTAATATTGCATGAATTGCATATGTGTTCCCGCGCTGCATGTGGTACCGTATGCATGTAATTAGCCTGAATGGTAACTCCTCCAACTTTGACATATTAGCTCATGAAGCCTGTCAGCTGCTGTTTCAGGACTGGTGCATTCTCTAACCCATACTCTATTTTCAGCAGCGAGGATGTGTGTGTTACTCCGCAAGTAACGTATATTTGTGAAAGTGTGTAACAGCTAACGAAAGAACCTGAGTGTGGAAGGGTGTGTATACAATTGCAGACTTACAAGCACGGAACACCACACACACTGAGCGAGGTGTCATGTATCACTGGATCCATCCCGAAAATCACCAGACAGATAAATCACTATCAATATTTAGCCATCACTTCCTCAGGGTTGTCAGCCACGACTGCAGGCTGCATTATGAGCTGCACTGCTAACCTTGGCGGAGTGTACGTCATTGTATTTTGAGCGTTACTGCGTGCTTCTCATACCTGTTTATCAGTGAGAGCGTACAGGTACTGGTGGTCGGGGCTGAAGAGCAGATCTCTCAGGATGGGGCTCCCGTTGCTCACCTCCACGTTCTCATACAGCAAGGCAGGCTGGGTAATGGAGTTAACCAGGATCTGGAGGAGAACAGAGGAAAACGGAGATTTTAATCCAACATTTCTAAAAGCATACACAGCAAAACACGACTAACCTATAGTTTTATGCAGAAAGTTAGCTTGAGCTCTGTCGGCGGTTCATTACGTGCATCCCCTGTTATTGTCCCCAGACATCAGTTGGCGACGAACAACAACACATTCACCCTGAAAACTCTGCAAGGCTCATCCCATCATCACCGTGAAAGCCTCGCGTAAAGTGCGGCAGTTATGTTCGACAAACTGACGCGTTCCCTTCCGCCTCCTGTAAATGCAGCTAATTCCCGCCTCATCTAGTGCGGCGCTTAAAAATGCACTTTAAATGCTCCTGTCAGCGGAAAAAAAAATAGCTACTGAGGTGACAGATGACAATTTCAGCACTTTCATCCGCCTCCTCATTCATGCTGAAGCTTAAAATCGTGCCGATTGTTTATGGTGCCGCATTTACGATGAGCGTAACTACACAGCACAATGAAATGAAGCCTGTTTTTTTGGTTACTTGCGATGCTAAGTCTGCAGACAAAATTACAGAGTTATGAGGATCACTCCCTGTGTACCAGCAAGTAAATCGTTTTCTCTTTCCTTTCCCTTCCCACTTTTTTTTGTCTTTCTCTTTCTAATTTCCCGACCTCCATCTGCTCATCCATCACCTGACAGCAGTTTAGTCTGCTACAACTTTTCTGTTCCTCCGTCGCCTGGGCTCACTCCGTCATCTCCGTTTTTTTCACTCCTTAGTCTCAGCAGTCTCCGCAAGTTATTATCTGCCAAATCGCTAGCAGAGTTTCCTTCGTCTTTGTTTCCGAACAGAAGGTTCATTAACAAACAGGCTGTCATCGCTGTATGTGCTTTTGTTGCTTAAGAGGAGGAAGTGGCTTTGGTTAAAAGTCAAGTGCTCAGACAAATCAGTTTTGAGGAGTCTCTCAGTGGGGATGCTGGCAGTTGGAAACCTTTGAATTTTACATGAAATGTCAAATGAGAGGTATGTCACGGCAGATGGCAGCAAGTTTTGTACCACTTACATTTGATTTAGTAATAATTTGTATGGTTTAGGGGGATCTGGAAGTTTCCGTTTGTGATGGAAAAGTTGGAAATTACAGAACTTTTCCTGACTTTCAGGTGTGTACGTGTGTGTGTGTGCGTGTGTGTGTATCCCGAGTTGTTACTGTCCAAAGGTTTGTTTTAGCGGTCCCTTATGTTGCTCCCACATGAACGCAAACACACTCTGAAACTTTTACTGATGTCAGTGTGACCTTTTGTCCCCTTGTATTTCTGGTTCTGAGGATTTCTCTCTCTCTCTCTCTCTCTCTCTCTCTCTCTCTGCGGTACGTCGTCCGCACTCACACACGGAAACTAAAAGAAACAAAAACACTTTATTCTAAAACTGCTACACGCCCTGGGCCGCGGTATCACTCGTGATGAGCGAAGGCCTGGCGGAGCGAGGAAGGAGCAGGGAGCGCGCACTGCCCTACAGCTTGGGGCAGAGGGCAGTTGGAGTGGGATTTAGGTCAGCTGGCACAGAGGGGACTGCAGACTGGAGCAGGTGACTGTAGATTCTCATCTAGTCTACTAGCCCGCAGGTTTCTGCTCTCCTTCTGCCGACCTCTGCACTCTGGAAGTTAGCGTGTCCAAACAGACTTCTCACTGAGGAACTGGCAGCAATAAAGGGCGAGAAACTTTGATTAACCCTCCAATAATCCACTTTTTGCGTTTGCTTTCCTTAAAATCTACACTGAGCCGTTGGAGACGGTGCGATCACACCCAGCTGAAAACTTGATAGAACATGAACAAACCGATTAATCAACCGCTGGTGTTTCCATTCCGAATTTCAAGTGAACGCCACATGTTTATCCATCTGAACTACTTCGAGGGACCGGCTTCATAAAGTCCACTTCCTCTCTCTGTGTAGTCTGCTCACTAAATTCAAAGCCATAAAAGTGAAAAAGGGGCTATGAGGGGGCATCTGGAACTTTTTTATGTTTCCATTTGTCCAGTTTCTCACTTTCTGGAACTTATTAGTAGAGAGCCCAGGCTATAAGATGAAAGAGACTCTGCTACAAAAGCAATGTCTACCTGTTTTAAAAGGCGCTCATTAAATATGCTTTTATAGCTTCTCCCAGGATGACTAGACCAAAAAAAAAAAAAAAAAAAAAAATCACACAAGGGTTCCCACTTTGATGTTACTGACAGCTTATGACTCATTAAAGTATTCTGCTTTTTTTTTTTTTATACTGATTAGTTTACCTCTTCGGAGCGAGACAATCATATGTATTTTTATCTTGCTCAGCAGTGCCGCTCTCCAATGAGCGCGCTGAACATTAATTGCTGCTATTTGCATTCAAATTATCCGCCAATCAATTAGTTTCAAAACACAATGTTCGTTTGGAATATGTGCGTGCCGAAATGACACATCAATTCAGTCACTCCAGCAGAGCGGGGAACGCTGAGCCGCGTGTGATTACTGGGCTCTTCCATTTATATTCCAGGCACCGAAGCCGGTGCTCTTTTCCCGGGTGATGTACATTGAGGAAGCAGGAACAGGTTGCATGTCTCGCTTAAAGACAGTGCAATGAGACATGCATCATGTCTTTGACCTTTCAGCTGAAGCGCTGTCCCTCTAGGCCACCTTGACTTACGCAATTCTGTGGTGACAACACCCACAGAGAAAGTTAGGATGGGGAGGAAAGTTAAAGGTGACTTCTACTAATGAGTTGGCAGCCCATGCTCTGACTTTGGAGCTACATCCCCCTCTTTTTCCCCCACTTTCTTTACCGTCCTGCGTGTCCCTTCCTCAGACCTCTCTGTCTCATCTATCCTCCTGGGATTAGGCTCATTACCAAACCAACGCTGATATTACCAAGGACGCTATCACCCTTATGGACACACGCACACAGTCACGCGCTGAGCTCCACAAGTGTAGACAAAAATGCATACCCCAGCGCACACGCTCGCACTTCCAGTTTGAGCCAAGTGCAGACAAAAGGTAACAAACAAGTCCTCTAAAATACATAAAGAGGCTTTTGAGCAAACAGTGTCAGGCACTTTCCTTGTAAGGACGCCATCGATGTGCATCGATGTGAGTAAGAGAAGTCCACGGGAGAGACAAGGAGCAGGAACGGGTATATATCTGGATCGCAGGGGAAGAACCACTTATGGTCGAAACCTAACGTGTGAGTCGGGTCACTCCGAGAAAGTATAAAGTGCATCGTCGACATAACAATGCTGTGTCATCATCAAACATCAATGTCACCCAAACGTCCTCCACGTAGGGAGGATGTTTGGCCGCCTGAACACGGCTTCTAGGAAAAACCACGAGCTTGAAACTGGACCCACTGCCTTCACTCTTTGACAGTTTTCATCACTTTGTTGACAGAAGCTAACTACTACTAACCAGTATTGTTTCACGGCAGATGCGCTGAAGTTGGGTGAGGACGAAGGCAAACGCTGATTATGATGGTGGAGACAGATAAGGTGGGACGGTGGCGGGTGGTGCGGCGGTGGAGAAAGAGGGATGCTCAGCGCCTGTGCACAGAAGTGTGTCGGGAGTGTGTTGAGGACAAGGTAATAAAAGTGAACAAGGGGGAGTAATGAGCTTTGGCTGGAGAGCTGCAGTGATTAATACCACGCTGGGTTCAACCACCGGTCACACCTTTGGGTCAAGTAAACTGGGAAAACATGAAGCACATTCGCTCCTTTTGACTGAACCAACTCTCATTGTTTTGTTCAAAACTTGTTTTTCGGTTCATTATTGAATTTCGCTCCTGCATTTTTGCTCCAGTTTTCTTATTTCCTGTCTTTTCTCAGGTGAAGGGGAAAAGGCAGATGCCCTTTCCTTCTTTTACTTCCTTCCTCTTTCTAGTTATTTCCTCCTTAATGTCCTAACTTCATTTCATCCCTCATACCTCTTCTCCACCCCGTTCCCTTTCTTTCCTTTCCCTCTTGATATTTCTGCCTTCCGTCATCCTTTCCTCTCTCCCCTTCAAGACTCCCCCTTGTCCTTTTATTCCTCTCACAGACACAGACCTCTTTCTCCCACTGTGTGTGCGCGTCTGCATGCGCATGTGTGTCCAGACACAGCAGTGCCCTGTCCAACCTCAGCTGTTAAACATCTAGTTAATTACATGGCTGGACAAAGGGAGGGGAAGATGAAGAGAGGGGAGGGAAGGATGCAGAGAGGGGCAAAAGAGAGGAAGATAAGAGCAGCTTGTTAACCTTGTTAGCATTTCTCACTGAAACCAATGTTACAAATGTGCAGTGAGGACGAGTAATGAACCAGGGTCCTAAATGTTCAAGTAGCTCTTTGATGATGGAGGGAACAGAGGGAGGGAAAAAGGCATTTCCTTAATGAAATCTATGGTAGTGTGCGTGTGGGTGTCTGGGTGTGTGTGTCTGTGTATGTGTGTGTTAACAGCTCCTCATTGTATTCATGATCCCTAATGAAATTGATTTTGGTCTCATCTGTTGAGAGGTGGTGCCTGCACGCACACACGCACGCATGCACGCACGCACACACACACACACCCCTTAAACCAAATCGACACTCTAAAATGTGGGGATTTACGCTATGAGGACTTGTGCTTTGTCCCCAGAAGAAAGGTGAGACCCCACAACGTAGCTGAGTAAACAAATTGTCTCCGTAACGTGGGTAATACGTGCCCACACACACACACACACACACAGACACACTCAGAAGCAGTATTTTGTATAAAAAAGGAATTTCAATTGAACACCAGGTAATAAAAAGGTGTAAATGTTAATGTAAATGTAGTATACAGTATAGTATGCTTGCATACATATATATCGATGGATAGACAGACAGACAGACAGACAGAATGGTGTCAGTGTGAGCTGGTGGCGGGTCGGGATTTATAAGGTAGTCATGTCAGTGAATGTGTGTGTGTGTGTGTGAGAGTGTGCGTCTGACCCTGACTGGAGGGCATCCAAAGTATCACAGCACACCTGCTGACTACACAGTCTACATCTCTCTCACACACACGTATACTCACACACTCACACACAGACACACAAATGGTTTGTTATAGCCACATCAGCGAGACAGGTTACTCGGAGTGAAATTAATCATCGTTCTTTTGTCGCACCGCTGCTCTCGCAACAGGAGGCCGGCCCCCGGTGACACACACACGTACGCACACGCACGTACTCTCTCACACACACACACACAAAGAGTGACAGGCAAGACAGCTGGCCAGTGACAGTATGTCACTATGAAGCTGTTTCCCTAACAGCTAACAATAGTTGGCTCTGGTTAAAGGAGAACGACGCTGCCAAGGTGCAGTGGAGTGAACGTACAGCACACATATATTTGGACTTTTTGGGAATTTTCTTTGGGAGCGTCCACAGCACCACTGCTTTTCTAATAGCACCAATCAGTTAATGGAGTAAAGCTGCTCTGTTCAGAGATCAAACTGACCCCACGTGGCTCTCAGTCACTGCTGGATGAGGATGCTTGAGAAATGAAATATCTCTTACTGCTGCGTTGTCGTTGCTTCCTGAACAGCTCCTTGCAAAGTTTCAAAGAAGCCAAATCGGTGCAATCAGAAAACCTTTCTTTGGCTTTTCAACACATTTAACTTTGTATTTTGTAGTATTATTAAAAGAAAAAAACAATCCAACAGAGCAAGAAAGAAAAAAGAAGCATTCGGCCAACCAGGTTGTAAACAAGCCTACAGCTACACCAGATTATGCAAACCATTCCTTTAGTACAATACAACAGTGCATGCCCAACTACGGCAAGCAGAGCAGGTCAAAGTTGAGCCAGAGTGTGTCAAACCAATTTTTTTTTAATAAAGCCTGAACATGGTTGCATGACTGCTTGTGTGATACTGCCACCTTCCCACATAACATCTCTTCACCCCGTGGGTAAAATGTCCATTGAAATAAGTTATGAAATGAAAAAATTATAGGGATAAAACCCCAAGTTGTAAAAAAAAAACCCCCACGATTTTAACTTTAAGTGAATAACAACTTGGAAAATAAGCCGTGTGTTTCGGAGCAGCCGACATGTCAGCCTTCCAGTAGCGGTTGTTTTGAGCAACAGTGTCGCATTTTCCCTTTTCCTCTGCCTCGACTTGCCAGAATGTGACAGGGGTGGCTAAAGCGGCAACAGCAATTAGATACTCCCCCATTAAAGATTCTCAAAGGCATAAACTTGACAACAGAATTAAAACTAATGCTTACTGTTCCTCCCCACACACCCCTGGCTTTATTAGCACTATTAGCACTGTGAGGATTTCTCATTTAGACTGGAGGCCGCTGGGTACGTCAAAATGTCACTGCATGCTTTTGGTTACATCCCTGCTGAGTGGTATGTGCGGTGTAATGACCCTGTTGTGACCAGAGGACACTCTCAGAAGACGTCTCTTTCTGTTAAAGTCAGGAGCCAACAGATAAGCAAACTCACGTACGCGGCTTCGTTCGCCAGAGCTGCGTCCGTACACCCTTGGCAGCCGGGCTGGGTTGGCATGGTCGAATGAGTGTGTTTGCGGGTGTAAGGCCTCTTTAATCTTTAAAAGTGTGATGGACTTGAGTTTCCCTCTGTCCTGCACACGCACCTGTTGCCTCCCCCACTGCTATCAGAACCACCAAGTTGTGACCAGTCCCCAGAACGATCGCTGGCTTCATTCTCCATTCTCTTTGCCATCTTTGTCTCTTCAACCCTCCATCATTTTCATCCCTGCTCTCAACTCTCTCCTCGTCTTTCTTGCCCCTCTTGCTAACTTCATCTCTATCTCTTTTCTTGCACCCCTCTTCCTTCTCATCCTCCTTCCTCTTCTCTTTCAGCCCCTCACATCCACCTCTCTGTCATTCTTCTCTCAGTCTCCTGGGTCCTCACTCTGCCAGTGGGGGTCCATCAAAGTGCCCTTAATTCAGTGCTGCCTCGCTTATTGCAGCAACAAATGTCATTGTCATGAAACGAAGCAAAATAATGCAGATAACTGAGCTGCTATCAAAATAAGACAGCTTGTGAATTCGCGATCTTGATTTGCATTGTAATTGAGGGGAATCATCTCTGCCCGTTGGCAGTTCCACATTAGATTAAGGCAGGTAGGTTTCATGAGGTTCCACTTCCCTCCTCAGCTTCGCTCCCACTGTGCCACGCCACACCTGAGAGTGCTTCTGACACAACTAGGTCTGGCTGCCTGCTAAAACAGCAGCTCCTCATTTTTCCCTGAGGCAGCTCCCGCAGGCCAAGGCCAGCGTGAAGCCAATGGCATCCCACCATTAATGCAAAGTGCCCTGTGATAGTGTAGTTGCTGGTTAGAAGGACCTGTCTGGAGAATGGGGGTAAGGCAGACTATAAATTTGAGCAAGTCCTAGGCAGGTGTACATATCAATAATTTTAAAATCATACCGTGCTTGTACACTTGTCATCTTTTCCTGATAGAGTTCCTCAAATCCATCACCAAACAGAGAAATAACATAACCACAATACAACAACACGAGCAGTCTGCAGGACTCCTAAACCTTTTTTTCCCCCCTGTTGATCACGAGCAAGAGATGTGGCATCTCTACACATCACAGCACACCCGACCTTCACGTGGAAGATGATGAGGAAAATAAGTGAATCTCTCCACAGGGAGCTGTGTCAGGCGGCAAACGTTTTACCCAGTAACGAGTTTATAGGGTGCGTGAAGTCAGTGTCCTTCGCTGTGAGGACGGGACGTCCGGGAGCTAACGGCTGAGATGTTGATGAGCAGCGGAGGCTCCGGTGGATGAGTTGTTTGATCGCTCTTTAAACCCGCCCAATTAACCTCCGTGTTTTTTTTTTTAACTGACAGGGGGCGATAGGCGTGACCGGCCGAGACTGACACACATGATCCAGCTCAAACACCTTTCTGATGAGCACGATACGAAGGACCTCTCTTGACGGTTTCCTTGGTTTCTCTTTCATGCATTATCCATATTTGTTTATGGATCGACCTGAGGGAAACAAATTGAAGGCCAGTAGTATCCCCGGCATGGAATTACCAGTCTAGACAGTCTAGGTCCAGTTGCTAGTAAGCTAAGGTCACTTTGCTTCCTCGTGTATAAGTAAGGATAGCGCCAAAGAGCTCCGAACTTCAACCTCCTCCAGTGACTGTTTAGAGCTAGTTAGAATACTGTAGCAGTGATATCATTATCATTAAGAAGAATTCATGTTCATCAAGCTGGAGATACAGCCACAGCAGTAGTAGTAATTCAATAGGAGTGCACTTCCACATCCCAATGGTCTTGATCAGACACAATACAGACTTTCCAGGGGCAGCGGTCCTGATAAACAGATTACGTGGAAATTCGGTCACTTCCTGTAGTTCCGTGGGTTTGGGGAGACCCCGTTTAGCGTGCGATGCAGACGGTTTCAAGGTGAATCGGAGAGCTTGGGTCAATGGAGAGAGGAGCATCAGGACGAGGAGGATGCATATCTCCACCCAAATATCACCGCCGCCTCTGAGCTTTTGTTTTCGCCCTCCCACCATAATAGTTTTATCTTGACAGCTCGGTGATGACGACAAGCAGGGACAAATCTTCATCTCACATATCGGGGACGTGTGCGTGTGCATCTGTATTTGCATCCGCGCAGCGTTTCGCTTCCCTCACAGTATCTGATTTGGCGCCACCACCTTTCGCCTGCTCCTCAGAGCTTTTGGGAACGATTGCGTTTCTCTTTTGTTTTCCTCTCCCTCTCTCCATCCGTCTGTCCCTCTCTCTCATCCCGCTCTCTCTTCAACTTGTCACGCTCGCTCTCTTTTGCATTTTTTTCCCTTGATGTAGCAGCTCAGCTGACACACACGGGCAGCCAAGCAGAACACACTTGTGTACAGCGCAGCCTAGCAGCGTGTGTAGGTGAGCGTGTTTGTGTTTTGTGTGTGTGTGTGTGTGTGTGTGTTTTGCCCCACAGTGAGTAGCGAAACTACTGCTAAACTAGCTCAATTTGTCAGGACCAGAGAGGTGTGGGCCTTGAGGACCAGTGTGCCGCTGTCCTCAAGGTAAACAGAGGAGTATGGATTTAAAAAGAAAGGAAAAGAAAGAGAATCTCAAGGATGAAATTCCAATAGATGCCGCACACACACAAACTTTTTATGTGCACACACACACACACACACACACACACACACACACACACGTGCACACACGTGCACACACACACAGAGTTCTGTTCTTTTGGATCAACCTGAGTGGAGCAAACACCAGGAGGAAAGGATACTTCATCACTGCCACTCCTTCAGCATGTGTGCGTGTGTGTGTTGACTTTGACAAAGAGCGGTCAAGACCTCAATGTTGACTGAGCATTTTATGTGTGTGTGTGTGTGTGCGTGTGTGTGTGTGTGTGTGTGTGTGTGTGCACGCATAAACAAGGGCCTGCCCCACCTTGAGGAAGCGACGACTCATTATTAAAGAGGTAGTGCGTATAAATTATCAGCCGCTGGCCCGGACGAACTAAATAAAGAAAACAATGTCACGGCGCGGTCACAGGGTGAACGTCTGCTGAAACAAATGATAAATGTCTCTCTCTTTCTTTCTCTGTGCTCTCCTCCTCTGGCCTGTTGCCACGGTGATTAATTCTGGGATGCGGAGAGAGAGAGAGAAAGGGAGAGAGTGATGAGAGTGAGACATTTTGGACAGCCTTGCTTCAAAGGCCACAAGCTTATCACAGCTACACACACACACACACACACACACGGACGGACACTCACTCACACACACACACACACACACACACACACACACAAATCCATACACAGCCACACCCAAAGTTATAAGTGAGCGATGAGCCTCAGGAATGTGTGTGTTTGTGTGTGTGTGTGTGTGTGTGTGTGTGTGTGTGTGTGTGTGTTAGCCGTTTAGTCAAATATTTGTTTTACTTCAGTTTGTTGCGAGGTGGTTGTACATTAAGGAAAAGCAATTAAAAAGATGGAAGGAGCGTGAATTATTAATTTGCACTGGTAAGATAATAAGAAGTGGAGAGGAAACATGTACAAGAAGCAAATATCCATCTGACATAGTTGCTTTCACACCCGAGTTCTGATGAGAAGCTTCCATTCCGACCTCCTTTTTTTTTAACCCTCCCTCCTCTTCGTCGTCGTCCTCCTCCTCTTCTCCCCTGCTTCACAGCTGCTGGGGGACACTGACTCATCAAAGTTACTTCAGCTGGCCTTGCACGAGATTAAAAGCTACTGAAAACCAGCAGCGACACGCCGATCACAGGCCGTCACTTGTGGTTGTCACTGGGACAGTGGGCGCCATGAGACTTCAATCACCAACACGCAGAATCATTCAACTTAGATTCATTGAGGATCAGCAGGAGCAAGCAGGACTCTGCAGGGCATCATGAGCATCATGGGCGCCCCCACCCCTCCCCCCATTCCATTTTTTATACACTTGCTGTAAATGGTACAGTTGGGACATTACGTCATGCCATAAACGCATGGAGGAGGTCAGCGGCAGTTTCCATAGGCCACCTGGGAGTCTGGACGATTCTTCTAATTTATAGAACAATGCTGTAATGCAGATCTTAAGTATTCTGTGGTTGTGAAAAAAAATATTTATCTATATCTGAAAATATATCTACTGTTGTCCCGTGACAACTTTTATGGTAGTAATAACTCTAAGGGGATTGCCAGTGATATAGAGTTGGTCTGTGCACTTCCACGTAGCTCTGGGGCAGCAAAGGTGTTAGATCAAGCCAACACAAAACACTAGAGCCTACATTTCCCATAATGCAGTCAACACCTTTCTGCTGATCCTCGTTGTCTGGTAAAAACAACGAAGGCCTTTAAACTCCATGTCCTCAGTCTGAAAGGCTCCGCATCTGAAGTGAGGCAACCCTGATGACATCATCAGGGGTTATTTTCTCAGGCTCTTTAAAGATCCTCCACAGGTGCAGAAGACATTATGCAACTGTATTCACAGGCCACAGTAACAATAAGCTGCTAGCAAATTTTAGAATATTATACTTCTATAGATTTATGAAGCACCTAGCTTTATATAACAAATGATTATATTAAATTAACAGTGAATTGAAAGATCAAAGCTCAGACAGCAGCACTGTAGTTGGACTGGATGAGGCAGATTAGCAGATTAAGCTAAATTAGCAGGTAGCTTCAAAAGCATTTCTTGTGACCGTGTGGTTAACGTAGCAGCACATACAGCTTGTTTTCAGGGTTGCTATCCGACATAGCTAACATCCCATGTTTTGAGCTAGCCGTTCCTCCTGTTCTCTGCATTCCCTCCTTCCTCGTCTTCCCTACTTTCCTATCCCGAGAACAGAGAGAGCAGTGGACAGTCAGATTAACGACCTCGGCCTCACGCACACTCTGTCTTCCTCTGTATGTCTATCTGCTGCTGTAAGAGCTCCACAACCGCTCCGCGATGAGACACACGGAGGAGGGGGGAGCTCTGGCAAAGAAAAGCAGCAACGCATATTTCTGGACTGTCTGTCCTCCCGCTGCGCTGTCATTCATCTCCACTTGTGCATATTTGTCGCACGCCGCTGACACAAAAAGTTATAAGTGTTCGGCAAACAGGCGGAGAGTCAGACTGGTTGGAGAGGCTTTAGCATGTTAGCACAGGCGGTAAATAACAATAAATGCGCATGTAGGCGCCGGTACGTGCACGCCTTTCCTGTGTCTGTGCATCTGGATGCGCTCCTGTCTGCGTACGTGTGTGTCTGTTGCCCTGCTCGGATGTGTAATTACAAAGGAGAGATGATAAGCCGTTTCTTTTTTTTTCTTTTTTTTTTTCCTCCTCTCTCCTGTGGGAGCTCACAGCTAATTATAGAGCCAGCGGAGCTTCAAATTGCCATTTAAAACAGCCATACGGTGGGAGACAATAACACACTCCCCCGGTGGTGTCACCACTATGTAGTAAGTGTGTCTGCATGGAGGTATCGCAGCAGAAAAAAAAGAAACAGAAAACGTGGCGACAGCGGGGGAGAAAAAAAGTACCCAGCAGCCCCGTTAGCCAGGAATGACCCATTCCCTGAACAGGAAGCCGCATCTTAGCGGCTAAAATGTCTGTGAATTTTACAGTGTGTGGACAGCTGTGGGGGCAGATTAAGAGGAGGGGGATCAGTGCTGGTGTGAGAGGTTAACTAGATGAGGAAGACTTTAAGCCAACATCATTTAACAGGTAACTTTATTTCTTCAGCCCGTATTGTTTTTATTCATTAAACGCCAGCAAATAGCCCCTTAATCCTCTGTAACCACACGCAGACTGACTCTCACTCTTAACTGAACCTCTACTCTGCCGAAGGAAACTCTCAGTCTCGCAGATGCTCAAACCCACTGAGACAAATTTCTACCTTTTAAGCAAGACGGGAAATAGAGGGAGGGAGGAAAAACATAAGAGAGAGGGGAAGGGAAAGGGAGAAAGATGCCGAGGGTCGGAGGTAGGATGAGAGGAAGATGGAGGGAGCGATAAGAGAGAGCGAACAGAAAGAAAGAGCGAGGAAGGCCAGAGAAAGGACAAGAAGGGATTTTGCGGTCTGTGGTGGAATGCGCTTTGAGCGAGCGATCGCTGCCAACACACACACACAAACACACAAATGAAACAATCTTTCTCTGCCCCTGGCCGTCCTTTACTCGCACGGAAATCCCACCGTGCTCTATCTCTCTTTCTCTCTCTCTATACCACACGCAGGCACGCACACACACACAAACACACACACACACACACACACGTATTTCCATTACTTTAGAGGACCTTATCCTTCCCTTAACCCAAACCTAACCTTAAAGCAACGTCTCAACTCCAAAATCTAATGATTATGGTGAGGTGAGTCCCCACAATGTGACGTATTTACACACACATACACAATAAAAAGACTATGCAATAATACATATTCCTTATAAGCAATCACAATCACATGGTGTATCTAAATTCTCCAGGGCTGACACACACTCTGCATACACACTCTTTTCTCCTACAGCTCAGGTACCTGTATTTGTCTGTTTGTGTGTGTGTGTGTACATGAGTGCAGTCATTACTGTTGTGTTTCCCGAACCCTCCCTTGGGTTTACATGGGCCGTAACTCATGTGTCAATTAATTACTAGCATGCGTGCATGCGCGTGTGAGGTAGAGTTACAATCCATCAGTGTAATAAGTGTAAGAGGAGCCGTAACGAGACACCAGTCCTATCTGTAACTAACACCAGGTTAGATACAGTCAGATATCAGTGGCAGTCGGGTCAGGTCTGCCGGCCCACTCCGTGCAGACAGCCATTGGCACACTGTCAAGGCCTCATGGGAGCTAAAGTTCACAGTAAAGGTAATCAAATGTTGCTATCTGTTACACTATATAAAGCCTTATATGGTAGAAGACCATCAGGAAAAAAACCCATTTTTCCTCCAATTGTTGTACAAGTTTCAGAAAATTACTAAAAAAATGTAATTAACTTTTTATGCTAATGTACTCTCGAGGACTGGACAAGCTTTTTGGCATCTTCGCATTGCCTTTTTATGTCCAAACTGAAAATACAACTGAAACTGGTGGATGAAATCTCCATTTTGTTCTTGTATTCAAGAGCTCATGCAGTGACGCTTCCAGTTTTTGTTCGGGACACATGACATGGTGAGCGGCCATGGTCCACCATGGTTGAACGGACAACATAAACTACAAACTGTAACTTCAGCCACAGAAAACCAGTTAAAAAACAAGGTTGAGATTTTATAGCGATGCCTCTGGTTCAGTGAAGGTGAGCTTCTAAGAGCTAAATATGAAGGAAAGCTGAGGCTCATCTTAATGTCATTGGTTTATCACCAAATTGCAGCAAAACTAAAGTAGTGGACCAGTCAATATTGGGACGTGTTGGTGGTGCTGGATGAAAAGACAGAGGATCACCGAAGAGATGAAAGGTTCTTCTGAGAGGGGATGAATGTCTGCACCTAATGCTGCAGCAATCCATCAGATAGGTCTCTCTCAATAGAGGTTTGCACAAATCTACAACCATCCACATCATGGTGGTGCTAGAACAGACAGAAGTCATGGGAACACCAAAGTTAGTAGACTTTGTCTTCCTGTCCTGACCACCAATGTGTTTACAACATTTCTTGGCAATTCATCCAACAGCTGTTGAGATAAGCAAGTATGGACCGAAGTGGTGGACATATCATCCTTTGGGAAATTCTGCCGTTGCAGTGTGAGTGAGTCATCAGAACATTTAACCAGTCAAATTAATCAGGAAAGCTGATAATACAAGTTAAATATCAGATCTACACCCACAGAACACTGTTGGTTTCCCAAGAACACACGTCACCACCATCACCGTACACATGCACAGAGCCTTTCCCATGACCGGGTAATCTCGTTACAGTGCCAGGCAGCGACATGTACTCGCACATGCACGATACAGCATACTGACCTTTTCCACTTCCCGCCCACGTGTTTGAAGGGTTCTACTTACACTATTAAATTCGCCAACGACTCAAACAGTCTCCGACTCGGTCTGATACAATGTTTAAAGGTTTTATGGTGTCGGGCAACAAATGGGACTCCAGCCACAACAAAGGGATCCAGATTGTAAACCATGCTAAACCCAAACTACCCTTTTTTATGAGCGCAGAATGGTGTTTACCAACCTTTAACAACTTTTCCAAGATGATAAAAATCTTTATGATGTGAATTCATGGTGAACATTATAGTCAACAGCATTACACTGGAGCAAGTTATTGGAGGATGGATTTGTCTAAGGGCCACATATAAATCAATGCTTTTGTGCAAATGTAATTGATTTTTGTTTATACTGCTGCCTTATGTCTGGGAGCCATACAATACTTTACTCACCTTTTTATTTACCGCAGCATCATTGCAGATAATGCCTGGCTGTAAACTCCTGCAGGCGGAGACCACATGACTGGAGGCTATGAAAGGCTTCACCCTTCCTATTATCGCTGCAACTGTATTTTATGGATATAGGGTTTTGCTTCTATACCCAGCTCAGTTCTCAGCCGGTGGTGAAGCTGAAGGCTTGCATTTCACAAACAGCCACCCACCCAGCCAGCGCACCCTGGTTACAAAACCAACACCCCCCCAATCCTCCACCCAGGCGCACATTTCAATAGGCTTCCACGCATAAACAAATGCAGGTTTTTGAAATTCAGCTGTCTTTTCCGGCAAATTCCTCTCTTCTGTCAGAAACTCTCTTTCTCCGTTACCTTTTCCTGATGGCGACCTGTCATTCTGCTCAATATCTTTGACCGTCAGTTCTTCTTGGATATAGCCGCCCCTGTCCCTCGTTGCTGCTGTGTTTATTTAAATGGGAAAGTAGGCCGAGAAAAGTACAGATGGGTTTAGGTCCAACAGAAGGAAATGACGAGACCAGAGGAGACAGCTTGAGGTGTTAGCACCCACGTAGCCGTGTGGTATCCTCTGCCAATCAGTCAGTCAGTGGAGTACATATCTATCTACCAATTACAGAGGTGGTGACAGCGCCAATTTGATCTTCCATTATGTACTAATGAGATGGATGGATTAACAGATGATGAATGCAACAAAGGAGGGAAGGGAGGAGGGATTGGGATTAAATGGCCATTCTAACAAAAACCTCAATGACTGAATAAATGAGTAAATGCAAAATGACCACGTGAACCAATTGATATGTATTTGCAGCGCGACACGGTTCTACTGCGCATAAGGTCACCTGGTCACCTGCTGCAGCGCAGTTAAACTTGTCCATAATACCATTTATGGGCCGCAATCCCAATAAAAGCACAATAAATACCAATGGTCAAACTGTAAACTCGCCACGAAGTAATGCTTTCATAGAAGTAGAAATTATGGCCGAACCCTTTGAAAATGTTTTACAGCAACATCTGCACTGACAAGACAGTTTACTTTCTGCAACAACGCTGGAATGAGGTGATTTTGTTTTTATTTGTTTTTCTCATTTTTATATATTTTCCCATTGTTTCCTCTTTAAAATCTCAGTTTTTACAGTTTTTTTTAATGGACAAACTGTATAACTGTTGAGTAGGTGTAGCAGAGCAATCGGCAGTAATGCTGTCAGTAGTAAAGCAGTAGTACTTGCAGCTCCTTCATATAAAGAAAAACAGAGATTAGGAGGCCAAGAGTAGGACGGAAGGAGAAACATCGGTGGTTTTCGAGGTAAGAAGAGTAAACAAAAGAAGTTTTGTCACTAATTTGATATTCTCCTCATGTTGCTCTCTGATTCTCCGAAACCTTCCACCACCTCCAACATTGACAGTGCCAGGGCGCTGTCTGCGTCTCGCCCGCTAACAGAGCACTATCCCTGGGCTGATCTCCTGTCATTCGCCCCAAAAACCTCCAACTCTTTAGCAGCTCTGGGATTGTGGATGAAAAGGCATCAGTTTGAGTGTTGGCTGTTACAGAAAATGTGTCATCATTTGAATGTGACCTAAGGGGCCCGACAGGCTGCGTTAGCGAGCTTGAATGTGCGAGAGTGCGCGGGAGAAAACTGTCATCTTAAAGCGTGGAGTTTTGTCAATAGGCATTCGTGAGCGTGTGTACGTTCATGGCAACAAATTCCCATATCTTTGTGTAAACTGCAGCCATAAATATGCTTCCTGCCGTGATTCTGACAGGTTTAACCTCACTTTGAACCAGGAGGAAACCTTAGAAACAAATCCAACCGATTTATCAATCTCTGAACTCAAAAGTCAGTGGTCTCCCTGCAGCGCCGTGGTAAAAGCAGAAAAACTGTATGTGCAACTTTTATTACTTTTATTATGAAGCAGAGCTAACTCTCACAAGAACTACTAACACTGCAACCTACATCCAATGCATCCTTTCAATCACGATAATGTACTTAAGCCACCAGTGTTCTCATCACTCTTTTGCTGCAATGCATGCTGCCACAGAGCCCACCCGCACAAAAGCCCCATCTCGAGCCCATCATCCACCTGCAGGCTCTGTTCCCTCATGGTGGGAAATGATTACAGTCACTCTCTGCTCCCTGCTGTGCCGAACTGAGCTTGGTGCTTTTTTTGGTGGGGAGCCGCGTGGTCAGAGCCTAGATGTCAATGTCGAATCTGTGTATGCTGTGTTACTTCCACCAAGTAATCCATACGGCAAACATCTGAACTCTGAAAGGTGAATGTCTGAAGTCAGCTGGATGGCTGCTTGTTCCATCTTGTCCATCCATCCACTGGTTACATGAGAGGTGAATGTGTTTAAACATGTTTGATGGCATGTAGCGTCCATGTGCACCCATGGCGCAGTGGGCAGATAACGTGGACCCTTGTGGACCCTCACAGTCCTACAGAAACTATAATTTGAGCTTAAACTGTTGTATGGATCAAAATGATCATTTGCAATGATTTCAGCGACTCATGTCCAATCTTCGAACACCAAGATTACGTCAAACGTTTGAGGGTTTTCCTCACCAGCAACTTGGCCAATGAAAAGTTAACTATTGATGCCATGATGATGTTTTTTTGTGCCACCAATCATCTTTTGGACCAATCAGCTGAGGGTTTTCTTCTTCTTTTTTTTTTTAATTACAGCTTGGTATAATAGGTCTCCATTTACATCCATCAGTGCTCTTCTGTCTTGTGCTGCATCCATCTCTACACTTTGAAACTGTCCCAAACTGCAAACGTGTTTTAGGTCAGTCAACGTGTGGCACGAATTCTGCTGTAAACTGGCTCAGGGGGTTTTGTGTCACCGATTAGCAACAATAAAGCCAATCAATGTTTATTCCGATTATCAGCGTTTACCTTTCATTGCTGGCCAATCAATTGCAGCATCCCTACTTATAACTCGAGTCCTGTGTACATAATCGTCATACCCAGAGGATGATAACTATGTTTTTGGCGATTTGAGAACATTCCCCTTCTGCTACCATCTGGCCAGACTTTCAATAGTATAAAAAACATCTTGTGGGCTGAGTGCTAGGAATGTTTCCCCAAAGGGCGTACGCCATGCTGAGATTAATGAATCTGTTGGCTTTAATATTGCAAAACCCTTCACTTTACTTGTTTAAATTTGCAAAAAAACTGTCATTGTTTTTGACTGTTGCAGCTCTGAGCTCTCCTTCGGCTCGCACCTGCTCACTTTATCACGTCTTGGGGCTACTTTTAGAGGTGCGCTGGAAAAAAATGAACTTTCTTATTTCATTTAGAGGATGTCGAAATGCGTCAGTGTGCTGCCGCTTTTTAATGCCCGACAGGATCTTTGCGCAGGGTCGTGTAGTGAAAAATAACATTTGTTAAACAGTGTATGTGTGCAGACGTAGAGTTAGTGTGATTCTATGCCAATCTTAGCCTAGTTGTGCGTGTGTGTGTGTAGTAAGCTTGGGAGGAATGTGGGCATGTGTTGATTCTCTTTTTGCTGTGGGTGGGCCTCAGTCAGTGCTGTGCCAGGCAGTAAAAGACACCAATCCAGCTCTGAGTGCCCTAATCCCGCCATCCTTCCTTCATTTCTTTCATTTTTCTGTCTCCTGTTTCATCTGTTCGCTTGAAAGATTTTCCATTTCTGCCTTGGCAGGCGACATTGTTAGAGAAAAAGGACAGAGAGAGAAGGAAAAGGGGAAAAGAGAAAAAGGAGGAAATGCTGAAAAGTTCGAGGGTGCAGGCGCGGGACGCTGTGCCCTGCAGAGACAGGAAGTTCAGCGTCAGTAGAGCTGAATGGAGAGAGGGAGGGAGGGAGGGCAGAAGACAGAGTGAGGAGAGATGGAAACGGCCCAGTGGAAACCATGATGTCATGATTAGTGAGGTGCGACCATCCTGCAGTCACATTGGCACCACATGGACGCCATGGAAAGCGCATGCACACACACACACACACACACACACACACACACACACACACACACACAAAATCTCTCTGTCTGCCTCTAACTGATCACAGCTGCTGCAAGAAACAATGTGGCCATTGTCACTCTTAACCTCCATCATGCGCATGCAAACACACACACATACACACACACACACACACACACACACACACAACATACTTATACAGTAAATCAGAACTTCAACATTCTGATGCTCCAGTCCCTGTTGAATTGAGGTTGGGCTGGTGAAATCATTTCAAGCTGCAGCGAAGAGGACGTCTTGGGAGATCTGTGGATATTTTACTTTATTCTCAGGATTACTTTTTCACCAGTAATCTATCACTTAAGTTATACTTACTCAGTTTTTGCAGAAATCACCTCATGCATTTACCGAATAGTAACACAGTGCTGCCATGAACTGGCTAAATGTCGAATTGTGTGATCATGAGTTGCAAGAATGAAACATGAGTGAAACTGCCGCCTATTTAAAGAGCAAAATATGAAATCGTCTTCTCAGCGTGAATAAATCTTCCTGTGTTACTCCCTCTTTGTAACAGATTAAACAAAAGCCAGAGTCAAATTTCTGTTTCTTTCCTTTCTATTTATAGAAAACACTGACATGGTGATTAAAACCAAAACTGGCAGCTCTGAATGAGCTTGTTTCTCAGCCTCATGGGACTCCTGAGGGAAGAGAAAACAAGCAAGCTGGGTGGGAAGACTTAAACTCGAGCTAACGGGCTGATTCTTGTAACCGAAGAAAGACAAGTTAGCTTATTAAAGATCAATTACAGACTGACAGAGCTGAGGGAGCAACAAGTAGACAAAAACACAAACGGTTCGCCCCTCTTGTGTTTGTGTGTCCGTGTCTGTGACCAGACTACACAACATCACCGTGTCTACCAGCAGAAATTTATCTCAGTGCAGCGAGTCCACAAAGATTCCGCAGTGGACAGAGCAAAGGAGACCGGCGGGAGGGAGACCCCTGGAAAAAGGAAAAGGAGAATGGAGGGGAGAGAGGAAAAGGGGCAGGGGCGAGGAGGAAGGAGAAAGACGGGGCTTTAGGAAGAAACAAGAAACTGATGGGAGGCATTCGGCAAGTTGCACTGACAAAAACAAAGAACGTGCTGAAGATGCTGACTTCCTGATGCAGCTTCCAGCGGCTCTTCATTCATTGGGAACCTATGAACACAACTGAGGTATCAACACACGATAACATGTGCTAACACTGCTCATGTTTGAAAGCATCCGCCGGACTTACGAGCGCAGCAATTAAATAAGAGCTAAAGGGGCAAAGTGGATATTCTTCTTCATGTGGACAAGGTCACATTTTGGAACAAGTCCTCAAGATTAACAAAACACTGTCACGCAGAATCTCAATTATACTGTCTGTTCAAGAGACAAAGTCATAGTTTTGATGTTTTAGGTTTAGACTCCATATGAGATTTTGAACTATCTAACAGTAGCACAGAACATAGCGCACTCACACAAATGAATTTTTATATATAGATTTCTATCAAGACAATAAATTTACTGTCCTGACAGGCTTTTACTCAATCCACTCCCTCGTTTAGGCAGATCAATGTTATCTCCCCCCATAGTTAAACTACGTCTAGAGTAAGCATCTTGGAGAGTTCCTGACTACAAAATCTTTAATACTTCTTGGATGCATTTACACTAAATGACTAAAACATGGGGGCTTAAAAATATGTTGTTTTTAGCCATTTGCTGAAATGACTTGTGCTATCACTTTTAGGGAGACAGTCTCCATCCAAGTCAAGGAACTGTAAGACAGGAACCCGTGCAGGTCTGCTGCTGTCCACATCAGTGTACCAGGGCTCTGGAGCAAAGAATCTCCTATAGAGCTGAGCCTTCATACATTTCACTAAAAGCATTCATTCTCAAAGAATTCAGTATAAGCAATATAAGGGACTGTGCCACATTTGCATCACATTTGCTTTTTCTGGTTAAAAGCATGTTCTCATTATCTAATGTGCAATGTCAGTGAGCAGTCTCTAAAATGTTTGTACAAATGTGCATTTTTAGCAGTTAATGATTTCTTTGTCTTTTCAAAAGTAGTTAACTCATGCAGCTCCTTTTCTATTTGGGCTGTAAAGGGCAAAAAAAATGATTTTTTCCAAATTTGCATCACATTTGCCTTTCATTAAAACTGCTAATGTTTCCATTTTATCCCTTTAAAATGACCTATTTTAATAAAACTGAGCCCTCCATCCATTAGATGCTACTTAGCTTGACACGTACCGCAAAGTTGCGTTATGAAGATTGATGCCGGCTTGAAAAGTTGGGTAAACTGGACGGCGAAACGGGAGGTGTGTAAACAGGCGGCGGGTGACTGGTGCTCCACACGACGGCACGCTCATTAAGGCGGCGAACAGAGACGGAGACAGTGGAATGGAAAACGGGTCTGACCCTCAATCCAGACAAACGCGGCGAATCAGACACAACAGGCAACCTGACAGAAAAATGAGCTGCTTTGCAATTACAGCTTTACGGAATAAAGAACGCAACAGAGTCCAAAGAAAGTTCCCAGTGGCTGTGATAAGAATAATCGGCGTGCAGCTCTTGTGAGGAGTCAAAGGAAACGAAGGAAAAAAGTGAAGTGGTAGTAATTTTTATGGTTCTGATGTGTTGCTCTGTAATGAATGCATTTTCATTTTTGTCACAGTCTGTGTCAGCACTGTATGGAACATCATGCCAATAAAGCACCCCGTGAATTAATGTGAACTCAGAGGGACGAGGGGGAGACAGTCTTTGTGTTTTCCATTATTCTGAAGATGAAAAAGCTGCAGTGGAGAGCGAGCTGTCCGGCACTGCTGGCACTCCTCGCAGGAGCACGCTCATTAATACAGGAAGCCTGGAGGAGCTGAAACCTCCTGCTACTTCCTGCTAACAAACGGGAGAATCAACCGAGCACCTGCTTCATATGCTCAGCTGAGTAACGACTCGCACTCGCACTCGCACGCGCACGCGCAAGCTCATTCAACTTTGAACACTCTCCCCCGTATCTCTCTCTGGTCATTCGATTCAATCAGCATGCTGAGGGAGACAGATGAGATCAGAGCTTTGACCTCTACTCATGAGCAGTCATCTCAAAAACACACACATGCGCACGCACACACTCTTCGAGACAAGAAGCCTATTTGAGGAAATGACATCATCATCAGCTGCAGTGTCACCGGGGTCAAGGCTGGCTGGAAACCCGTCCCATCAGAGCGGAGATTACCCCGGTGAATGGTTATTGCACACCATATGAAGGATTGCTACGATGAGGGGGACTACAGATGCATCCCCCAGCCGGCTCCCCTCCTCCTCCCACACCTGAGCTGGATTGATAGCTCAGCCCATTACTGATAGATGGATGGAGCAGATTATGGGACGCTCCATTAGTGTCACTTCATATAGGTGGGTGAGGTCTGCGAGTCTGCAGCGGTGATAGTTTTACAGGAGAAAGGGAAAGGTGTCTGGAACAGCCCGGCACTCGTCGCTGATTGTAGTGGTGGCGGTATGGGACGTAAAGGTCATCTGCTGTGGAATTTATTCAAACCAGAGCAATCAAAATGCAATCTAGTCTGATTGTTAATGTATAAAGACAATTCAACATGTTGCCATCCATATTTCATGCAATCTGCAGACGTACCGTACCTCAATTTGAAGACCTTTAGAAGTAAGTTGAAACGTGGCTGCACGACAAATCGAATCCTTGACTATCAAATCAAATATGCATATAAATATGTGTTTGGGACAGGGAACTGCCCCACCCATGAACACTAGGATGTCATTATAAGATGAAGTAAGATGTTGTTAAAGGATAATATATGTGCATGAAACACATGAAAAAAACAAAAAAACAAAACTGTTTTGTTTCGGGGGCTGTGATTGGCTAGTCAGAGCCTGGCTAGGTGTGGAGTCCACAGCCGAGCTAGTGGCTATGAGAGATTGCACTGAAGCACAGAGAGTGTTTGGGGCTAACTGCTAATGTCATCATGCTAACATACTCCCAATCACGCCATTTATGTTGTCTCTCCAGTCTAGCATGAACGCTTGCTAACATTTGCTAATTAGCGCTAAACACAGAGTGCAGTCGGGCCTCGTGGCTGATCATAACCCCACAAGCCAGCTGGTTTGTTTCATTATACTGCGATTTAACAGAGTGAGACAAGTTGTATGAACTCTAGTAATCACCTGTGTGCAGAGGACTCAATATACACACTGTCTGTACTGTATAGACAGTAAAACCCTCTGATGTAGTTTTGGGATTTGGGGCATCTACACAGATAAACCTTGACTTGTGTCCAGTCGCTCAGACTTCATTTACCGCCTGGCTGATCCTCAGTGTCACTCCCACCAACGGCACAACGTGAAATAAACACACGCGCAGATCTCACGCTGCATGTGCGCACTGAAATGGTGAACGCACAGACGTGTAATATACTCCAGGAGGGTAACCGAGACTCCTGCGCGTCTGCCCGCTTCATTACAAGCGGCCACCACACCCATTTACCTTGACCCGAGCCCATACTGGCACAGCAAGGAAGGTCTATGTCTTTTATCTTTCGCTCCCCTCTCTAACCCATTCCCTCGATGAGAGTGTTATTAACCCCTATGGAGCCGGTGGGAAGGTGATTCACCTCAGTTAAGATAATGCCGTTCGTCCTCACCTCATCTCTTGGCTAATGGAGCCTGGAGGGCTGGCTGAGGTGGGGTGGAGGGGATATTTAATCTTGGAACGAAGATTACTCTGCATCATTAGGTGTAATAGAATTGAAGCTGTTGGCTACAGGTTCAAGAAACACTTTTCATGTCCAGTTTAGTGACGTATATAAGAAGCATGTTGCCCTGCTCTTCTGCATTAATACACCAGCGCTACAGAAACACATTCAAGCGTCGGCAAACTGTATTTAACACATTTCAAGGCTGTAACTGAAATTTCCATGCTGCCACCCTATAATCCTGTATAATTAAGTTCATTACACGACTCCAGGTTGCTCTCTGTCATTAGGTGAGGCTCTAAATGGATTGTGGGAGTTGGAGTTTGCTGGCGGGGGTGAGCGCTGGGTCCTTTTAGCCTGCGGTGACCTGTGATCGATGGAGACCTGGCAGAGTTTTTAGCTGCTAACGCTGCTGTTGTAAAGCCGCTCGGATTGACCACCGCTCTGCTCTGCTCTCCGCCGCTCTTCTACTTAACTAGAGGTCTCTTCTCCCTCTTTTGTGCCTCTCCCTCTAATCTATACCTCCCTCTACTTTCTTTCTCCCTTGCTCCTTCCCTGTTGCCAGTCACACTTCTCATCTGCTCCTAACTCCTGCATCCACCACCTCCTTTTCCTCTCCTCTTCCCCCCGCCCACGCCTCCTTCCTGTGTCTCATCCATCTCTCTGCTTTTAATCTCTCCCTCTCTCCTTGTCTCACTCTCTCTTTCCCCTCCCTTTTCACTTTTCATCCCTCTTCTCTCTCCCTCACTCGCCGCTGTTGAGTGACAGTACAGTTAAACTGTTATTGGCTTCTGCAGAGGAAGCAAAGCGGCAGCAACGTGGCCTGGCAGCACAAAAAGACGAGCGTGTGTATATGCGTGTGTGTGTGTGCGCGCGTGGGAGTGTGTGTGTGTACCGTTGCAAAGTCAAATATAAAAGTGTATGATTGAAATGAATTGTTCAAACTGCTGAAAAAGTTACACGACTCCAGTAGGAAGGGAAGGGGGATGGGCACAGACCCCTGTTTGGTGCTGTTTCTAAGCGCGACATCACCGACTTGCACACAAGAGATCACACATGCACACATGGGTATAAAACCCCACAGTGCAGCTTTGGAAAACACTCTTCAGGTTACTGAATCTAGGTCACGAGATGTAAATAAATAAGAGAAACATTCATAGCTTTTTATTTTGGCATTCAGTTTCAGTCATTCGTAATGAAATGGAGGTCTTGATACATATACATATACCTTAGCTTGCGCAGGCTAGCCGAGTGCATATGAATGAAACCACTCTGAGGATAAATATCACACTGATGATGCTGTTAATGAAGCCTACTGTGTCTGCTGCTTAATGCGAGCAAATCCTGTTATCTCAGCTATTCTGCCGCAATACATTTCCCTCATACATCCTCCAAAACATTACCTGCTTCGTTGTTATTCTGGGGACAAAAAAAAAAAAAGAAAAATCAAGTTATACATAAAATAGAGACAGATTGTTGCCTCTGTCCTCTGCAGCTGGACGAATGATCACAGAGCTGCGCCAGAGATTAGATGCCTTCACAGCATTTTAACTTCTCTTTTAGACAGCCCGGTTAAATTGCCGGGAAGAATACGGCATCACAGTCGTCTCTGGCAATCCGTCTGACTGGACGCGTAGCCGTTGCACCTCGGGTCTAATGACTTGTTGTTTTTGAAAAATCCCCCAAAAATAGATGAGATGTGATCCACAAAGAGCAGCTGCTCAAACCTGTTTCTGTTCACTTGAAGTTCAAAAAAATGCTAATTTTCACTTTTGACCAACAACAGCCATCTTGGAAATGCTGCTCTGCAATAGAGGAACGGGCTGCAGACAGTTGACCGTACAAATACTAGCTCTAAATAAACTGTGTGAGCTTACTGTCCCATTACAATCAAGCTAACAAGCATGCTAAAAGACAGACGCGTTAGCTTGTTTCTTGTTCTCTTTTCAATAAAACGCTGAATTGCACGAAACTAACTGGGGAGTTATTGTTAGCGATTAGCTCAACAGCTTCGTGTGAATATGGGACAGTAACGTTACGGTACCACTCTCTGCAGTGACCAGGCTTTTTTTTTTTTTAAGGCTCTCAGTTGTGTTTTGCTCTTATCACAAACTGAAGCACCATTGCTGAAATACACCAGCTTTAGAGCCACACTAGGCCAAGCCCCGGCTGCCGCCAAAAGTACCTGTCTGATGAATCTCTGACGCGTCCCACAGCGCCATCTGGCGTTTATGTCAGTCTACTGAGGGGTGTAAAACTGGCTAAGGCCCATGTGGGGATGGAGCCCGGGCAGCTACGACAGATGAAGCAGTAAAACGATGGCGATTTTTTTTTTTTTTCCGACCATCAAATTTAAAAGACCCGATCCATCTGCGCTCCATCAGAAGGAACATCCCAAACAGACAATCCAAACTGTGTTTTTGCGCATGCATGGCTTGAATAGCCCCTCATCGTGTTGGCTCAAATGACGATCAAGCCTTGACTCTTGAGTTCTGTGTCAATATTTGTGAACCTTGATGACTGGGCCTCCCGCAACTTCAACTGACATCATCGCACACGACTCTAAACCACAACAACAGATATGAAAAAGCATACTGATGAGTCCGCTTAGATAAAAACGGAATACTCTCTCTTTCACACCTCTTGCAAATATTCATATAATGTGACAGATTTGCTTTCCACGTGTGTCTCTTCCCTCATGCATGTGTGAGTCTGCGCGTGCATGTGTGTGCATGTCAGCGTGCATACCCTTGCACACGGCAGGACACTTCCACCATCTCGCTCCGTCACAAATTACCTCATTAAATTTCATTGCATTAAAGCCACTTTTATGAATTTAGCGCAGTCCCAGGCCCATTGTTCGCCTGCAAATGAGATTAAAGCAACATTTGCCTTTCTCCCCGCTTTCAATTATATTTCTGGAAGGACAGCTCGGGCACAGCGCCTTAATGAGGAGAAGGGGGAAATAAAGAGAAAAACGGGACGTTCACAGCACTTTGCACAGTTTTCTAAATTAAGACAAGTTAGTAACACATTTGGGGAAATTTGGGACTTCTGTTCAACAATATACTGTCATTGCTGTTAAGGTTTATCACTGCAAATTTCTTGTGTCAAAGATAATCACCGATTTCTTGGTGATGTTTTCTAAAATCTTGGGTTTGTTTTTGTCGTTATCGTTGGTAAAAAGACCTGCAGTGACACAGGAGTGAATGGTGTCCATATAAAATGTACAGTAAATGGTTTTGATTCTCGCATTTGGATGAATAATTTACATGTTTTTATGAGTGGATCTTCTGTAATCAGCCCTATGAACTGCTTTCGTGTCTCCTATCATGTGCCCCTATAGGGATATAGTGCAAGATAACAGAGTGAGCTAAGCTTAAGGATGCCTCCAACACACACAAGCACACATGAGATGAGCTAATGGACAATGAGATCATGTTGCTCGGCTACAGATGCACCTCCTGCCAGTAAGGTGCGGGCTTGTGACATTGTTTGGTTTGAATATAATATGAAAAATATATAAAATAAAAAGTTCCTACCCCCCTGGACTACCAAGATTTATTTAAACCCCACAGGATTTGCTCTGGTAAAAATGAAAAATGTCACTAACACAAAACGATTCGGAAGTAACAAATGAAGTATTTGCTTTGTCATAATCTGTTTAAATGCAAAATTTGCTGCACACAAGGTTGTGCCTTGTACTCTCCCAGGGGGGATTTGTAATATCTAACTAATGCATGCCCTGATGCCCTCGGCAAACGTCGCTATTGTTACTGTCTTCATTGACACAAAGTCCTACGCTGCATACACAACGTGACACCAAACCATGTGAGTGAGTTACTATTGTTGTACCACTTGGAAGGTAACCCCATCAAAGGATATTCATCTCAAATCCCTGACAGAGTAACAACAACACCACAAATGACTATTAATAGATCAACTACTGTTTTGATTAATTGAAGAAGTGCTTAATGAAACAAGTTTCCAAATGGTGATCATTTTCTGCTTTTGTATGTTCAAGCTTTCTGAAAATTGAATATCTTCGGTCTCTAAACTGTGAGCTCATCCAGGACTCTGGGCTCTTGGAATAAATATTTTTCACTTTAATCACCATTATTTCACATTTTATTGATTAAATTATAAATTGATTAAAGTCAAAACAAATCAAGAGATTGACAATCAACAAAATCATTATTTAACACAACAACTCTGAAGTCCCCAGTTAACAGGTGTTGAGGCAAAGCAAATGAATGTGTGAATTCTGTGACCAGACCTTAGTTTGGAGTATGGAAACATGACTTCTGTTTTCAAATGAATCACGTTGGCTTTGATTTGTACGAACATTTCAAACGCGCTTTCAAGTTCCCACATTTCTTAAGTAGGTTCAACAGAAAACACAGGACGATGCAGCTTTTCAGAAAAAACACTCAAAACCTCACATGGATGTTTCTTTACAGCTTTGACTCAACCAGAATAAACAGGTCCCCTCGAGTCGTCAGCCGAGTCAACAGCCGCGACAGCCTGTGAGCATTGTATGTCCCCGAAAAAGAGCTGAAAGGAGCTGGTGGCCGGTCGGCCAACCACACTGGACAAGAGGGTTTTGTGGAGAAGTTGAAGACTAAAGCAGGTCCATGTGAAAGCCTGTTGGGAGAGGCTTATGTGGCTGATCTGCATGTGAAAAACACGGGGGCTTCACTCACACACTATGAAAGGCTTTGACCCTCTCAAAGAAATGGATACACGCACATGTACACCAAAACACACACACACACACACACACACACACACACACACACACACACACACAGACTTGAACAACAAACAAGAGGGGGGCGAGGCAGTGGGGGGAAAGAGAACGATATCTCATTTTCTTGGTCCAAAGTCCTTTTCATAGCGGAAATTAAAATTATGATGTTGCAAAAGCACAAAAAAATATATGAACCCAGTGAATTTGTCTTTCTTTATTGTAAGTCTTAGCCCTTTTTTTTTGCTGTGCAGGAGTGTTAAAAACATAAAAGAGACCCACCAACGCTAACAAGAACCACAATAAACTGCGAGGGAGACTTGTGCAACCGTGGAATCTCAATTTGTTCCCCGTTGTTGCGCCAGCCAGCGCACCATTGACGGAGACTACTTTTGCTATTAGCGTATTTTTCTTTTTTTTATCTGTAGAACGGCAAAGGTCCTTTCTGTCCTTTTTACATCCGTGAATTCAAACTCATCTGTATTCTTGAAGGCTCCGGCATCAATCGCAGCCAAATCCTTCTCCTATGGCGTTCCTCTCAACGCCCTCCAGCTCTTTTTCCATCAAAATAAATCTGAAAAAACAAAAAGAGAAACACCTCCCTTCCGTTTTTAACTCCTGTTCTAAAGCCTTGCTTCTGCTGGTTTTATTTCAAGGCCTGCTATCCCTTTCTCCATGCCTCCTCTTCTCTCTTTTCACAAACTCCTCCTTCCATTCCCGTTTCCCTCCTCACTCTCAAAGACACTTCTTTTTATTTTAAAGTAACACCTTTCATGCATGGCGTCTGGTAATTCTTATGACTGCACCTGTTTGACGAAATGTAAGGTGTGTGCACATGTGACCTAGTGTGCTTCACGAGTATGCGTGTGTGAGGCGGAAAGACAGTATGTGTTTCACTGCACAAGAGTGTGACCGTGTGTGCGTGTGACTGTTATCAGTCACACACTTCCATCCGCTTCCTTGTGTGCATGTGCAAAATGTGTATGAGAGGAAATGCGCGGTGCACTCATACTTTTTAGGCAGCATTTCCGTTTCCCTATGCGTGTGCGTGAGTGTGCATGTGCATATTTATGCTTAAGTGTGTGTGTGTTTGATAAGGTGGGAGGTTGGCAGATATGACACACCTCATCTTCCTTTCCGTAGGCCTCTATTTTAATCTGGCAAAACAGGCTGCGCGTGTAATGACCTTTAGAAAGGGTGAAGATAAGTAGATGAGGCTGACTGTGAGGAGTGTTGAGTTACTGTATAGAGGAGCCAGTGCTGAAATAAGGGGGTGGATGACAGAGGGAGGAAGATAAATGGATGAGGGGATGGGATAAAGTGGAGCATTTAGGGAGATATATGCAGACAGAGGGCTGGGAACATGGCGGATGATGCTAAAGTTTAAACCAAAGGGATCCGACATTCAGTCCTGCACCTTCATGCACTCCCCTCTCCATCTCCACTTCATCCACAGGATGTTTATGTCTCTATGCTAGCATCTCACGGTTCTCTAAAACCTTTATTACTGACAACATGCATCTGACGCATCTAGTGCAACACCAGTTTCTTTCATAACAACACTAAGACTTTATTGCCCATCTCTGTGAGGACTCGGGCAAGGCATTGCATTAAGCTAAAAGCTAATGTCAGGATGCTAACGCACGTCTCGCAGCAATGCTAACATAATGCTGTTGAGCAGGTGTGATAATTACAGTGTTCATTTTCTTACTGAGCATAAAAACAATGCAAAGCTAACCCGTTTTGATCATCATGTTAGCATACTAACATTACCTCTTTGGTCATTTTTAATGAAATGGCAACTTCATGGTGAAAATAGAGTCGGGATTATCATAGTTATTACAATTCATCCTCCTTTGTCAACCTCATGGAAGAAAACCCCACTCTGTCCAACAGTTGTCAAGATATTTTGGGGTTGACCAACAGGCCCACAATGCTGTCCATACAATCACGCATCTATTGAGCCTACAAGAGTCACACACAGTGAAATGCCACTCACATGCCAATTGATGACACTTCTGTGTAGCTCAGTTTGTCCTAAAAACAACAATATATGACACGCCTGGACAAGACAGACAGTCCAATGACTAAGTCTGTAAATGATCCAGTGTTCTAAGGGTTAATCTTCCCCGATGTGGAGAGCAAATTACTAACATGAAGCGTCAGCATATAGGCATTCATATGCAGCGCCTGTGTTTGCCTGTGTTTCTATTTTAGTCGTAGCTGTTAGGATATCAAGGCTTTTAAAACCTCCACACATTGAATCTGTAGTGCAGCTCAGCACCCTGATACCTGCCTCACTCCAAATTGCTTTTCCCCGGCACCGCTCTCATGTGGTCAGTCAGTGTTCACGGGGGTATCTGACTTTTTTCGGCACAGCTGGGACGTCTAAACTTTGATGGTCGGTATCTCAGGACTGCACTCCACTCGGGTGGGAGCTTGTAATTCCAAGCCGCTGAGCTAAATGCCTACAATGTAGAAGGTAATGATAAGGATAAGTGTAAGAGGATGAGGTCGGGGGGGGGGGGGGGGGGGTGAATAGAAGTGCGGGATGAGAATGAGGAATTGAGCGGCAGTAAAGAGACTGAGTGAAGGATAGAGGGATAAGGGGGTGACAGAGGCTGAAGGGAAGGAGGGATGAGGAGGTGGATGGAGGACAGAGCAGCAGAGGGATGATGGGATAAGGAGGTGAAACGCAGTGGGGGGCTGGGAGGAGGTCCTCTCAAGCCCCTGATTATACTAATCCTGGTGGACCCCCCTCATGGCAGCTTAGCGCCTGTACACACGCGCACACGCACGCAGACACAAATGGAGAGACACGCACCTTCTGTTGCCCCAGCACATGTTGATTTGCCCCACTCTCTGGCACCCCGTGGCCACATCCAAATCCCTCACAGATTGGGCAAAAGAACAGCCAGCACAGGGAGGGACGGCAGCAAAGTCGCCACTCGCTTCAAACACGACTCTCTGCAGTTTGTTTTGAACATCCAATCTGTCAAACAAAAGTCTCTTCTGTATGTGTGTGTATGTAGCTAATAAACGTAAATAACCCCATAAATTCATTTCATCTTGCTGTAGATGATGCAGATGCGTTACACGTGATGTGTCGCGTGACCATTTGACTTCTGCCTCAGTACAATCGAAGTGCACGTAGTTTAGTCGTTGTTTGTCTCACAACACTGAAAAATCACATATTTGCAAAATAATCTGAGTCAACATCCACTTGTTAGTTTGTCCCCCCCCACCCCCGGGTTTTGAAGAGGATCGCTCAGTCCTCATCAGAAGAGCTCCCTCCGTTGTCATGGAGATGGCTCGACTGTTATCACATCATGTAAGCATGGAACTTACAGGACAACAGGTGGTTGTACACTGGGGGTGGGGGGTGGAGATCGTCATATTATTATGTAACCGAGGATCCATAATTAGATCACGTGGTGACAACTGACCCATCACCATGACAACTGGTCCATCTGCTGAGTTATTTTTGGGGGACAGCGTAAATTCCCTAATGCTTACATATGATAAAAACAGTGTTTTGAAAGGTTTCCCATTTTTCTACTTTCATGGACCAATGGGAGGTCTTGTGATGAGGTAGGAAGCGTTGTCGGAGGGCAGTGACCCTGAGAACGTCCACTTTTCTGGTGCTAACTACTATTTTTACTCTCAAAATATTGTAATTGCAATTCTGGGATGTCTTCTGGAAAAACTATGTAAAAAATTAACTTTTCAGCTAAATTTGACAGCAACACTGTTCTCCGGTGACAATGGCTCAGATGAAATTGATGAAAATGGTATCACACATTAGGAAAAAGCAGTTCCAACAGGAATGCTCATAACTATTTGGGTGACATCAACTCCATCAATGGGTTCTTCAGCACCTACGGAAGACTTGCCCTTTATCCAGGTGTTGAACTTTCAGCTGCTTCTCACTGGCCCGCATTAGAAACTGTGACGACGCTGAGCGGGTTCAAACGTGCAGAACGACGCAAGACCAAAGCAGAGGGATGCTGCAAAGAACACGTGTGCTCAGCAAACATGTCCCGATGAATAGCTTTTAAAAAAAGAATGGCTGAGACAGATTGTGTCACAGTAAGCGTAAGCTGCCAGTCGAGGAGGTAAAGAAGAGGGCTGAATGGCGGGGTATGCTTAATGTCAGCCAGATTGCACAGTGCAGCACTTCTCACTGCAAATGACACCAAAAGGATGAAGAGGGATTAGAGAACACAGCATGCTGTATGCTTGGGAAGAGTTACAGGCGAAGCAAAGCAGTCTTCTAAAAGTCACAAATTTACCGCACTGCTACACAGCAGCCTTTAAACACATCTACTAATCGCCCTCTCTATCAGGCATGCTTCCCCTTGAAAGTGGCACACGGGATAAACAACAGTTGAATCACGGTTCCTTTGAGTTAACGCCGCGCGTCCACGGACGTTTAGCTCATCCTTTTCTTTAAGAGTGTGCCTTGTTAGAGACACACTCGCCATTGCATGCTGCATTTTGTTCGCATTTGCTCAGGCACCGGTCTCACTTTAACAAATTAGCAGGACACATACCCAGACCCAATCGTGTTTCTCTTTCCCAGGTCATCCAATACTCCCTCTGCAAATATTAAATCTGGTTCAGGCTCTGCTGAGACGGGGATTGAGGAAATGGGAGGCGAAGAGATAAAGATGTGACACAGAAAAGAGAAGAGAGATGATGCATTTTGCTGTTTTCCTCGTTTATTGTGATAAAAACTCCTCTTTTTTTGGGTTTCGCACCTCAGAGGGACGAACACTGAGTCCAGTGTTTGTGACGAGCTGTTGCTGTTGAATTTCAGGAAGTTCTATCTAGTTTATGCTGCGCTGCCAGCTTTGTATTGATTCTGAAAGAGTCCTGACTCAGAAGCAGATAACTTTCCTTGAGCAAGTCCAACAACGATCCTAAACCCCTTACCTCATATGAACAGCCCAATATACTGTTGATACACTCACAACATACTACAGAACATGAGCTTCTGTTTGGATTTCTGAAAAATGAAATGTATTTTTTTTTTGTTAAATCATCATTCTGTAAGGACTTTCTTAATTTGTTCTTATATGTAATTTATAATTCTTCTGGAAACAAATGATTCAAAGATATGAAAGATCATCATTCTCAAAGAATACAAAACAACAAAAAGGAGATGATTCAAATGTGGTCATCAATTATTTGGATGTGATAAACTTTAAAAAAAAAACAAATCCATCAGTGAATCACTGGTCTGCCAACAGATCAGCCAAGACAGACATAATTATGAAATTTGCTGTAATTAAATACTGATTACTGCTGTAATGAGGAGCACATAATATGAGTATTTTTTTCTGTGATTCAGAGAAAACAAAGCAGAAGTGGAAAATAACTTCGCAGGCTCATTGGTGATGAGCAGCGACACCTCCAACAAGGCACCTGCAACATCTTTTCACCCCGTTCCCTGTCACACCCACGACAACGGGACACGGATTTTGAACTTAAGTAGGTCATCCATACAGGAGGTAATTAGTCCACCATCACCCACCACAGCTACTCCATCTGCATAACATTAAAACTGTCAACATCAAACAGTCTGTGGTGCCAAAAAATAGGTAGGAAACCCTCGGCCAGCGACGCAGAGCCCATGTAGACCGGGACACGACAGAACTCCTGTTTTGTGTCCAGAGCAGGGCTAAAGAACCGGCCTGTTAACTAACGTGCTGTATTTGTGATTTCTTCACCACATGAATTCTTCCCTTAAAGTACAACTCAAGGTTTGGAGATCTGCATACGAGGAAAACAATAAAATCTCACCACAATGGACTCTGCATCCAACTGCATTCATACAAAATACTCCCAGCAATCAATCAGAACATGCTAACTGGTATCTAGAGGTATGTATTTAGAAAAATTGAAGATAACATCTCAATCACGACTACCAAATGTCGCTTTCTCCTCATGAAGGTTCTCCTCAAGTCTCTGTAGGAACATCATGACACCATTTTCACATTTGATCTGAAGGTAAGAGTCTCTGGCCATTTGTAAGTTTCCCTAAGGGTGAACTGTGTTACTTCCAAACCTGGACCCTATTTGTCCACATATTTTGGTGTCAGAATGACAACAATTTCTGAAATTGGTCCAGCATCGAGCAAGCCATTAACCTGGAAACAGGCTATGATGTATAAATGTAGGGCAATTGTGGCCTGGAAATGTACGTCCACTGAAAGTGCTTGGTTTTGTTGTCCCCGGTTGTCATTCGGACGCCAAAACATGGCAAAATAGGGTCCAGGTTGAGAAATCTTTTAGTCCCTGAAGTCTGCCACTGCAGCTCTGGGATGCTGGCCCTCTCGCAGCCATTCCGCTCGGTGACTTTCCATGGCTGATTGAATTAATGTTGCATCTGCTAGTGTTGACATGGGAACCCTGCAGTGATATTTTGGTGCTGTCTGTTTCTGTTGGGTCTCCAAGCCAGGACACTCGGAGTAACAGGCCAGGCCTGGTGGATGTGTGTGTGTGTGCGCGTGTGCGCATGTGTGTGTGTGTCTGGAAGTGTTTGTGTGTGGTTTGTGTTAACTCCTAGGCCACATGGCTAGAGGGTAATCATGTTAGCGACAGGGTTGATAAGTTCACGTCCGCCAAACACAAACACACGCAAACACACATAAACAACGTGGCGGCCAGATAGCCTTCTTTCCCTCACGGTTCACTCATCTGAACTTCCTTAAATGGATTTAATAGGAAATGTTCTGAAAAGGATTTATGAATTGCCTCCGAGTAAAATCTCAATCAAATTAGATTAGAGTGGAGCGAGATACAAGCGAACAAGTGAAGACAAAACATGACAAAAATGTGAAATGATGTAAAAACTACTGAGTTTTTGTAAAAATATAAAGGTATACATATATTATTGTGATGAAGAGAACATATCTAACAATTACGCTACCCATAAACCCAATCAGTATTATAGATATAGGTCATTATTGTGAGGTTATTTCCAACATCTTACAAGAAGGAACCTTCATGTTTTATCACGTTTTATTTAGTTCACATTTACTGATGCTGTTCCTCCAAACATGCAACGCTGTCAGCGTGCATCCAACATATTAAACTCTAATTTATCAAGTCAACTCAATGCAAAAGACTGGGAAGGCATTCATCAATGCATGCGCTTCAGCAGGAGGCGGTAAGCAACACAGGGTGGAGAAAAGAAGGGAGACGCCGGGAGAGTCAATAAGTCGACAGCACGTTTCACCGGGGAGATATCCGTCACATGTGGTGCTTTGTTCTGCTAACTGTCAAATCCAAGGCAAATTGCATTTTCTCCTATTTTCAAGCAGAGGGAAAAGTTGCTGCTTTTGTTGCAAAAGAGCCGAACGTGTTGCTCTAACTATTTTTTCCACCAAGAGATGCAGAAACTAAGTCTGAGGGCGCCGTTTCATCTAGGCTCCTCAGGGTGCTTTCGAACCTAGTCCAGGTCATTTTGGGCTTTGGTTTCTTGACTAGTTTGAGCTCACACACTATTGGCCATATATCAAAAGTAATATTTTGTATTTTTATTTATGGAAAAGAACAAGCAAACTGGAAAAATCCATAAAAATTCAAATTGTTCACCTACCTGATTATATGTTTTTAATGCAAACTAAGACGATAGCCAACAAGACGTACCGGCAGACACAGTAAGTTTGGCTTTGATTTGCCGCGGCCTGTGGTGTTTCAATTGTGCGAGGACAACGCAAAAAGGAAAAGACATCAGAGGAGAACTAAACGGATGACATCACTGATTTGTGATCACAGCGCTCTCTCTAGCCGACTGCCTCCATCGCTGATTCGACGCTCTCAATCAGCCGGAGGGAGAACGCGCCTCAAAAACTGCAGGTGACGCTCGGCCTGTCAGCGGCTGACGGCCGGCCAGCGCGCGCAGACATTTTATGGCATATGGCACTGGCAAAAAGCCCAAAACATTGGACATCAAAACAAAATACAGTACAACAACTGAATTATAATGGAGACCTTTGTCTCCCCGGAGAGGATGTTGACGACAGCATTCTCTCTCTCGGACTCTCTCTCTGTCGGCCTGCATCTGTTCCAATCCCCCTCCATTCTCTCCCCCTCTCTCCATCCTGTGCATCCATCCCCTCCTCCCTCTCCTCTCTTTCAGTCCTCTTCAGCTGAAATCAAAACTGCTTCACTGGCATGACGGGAAAGAAGCGTGCGTTGGCAAAGCGGTATAGTATTATGAGGGGTAAAATCACAGGCTCTTTCTGTTTATATGCATCTGTTTCACATCCTTTACTTTAGCCTTAACTGTTCTGCATGTGATGTCTTATTCAATATGTTCTACTAAAAGGTTTTTTTTTAAAATAAATATAAAACCAAATAAACCATTAGCTGAAGTGAGCAAGGATGATGAGGACATTAAAAGTAAACAGCGCTACCGAGCGACTCCACAGACTTCAACAGACGACTTTCTGTTTCTCCGGAGAAGGAGCGATCACGGCGATGTCTGTCTAGACAGAGTTGCCTCAGAGCCGCGCTGGGGGCGTCACGTGCGCGCCCATGCGTGCGCGCAAGAGCCGTGGGGAAAGAGAGCCAACAAGCGTCCCAGCTGTAATTAGCTAATGCTGCTAGCAGGCTCGCTGCGATGCTCAGTGAATGAGAATGGAGAGAAGTTCACCGCAAGGTCACGAGTTCAGAAAGTGGCGATGACACCCACCCACACACTCACTCACACACACACACAGGTCTGTACTGTATTTGCAGTATACAGATATATACATTCACACACTGATAACACACATTTGCTGAGACACAAATGCATGTAGCACACACTCATGGAGATAGTTAGGGCGTCTGGTTAACGTCACCGTGGTCAAGTAGAAACACTGATAGCTTTGTTAGCTCCCTGTCTCGCTAGAGGCCAACATTTCACGAACTGGTCCCACACTGGAGAAGATTCTGGTTTGGATTCCTTTGAATCCAATTTAACTCCAAGTTCCTCAGCTCCAGTTCCTTCAGGAGACCTTATCAAATCAAGGACCCAAACGGCACTTTGAAGCGTTTCTCTGATCCCTGCTCCCTGCTCCTGCACATAGCCTGAGAAAACCAAGACCGAACGCAGTCCGAGTCATCACCTGCAAACATATATGTGGCTTAAGAGTAAATGAGACTGTGTTAAATCACAAATAGCTTCAAAAAGTTGAACATTTAAGTTATTTCTATGTGCAACTTTATCCCAGTACTGCAGATCCTGATCCAGAACTGTCCAGCTGATCAGCTTAAATTATGGAGACGACGCGGATTCGAGTTTAACTCCTAAAATTTATCAGTTTTATAGTTTCACTGGAGAAGACTCAGCGTTCCGCCGGCCTTGTTAAACCCCATGAAAACACCGCTCCGCAGTCAGCCGCGCTGTGGTGCTGCTGTAGAGCGACGTGTCTTTCTCTGACAAACGATCTCTGGCCGAGCACTGACGAGTTTCATTCTGGCTTTTCTTCAACTTTTTTTAATGGGATTAACGTTCATTCGCCACAGCTGATATATTTTTTGCCACTGGTGACGTTTTGTCTTTTGAACTGAGAGACGGTCAGTGCCGACTACGAGTGACACAGCTCTTTGATGGTTTTAAAAAAGAGAAGAGTTTGAAATTTCAATATTAGACTTGTCAGCCTTTGCAGTTTAAGGCATTTTGCCAACCTGGACCCGGATCCAAAAGTTTGGTTTTGAATTCAAAAATAAAAGCGCGCACTGGTGTTATGCATCATTTTATTACAAGTATTGTTCAGTAAATCATCCTTGGGGGGGTTTTGGCTTGACAAGCACAAGTAGCGCAGCCAGCATGCACAACACACCCCTGCGCAGAGGAGGAGACAGCAGCTCCGTGTGTTTTACCGAGAGAGCGCTAACAAGGTCAGAGAGGGAACGGCAACAAAAATGATAAAGAGAGAGAAAGACGGAGGGGGAGTGACGGCTCAATGCATCCTACAGCATGCTCCTGCTCCGTAGCCGTCACTTCTTACCGTCTCTATAAACATTATGCAAATGCCCGTGCTGCTGCTGCGCTGCGCTATAATGTGATGTTGGCGGTAACAGTAAGCAGTAATCATGTTTAAGGAGTATGGGTGGAGAAATCAAACAAGGGTATTTATTATCCAGCGATCCTTAATCCGATAAGCTGTCATCACTTCACTCTGCAGCAATGCCTTCAAAAAAAAGAAAAGAAGAAACACTCCCTGCTGCAAAGGAATGAGGGAGAGGGAGAGAGAGAGAGCTTCAGCGTGACTGAACTGCGGTCTCTCTCTCCCTTTCTTTCCAGCGCAGACAAATCTGGATTTAGCGCTGTTATTGTGTCTGTCTAGTTGTGGGTAATTAAATGTAGCTGATAATTTGATCTTTTTGTCTTCTGTCTTTTTGTTCCTTTCTCACAGCTGCTGTGGGAGACTATACTGTGCTGTGTGTGTGTGTGCGTGTGTGTGGGGAGGGGGGGTGGAGGGGATCAGACTTGCGATGCTATAAAAGGCTGTGCGCTCCTTCTAGACGTCTTCCAATTAGAAGTTTAAACAAAAGGAATGCGTTGAATAGCCGCTTCGCCCCAGAAGAGACAGAGGGAAAAATGGAGATGGAGACACAGGTTGGTGCGAAACACACACACACACACACACACACACACACACACAGTAACAGCAACTCCATTGTCCGATTTGTCCTTTCTTGGTTTTGAGTGGTTTTATTAAACGCATTATGAATTTCATAACCATCCCAGGTTATTACACATATTGTTGATTACGTACCGCTGCGGAGTAGATGCTTTAAAGCCAAGTCATTTACCAGCTCAGCGTGCCCTTCCTGTTACAGCTGTGGTCCGCTGAGGCTCTTCTCCAAGTTTCATTCACTGCTGTGGAAACGTTGCCCCCGATATGACTCGAGACACTGAAGCGGACAGAGCAGCCATGCAGTGGGAAGGGATGAGAGCGTGGAGAGGGCCGACTGGAGCACAGACAGGAAACAATCAATCAAATGCCCTCCCCCTACCCCATCTTGCACTCCCTTCTCTTTCTTTATTAAACTTCCTCTCTGTTGACCTTTGACCTCGCCGTTCCCGGCCCCCAACGAGTTCCAAAAGTGGAGCTTTTTTGCCGTCTGAACCCAGTCTACAGGCTTTCGCCCTGAGGCTGACTGACGATTTAAAAATGTTTCACAGCGCTTCTGTTTTTTGTTTTTTTTTTCCCTTCGCACGAGTAAACAACTCACAATGGCCGACCTGGGAACAACACTGCAGATTGCTGGTTCAAACCGAATAAACAATAAAGGGTAGATAAAACAATATATATATAAACACATTGCTGTCCCCCATGGGCTCCAATCCCGCTTGATACCAAGTAGTTGAAGCAACATTTCCTCTGTTCTTGCGCTAAGCTGTCTAAGATAATAAAACACTTACAGAGAAGGGGAGGCGGTGTTCGATATAAAATGTGTTATCCTTAAGCAATTTTGAATCATAATGGGACTGCAGTGTAACGCACGCACGCACACACACGCACACACAGTATATGCAAACCTAAGCACGCACAGCTGGCTCTGGGTTCCAGTCCAAATATGTTACTTCATGAGAAAGAGGTGGAGTTCTGGATTATAAGCCAATCATACGCAACATCGTCATCATAATTAAGGTCCTTCACAGACCCCAGAGGTATAAATGTGACAATGTGATCTTAAGCAAAATGATACAAATAACCAAATATGGCTTAAATGTGTGGGACACAGGTGAGACAGTGTTAATCTGATGTCCCATTACAATGCCGTGGTCCCGCTGCGGCAGCCCGCAGTGACATTACAGTTGTTTAAATGGCAAATTTACCACAACACAAACCACAGACTCCACTCAATCTGTTTGATTTTACAATCAGACTGACGACACTTGAAATGATTTTGACTTTCCTCCACAAGAATCAGCTCCTTTCAGTTTGTTCTCATCAGTTTAGCGATTTAAGCTAACCGCGTTCTTCTCGGTTAAGGTGCGGCGCATTCACCGCACAAAGCTAGGATCACGTTTGTTCAAGCACAGCCTTCCTTACGGCTTGTGTGCGCACATTCTGGTCTTACTCTGTCACCTGCTGCTCTGAGTTGACTGCACACTTCATGTACGTGAAGCGCTAAAATCTGTGGTTTTCTTGCAATATATAGATAATTCAAAGCAGAAGGCTCCATAAATAATCTTATTTAACATCATAATGGGTACCCCGGGTCTGAAATCAGCTGCGTGGTTTGTGCATCCTCACGTCAACATGAAAACAGCCTGGGTGTCTGAATTTTCTTGCGGTGCGAGCTGCAGACACCCTTGCACCAAACATGGCTGGCGTGCACGCTAAGCAGATCTCAGCTCCATCCAACGCCTTAGGTATGCACTGGAACACACAGACCTTTATCAGGGCCTGGCCTCATTAATGCTCTCGTGGCTAATGGGAGCAAATCCCTGCAGCCAGGATCCAAAACCTACAACCAGAGTGCCCCCCAGTTATGGAACCGCATATGGGTGCAATGCTTGGGTGTCCACATATTTCTGGTCATGAAGTGTTGCTAATTGCTCGTACGGTGCGCACGCCCGTGCATACAAACGAGCGAAACCATCTTCAAAAGTTAACACACCCGTGCTGTCCAAGAATCTGTTTTCCCTCCATCTCCCTGCATCTCTTCTGCTTAATCCCTCTCTCCACATTCTGTCATCTGTCTGGCAGAGAGAAGAAGGCAGACAAAGAGAGAGAGAGAGAGAGAGAGAGGAAGGAAGAGAGGAAGACAGGAAGAATCTTGGCTGGCATGCAGGCTGTTTGGACTGATACAGGAGAATGTGGAGAGCCCTCTCATCTCTAATCTCTCCCCTCTCTCTCCACTTCCTCCCTCTACCTCTCTTGCCCAGACCATCAGTCTGTTCATCTGACTCAACTTCACTCGTTCTGCTGCTTATTTGCTTTGTTTTGCACACTGACAAACGCTATTTATACGATTTGCCGCGCTCACGCAACTACAGAGTAAGCCATGCACATCTGAAAACCTAACCGCGTTCGCGATTGCACGTCGGCAACTCACTCTTTTCATGTTCATCGCACAATCTGGCTCTCAAGTCGTAAAGAACATAAAATAATAAGTGTTCGGGTCAATTTATGTAGGTAAAAGTGAAAATGTGGAAGTAAAAACTATGGACTATTTTCATATCAGATTAATATGTTGATTGTTTGATTGTTGATTGGTTGTTAAGTTTGTATAAATCCTGAAAATGGTAAGAAACCACAAAAACACAGAGCCCAAAATGATATTAATTGTGAAATTGTCTGTTTTGGTAAAAAAAAAAAAAATATATATATATATATTTTCAATCAGTTGTCTAAAAAGTTGCCATTTACTTTCCTGTCATTAATAATTACTTGTCCAAAATGTTGGGTAATTGAATGTATGACAAGATATTACTGACAATTTTACAAAGAAGTCTATTTTATAAGCTCTTTATATGATATATATGATATATTATATTTGAAAAGAACAGACTCAAGTACAAGTTTTTCAAATTTGCACTAAAGAACAAATGATTTTACTGAACTAAAGTACAAAAGTGCAGTGAAGTACAGTACTTTTAGTTACCTTCCACCTAAAGACCAATCGTAGAAACACTGAAAATGAAAAGAAGCGCAGTGAGACGCACAAACAATCTGAAAAGCTGGTCTGGTGCGTTAACCAAGCAAATGTCCATGAACTCACTGCTAATCTGATTACGCTAATAAACTCTCCTGTCCATTGGTCTTCAACTGGGCCCCAGGGACGCCGGTGGGGTCACTACATGATCACCAGTGGGCCCCTGAGGAAAACATAAAATAGCGTCCTAATGTCGCTCCCCGGATGCTGCCTTCGCTCCAGGACACCACCGAGGTAAACATGATGCTCAGTACAGGCCACTCAGGAGGACAATAGCATGTTTGTGTTGCTTTGTAAAGCAAAGACTCCAGGCTGTTTGTTGTGTTATAACCATATAATGGACTTCCACCACTTTTTTTTTTTCCCACTGGAGAACTCTTGTTTCAAACAGTGTGAGGAAGTCATATGCTGTGGCAGCTGTGTGGTCGGCTGACCGGGTCAGAAGTCTCGGAGGTCTCATGGTTCCATTTACCGCCAGTGTGACTGGCTCATGGATTAAATGTCACGACACCGGGTCAGGGTGCACAAAGTCGACACACACACACACACACACACTTGCACTTTTCAAAGAGAGCGGCCTCACAAGAACAAGTGGTGACATCTAAAAAGCTACTTCTCCTCACATTTACCTCAACTGTTCACTGTTTTCATTTCAAAACATGACCGCGCGCTCTCTCCCTCAACCAAGAAGTACTACTTTAAACCATCGCAAACATCATTTCCTAATGCTAACAGAACTTTCCTGAAATCTTAACTTTTTCCTAACCTGAAATCTGACGTTTCCCCAGAATCATTTTAGTTTATTCTGTGAAAGCTCGTTCATTTCCATCCTCATACTTTCATTATAAAAGCGGAAAGGAAACCTCAAACTAAGCAAAAAGTGAAATAACCCACAACTATATTTAACTGCACATATTGTCTCTCTTGCACTGTTAAAAACTGCAATTGCCTAATATTTGCACTGCATATAGCGCAACCATTAAAGCCAAAAGGCCAGACCGACATATTATCTGACTATTACCTGACTATAAGAGCCTCCCAGTGATCTACTCATCCTGTGCGTTAGTTTGTCTTTCTATATGTCCGTATTCCTCCATGCTACTGTTTGCACTATCTGCTTAATTATTAAACTGTGTCTAATCTAATGCGTCCTTTGTCCTTCGACACTAAATGGGGGGGGGACTGATACTATGTCAGCTTTGTAAAGTATATTTTAAAGTGGTAATGTTATTTATTTTAGCAGTTATATAGGATTTTATGGATATATTTATGTTTCATTCCAGCTGATGGAACCGTATTATATTCATATTTTAATGTTTTGCAGATCTGAAAACATTTACTCGTAGTTTTTAAAGAGAAATGTGGCTGTTCGTGCGTTTCATTTGCTGCTTAATCACATTTTGTTATATTGTACTTCATATGCGCAATCTGTTTTGCATTTTGGACGCGAACACAGTCGAGGCCGACGCTTTCGGGACAAGTTCATATCAGTGAAACAAGCGCAAACACCCCAACCCCTTTATCTACCCTTGATCCTATAACATCTATCGCTCGCCGCCATCCATCCATTATTCTATCCCTCATCTCTCTGCTCTAATCTCCCATTCAGCCTTCCCTGGTGCATTGTAATCTGCTGTAATCTGATGGATTAACCTCACTGCTCTTTCTCATCAGCGGATGGTTCTGGTTGACTGTTGCAGCTTCAGCCGCGGCCGCTCACTCCTCGTTCGTGTCTGTGCGTGCGCGGTTCTCTTTGTGTTCATGGAAATTACAGCAAAATGAAAGAGAGGCTGAGGGAGGGGTCAGGTGGCATCAGGAAATCTGTGACCTTAAAAATACAGAGGAGCAGACATGAATTAGAATGAAAAATATGTTGAAAGGGGAGCATTTTAAGAGTATGAGCGATGAAAATATGTCACCGTGAGACAAAAACAAGAATAAATAAATAAATAAAAGCAAATTTAAAAGGGGAAAAAATGATTTAAAAATGAAAAATAAGAATTTTTGTGCCACTCAGTGTAAAGTCTGGTTGTTTGCACTCCCTCAGCTCTATTTTCATCTAAAGCTGCATGTGAAGCACAAAGAAACATGTCATTAAATGGCGAAACTAATAACCCCTCAAACAGATTCAAGAGTTTTAAGGATCTTAATTGAAATGGGGGTCTGTGGTCTACATGGACGAAGGGGAAGGAGGCTGTGGACGCACACACTCACACACACACACACACACTCACACACAAATTAAACACAAGCTGGTGAATTACCCGTGCCTGGTTCAGAAGGTGATCGGCAGCACGAGGCCAAATACTGCACACACACGAGCGCACACTTCAGAGGGCGGCAAGCCTGAGTGGATTAAGCCTTCTCATTTTGGAGACGGCGTGTTAATTAGTGTGTGTGTGTGTGTGTGTGTGTGTGCGTGTGTGTGACTGCTAACATCTGGGATGCCACACAAAAGTGCAACTGACGCACAAAGGCACCTAATCACACATCTCGCCAATACTTGCCGATATATAAAAAAGACACACACATGCATACACACAAATGGAAAGCAACTGCACAAACTTTGTTGTACAGCACCCCAGGGCGAAGTGGGAGAGACGTGGGGCAAAACGCTGGGTAAGGGTGCAGGTCCTCAAAGCTCGTGGCTCGATAAGGTGCTTTAAAAATACTTAGCACCCAACCGGCACAAACGGCGCACACACGTCCAGCGGCACAGGCTGTGTTAAGGCTTTAGGAGCCGCTGCAGTCGACGGCGCGTTCTTATTAAATCTTGCTGTAATAAAAAGGGCTAAAAAGGAATGAAGCCCTCACCAGACATATTTCTGAGCTATTTGGAAATATGACTCCAAACATATGAAATAATACAGCATGTGAAATGTAATATTGTTGCATTACGATCCATTTGGGAAAAAGACTAACTGCATTAGTTCTGACGTTACTGCCTAATTCTCTCCATCATTAGCTCATTCCCATTCTCCTCCAACCCCCCCTCCACCATCTTTTATTCCCTTTTTTCCCCTCTCTATCCCTCCGCCATCATGGTTTTCTCATCCCGCATCCCTTCGTTCCGCATTTCCTCTCCTCTCTCGCTCTCCCTCTCCTCCTCTATTGTCCGTCCATATGACTCTGTGACATCGGGCAGCCTGCCAAGTCACTGTACGCTTCAATCAGAGGGGGGACCTCGCCGTGCGCACACTGATGCACACAGGCACACACACCCACAATGCAACGGTCGCCCGTCTTTCAGCTGAATGCTGTGTACACTTCCCAATGAAAATAAAAAGACTTCAGAGAGACAAGTGTGTGTGTGTGTGTGTGTGTGTGTGTGTGTGTGTGTGTGTGTGTGTGTGTGTGAGGCTGGCACTTGGACCGTGTCCTAGAGTGACTTTGATATCAGTCTCGGTAGCCTAAGTCATTCTCTTCACTGTATTCAGATACAATAGACGTAGGCGCACACACGCACACACACACACACACCAGATGGGTGAACACCAGCTCTGGTTGGGTCTTTGTCCTCCTCCCTTCTCTCACTATCAGCCTGTATATACTTTCTGTGCGGTCCCTCTGCCTGCTGTCTCTGCTTATCTGTTTTTCTGTCTGTCTCAATGCATGTTTATCTGATTGTGTTGTTCCCGCCCGATAAAAACTCTGTCACTTCCAAAGTTGGAGAGCAAAAAAATTCCCAAACACCTCTGAATATGCGCACAACCCAGCAACGCAGGGACACAAAAAAGGATTTTTGCTTGAGAGCCAAATCAAAAAAGGTTCAAAGGCTTAGAAAGAGTTGGTGGTGGAAGAGATGCACAGAGACCATTAAGATGCTTCCAGCCTGCCTGTTTGACCAGAACTGAGTAAACACCCATCCATCCATTTTCTGTAACCGCTTTATCCCTTACAGGGTCACGGGGATGCTGGAGCCTATCCCAGCAGTCATTGGGCGGGAGGCGGGGTACACCCAGGACAGGTTGCCTGTTAGTTCTGTACTGTCGCATGAGCCAGCCGCTTTTGTGCTGTTAACAAAGGTGGCTAGCATTAGCTCGCGTAGCACCTGGCACTGATAGTCCTCTAAACTTATTACAAATGGCATATATTTGTACTCATACACATGTGATATATGCTGACTAACCTAAAACATGTTGGCGGCGTAGACCGAGTTCACTTGAGTGTGTGGGACGGATGCGCGACAGGAGGGCATAGTGGGTTATGTCCATATCAGGGTCATCTGAATATAATAATTTACACATTCATAATAAACAGTCCAGTGACATCATCCTCACTGGATCAGCGGTTTCATACGTCAGTTGTTACGACAACTGTGTGTGCGTGTAAGAGGGAGAGTGTATATAGAGTGAAGGGTCATTGTCCTTGATTGCAGAGCCCACTCGAGACATTAGATGTTCTCACTGCAATCACAATGTTCACAAATGTCCAAATCAGAAATCAGGAAGCTGCTGGAGAGCAGCCAATCAATATCATAAACATCATCAAGCGCAACGCTCTGACTCTCTCCGACAAACACGCGCCGTCGCTCTCGCTCTCAACCTTCTTCTCTCCTTCTTTCCGTTCTGTTACATCTCCTCGACCCCTGCAAACCCGCGGTAAGTCTCTCTCTGTCTCCCATATTAACATGTGTGTGTTGAGCCACGGCCTGACATCCTCGTCTGTGGCTCCCGAGCTGGTTTTTGGTTGGACTACACCACACAGAGAAACACCAATGTTTATACAATGAGTGGGACAAAAAAAAAAAATCCCTCCACTGGCTAAACACGAGCTCAAGATTTCCACATGACACCACAGAGAGGGGCAGATTTTAACCACAGAAAATGAAACAGTGTTTTTCTTAAACCTGCGGAGAGTGCGGCAATAGCAGAATGTCAGTTTTGCCGCAGTTGATTCATTTTCCGAGAGTTTCACGCCGCACTGGAATGCTGAAAAAGACTAAAATGTGCCAGCGTACCGCATCGGAAGTACTGGGTGGATGGTCGGAGGTCAGAGTTGGAAGGTCAGTTTTGTAACTTTCCGAAACTGACCGTCCGGTGTCCGGTGAACTGCCTGCAGGAGACACTGTCTGCAGCTATGCTAGTGACCCGCTAGGCCGCAGTCGCAGATGCAGCATGCTAACGCGCTCAAAACGACTTTACTGACATGCTGACGTTTTAGTGGGTGAGATGTTCCGAGATACATGATCCTACTGGATAAAAAGCAGTGGATCAGCTGACGTATAATATTGCGAAAATTGTGCCGGTGGGTCCCAAACTTAATTTTATAGATTTTATATTCATATGCATCTTTTAATGTACACTTGGGAAACAGTGAAGAGATAAATAAGGGGATACCTTTTGGAAGAACGCTGCTCATCCTCCAGTTAGATTACAGGGAGTTGGAGTGCAGCTGTTTTGGAGGCTTTGGATGAAACAACACCCTACTATGCTTTACACTTTGGAACGGCTCATCATACCGCCGCCCGTCTGTATCCGATCCCTGATGTTCACCCCACTGACGGTTGGGTAAAGCACACAATGCAGTTGCTTCAACCCCTATTGGACCATGTTATTAAACAGATACGCCGTGAATGGTGTTTCATGGTGCTGACACACATTCTCCTCACATAAGACATCAGAGAATGCACATAATTGTCGTGACAGACCCCACTGGGTGTGAAGTACGCCATGTGTGTCTGATAAGACGACAGAAGGGCCGTGTGTATGCATTAGTGTATGGACGTGTGTGTGTGTGTATTAATGGTTGGACAGATGGGGCAGTCTAGAGGAACAGTTGATGAAGGCTTTACACTGCAGCTGGCCCTTTCTCCTCCCCTGTGCAGCAAACACACACTCAGAGATACAAAAAAAGGTCGACTGGCACCGTTTTGGGTGTGTGTGTGTGTGTGTGTGTGCACGTGTGTGTGAGTAGTGGGCTGTTAGTGTGGCAGCTGCCCTGGCATCAGGTGGGAAGTTCCCGTTCGACATGAAGAAAGCACAGCTGCTGTAATATGTAAACACACATGGTTTCCTACGCTAAACACAACCCGAACTGATTGAGATGAACTCTCATGCACATGTAGGAAGCGTGGGATTCCCTTTAATCTAAGGATCGGAATGTTGCCGGGACTGGTGCGCTCATTTGCACATGTGCACACAAACAAATGGAAAATTGACCCTTTTGCACACAAACACACTTACAGAGTCTGAATCCCTTCCTGCATGTGCTCTCTAATCAGATGCACGCGCGCACGCACACACCAAACACACACCAGAGCAAGCTGCATCTTTCCTTGATGTGAGACAGATTAGCATAACAGGCACAGACGCACACTGAAATGTTCCTTCTGCCCTCTAATCAGACACAAACACACACACACACACACACCCCCACACGGGCAGCATCTTTCCCTTGATGTTAATACTGAAGATTGTCAAACACACACAAACACACGCATACAGTGAGCTGCGTCTTTCCCCAGACACCGGTACGATGTGTCAAACAAACCTGCACACACACGCACTCGCATCAACACACCACAGACACCAGCCACCCCCCCCCAAAACATGCCAGTTGTTCTCCAGATGCACGCCAGATACAGAGACACATGTCCACCCATCACCTCCTGTATCTGTGCAGACACATGTTGCGATGGGTGGAGGTTAGCCAGCTTGAATCAGGCCACTGGCACCTGACACCGGTCATCAGCACAACAGCTGTCTGAGCACAGCACTGGCTGTTGCTGAGCGTCTGCATATGTGTCTGTGTCTGTTGTTTGTCTGGACTCGTGGCCGTACGTGCCCCCTAACAGCGGCGCATCCTGACTCAGTGCCGGTTGGGGGGTGACGTGAACAGAAACAAGGGATTTCTGGAGTTACGGGGTTAACGATGGGTTGTTTCTTCATGCACATGTTCCACTTGCAATCACAGTGGGCTTTTTACACACTGCAGCCACATGTGAAGCACATCATAGGGAGGAATTAACGGAATTATTAGCGGAATTATTAGCGTCAGCAGCATTTATGCTACGGATTCATTACACATTGTTGCTTTTGTTTAATTTCATGTTGTGATGTTTGATGTCTACCACTGAAATTGCATTTTCTTGAGCAAAACAACAGGAAAAATGTCCACATGTAGATTTACATTCACAAAAAAATAAGTTTAAAGCTGCACTAGTCTTTATTTAAACATTTTCTGACCAGCACCAAACCACAGACTGACAAATTTAGCAACTAGCTAAGTGAGGATTGAGAGCATTTAGCAAAAAAAAACAAAAAACAAAACATTGGTGAAGACCAAAACTGAGCTAAAAGGACAGTGAACATTGGATTTCTATCAGGTTGCCATAGAGAACTGTGTGACAGAAAGGGTGTGTCAGCCTCAAGTAACTGTGTTTATATGAACAGAGTTACGGGTGAATCCAATGTCACAGCAGCCATAGCATGAGCTGGCAGCCGCGGCCTCTCTTCAGATGGATTTGCTACATGCAGACACCAGGCACATCCCTTAGTTTCCATAATGTCAATACCAAAGTCAGACTCTGCAAGGGGTTTGGAGTGAATTAAAGCCGTCCCACAGTTGATAGGTTTAGCTGTGATCTTTCCTTTTGTCTCCTGACACTCACAAAGCCTTCCCACTTATCAAAGATTCATTAGCTCACTAATCCATCCATCTAGCTCTCCGCGCACATCGTCCATCCATTAACACTGCGCCATATTCCTCCAGAGGGACTGCTGAGATAATGCCCTGCTCAAGGACACGGGGGGTAACACATATGAAGCGATAGCCCGCCTGGGAATTGAACCCACAACCACAATGGCGCATTAGCAGCGGCTGACTGTAATAAGCGAGGCAGAGCAGTATCATATCAGCCTCCATCCCGGTGGCAAAGATCCTGCTGTTGTAATTCAGATCACTCTGCCGGCGCTACAGAAGGACTATTTCTGTATCACTCCATCCTCATCTGATGCCGTGCTGACTCGGGATTTTACTCTTTTTTTCCCCCCTACATACTGTCCATTTTGTCTGCTCCTAAGATAAGTAACAGCTGGGGAATTCAAATGCAGATGAGTACAGAGGAGACATTTTAACGTGCAGTCCCGTTTAATTCACTTTCACGCCGATGCCTTCACTTTCAGCGTCGAATCGCCTCGGCAGTAAGAGCGCAGTGCTGTGATTTCCTTAAAAAGAAAACCCATTCCTGATGCACTTCAGATGAAGACGTTCCTCCCATCCCCGGAAATCTTACGAAATATGGATATGTGTGGTGACGTGACATTCGTTCAAACATACTTCGAACGCAACACGTCTCTCTGTGTCCCGTACGCCTGATGACATCATGCATCGCATCTTCCAAACGTGTTTCGGTTGGTTTCAGTCTAACTCTCAATGTGAATGACTGGACAAAAAAAACCCAAAATTCGCCCCATTCAGCACCATTACACCTCCAGTCTGCTAATGCACAGAGCTGCGAGAGTCAGAGTGAACAGCATCTGGTGACTGAACTGTTCTTAGTCTCGATTACCATTATAATAAATGATTGCTTCTATATTTAGCACATTTCAGACGTTAACGCCACGTTAGACGGACTTTAGGGGAAACACACGCATTTGCAGTTTCGATGCACATGCTCCGTAGAATCATTTACAAGTTGGCTCATCATATCGCTTCGGTATCTGCCTTCCATCTCTTTCTATCACTTCATCTAGCTCTCTGCCTTTTTATATCCCTCTGTGTTCCTCTCTGGCTCGTGAAAGGCTTGACAGAGATAGCACTTTTTTTTTTTTCCCGGCTGACGTACACTAATGTACTAATGGATAGAGGAGATAAGGACAATGAGGGAGAGGAGAGAGGAGCGGAGGAGAGAAGGACAGCACACACACACACACACACACACAAGCACAGATGAGGCGGGAAATTCTCGAGGGAGGCAGATTTTGTGGGCATGTAGCCCACCTCAGTCGGGAGAGGGAGAGCTGAAGGTGACATGTGAGTGAGAGGGAGTGGAGAGGGAGAGAGGCAGGTTGTGGAGGGGGAAACTACAGGACCTGAAGGGAGGCAGTGCAGAGACTAGTGGAGAGAACAGGATGATAATTCACCGAAACACAAGCACCGCTTACAGCAGTAATATTATCTTTGCGAGATTTACAGACTAGTCCTCCCTGAACGGGCTCTTATAGCGGCTACACACACACACACTTTGTCATTCATGGAGGCTCAAACACTAGCTCCAAAACTTAACTCCACTGACACGTTGATACAGATTATTTATTTCGTAGTAGGACGCACACACAAACGCAGGGACACACTCAGATCGCAGTTTACAGCATAGGTGTGAAAATGCATGTGTGCATGGGAAATCTAAGCCGCATGTCTGAGAGGGATGAAGCCTGAGGTATGAATGATTCACACACACGCGCGCGGCTTCACAAACGTCTGTTGTGTATTCGGAGAAACTAATAGGACATTATTCCACTAACTTCCAGTTAATGGGATAAAGATGGAATTAGCGTGCTCAGGTGTTGCGCTCGTCTGCTCATTACGAGTTTGCATCGGCGAGGAGAGGAACTCCCGGCCGCGCGCGCTCACACACAAACAGGGAAACAGACAGCGGTCCAACCCAAGATTATCAATCATCTCTACCAGCCTGGTGTTTTTGCCATTTAACCAGGCTGAGCAGCCGATGCGCTGCTTCAATCATCGTCTGCCAGTCTAAATGCTAGCGCTAATTAGCATTCACATGCTAAATTACCTCCCATCCCATGTTTCCTGATTAGGCTTAATCATTCTGACAGCTAGTTTTACTGCTAAGCTTGCAGAGCCAATACAGACACAGCCTCCTCAGACTCTAGGAAGAGATCCAAGGCGCCACTCTCATTCACTGGGATACTGGGATTTGAAGAGCTTGTATCCTGCTTTGCAAACTGGTTAGACCGGTGGTTCCGAACCGGAGTGTGGTGCCATGACCAGTGGGCGACACGATGAACGTGAATGGTTGCAAGATGTTTTTACACGGTTTACAAATTCTATTCATTTTTACTGACTCTCTTCTCTATTTTTAATTTTTAATAAACTGCCGACCTCTTTGGACTCTGAATGCTACTAAATAAATCAAACGTCAAGTTTGGTTTGTCAAACTTGTACATAAGTGCAGTGCTTGAGTAAATGCACTGATGAAATGTACTGGTGGTGTACTGTGAGATGGACTGCTGAAGAGATGGTGGGCAGATCATGACTCAATTCACAGAATATATAAGGCTTATTACTTCGCTAGAGGGCTGTTATCATTAAAGAGGTGGGCTACAGTTAACCGGGAGTGCGGCAGCGAGGGAGGTAGATAGGATGGGGCAACGCGTGTCACCGCTGTCACGCAGAAGTTGAGGAGAATACGCGGAGCATCTCGCCAAAGAGCGAATTAGATCATCTCTGAGTGGGAGGGATGTACGACTGAAGGAGCAAGGGTGCAGGTGAGCGTCATGTCCACCTCGCTGGCTCCGAGGTGCCCCGAAGCCTAACCAGCCTCGCTCGTCTCCGTGTCTCAAGGCGGTGAAGTGCCAGCGCTGTGTCAATCAAGCGGTTGGCACAGTTACCTCGGCAGCGCCGCTCCAATCGGTCCTGTCACTCAGGCTATCTTCCAAGATAGAAAGGAAAGGGAAAAGTAATTGGATTTGCTGCTAGCAGGGAAATGATGAAATGACATGAAACCATCCTCCCCTTCACCCACCGCGCACACACACACACACACACACACACACACACACACACACACACACACACATCCATGTTCACACACCTATACACAGCTATGAGTAAATCTCTCTCTCTTTCTCCGCCTGTCTTGCTTGCCTTTTTTTTTGTTTCTGAAATCTGGAAATACTTCAGGCTGTTGAGAGTTTCTTTTCATCTCGCCTGATGTGGCGAGAGTGCCTTGTTCTCCCAGGTAGACAAAAGAGGAGACGAAATGAGGGGAATGAAAGGATTTCCAGGTTTTTACCGAGATCTGAGGGGGGTTTTTCAGGATGTTTCTGGCAAACGGCACAGAAGGCAGCCCATAGTGCAATTTCATGCTGTTAAAAGCTATCGGTACCCCACCTACACCTTGTCTCCATACGAAGTGATGCACTGTGGCGTTTAAACGAAAAATGTAATCATGTTCCACTTTGAAGAACTGAGCAAAGAACAACAGTATATAATGGATATACATGCAGCTGCTTGGTGGTAGGCTTGAGGCTGGTGACAGCTTGTTCTGACACCACACCGTGGCTGCAAATCTGCATCGCACATCCACCAAACTACTGGTCCCTACGTCCTATACCCCCACTGTACGTCCTATGTACTTCATCCTCCTGCACATCTTTCATCCGCCATTAGACACCCTCCATCTCATTTCCTTCATCTTGCAACCCTGGTCCAAAGTCTTCCATGCTACATTTTAGTCTGTCCTTCAGCCTTCAACACCTTCATAACCGTTTACCTCTTGGCTTCTGTCCGGAGCTCTGTCTCCATGATTGCTCCGTTAAGAAATGACTTGGACGAAGCCGCGGTGGTGAAATTCATTAAGTCAAATTTTTCTGAGTTGCAATGTTTTTTCGAGTGTTGGCACCAGTTCGTTGCCCTTTTTGTTTTGTTGCCACCTGCCAAAGTGAGCAAGGGATCATCTGCTTTAGCTTTATTAGTTGCCAGCTAACAGTGTTTTAATAACATGAATTAGACTATATGAAAGTTGGACTAATAGGTAAGCAATAGAACATAGTGAAGAACATAAAGTCAATAAACTCAGATGGTTTTGTCGACTTATAGCTTTCCTGTGTGTGGTATAGCCAGCCATTATGTTAAATTAAGGTCCACCTGGATCTGATGGGTCGCCCTCAGCTGTCAGTTATCCGTGACTACTGAGGAAGACCGCGGGATGCAGTTGAAAGCTCGGGGAAAAAAGGCCAGCGAGTGGAGTTTGAGTTGTGATTTTAAACGTTTCAGAAGTCAAGAAATATGTTTTATTCACAAAACGTGATGACTCTTTTATGGCTTTGTACTCGTGCTACTGTGGTGCTAGGAGGTTTTAGCTTTTAGCATTAGCCCAAGATTACGATGACATGTGACCACAGGCGCCACAGCTCAGCAAATGTAACAATACTATGTTGTCTTTCTTGACGTCTCATGTCAGCATAAGTCATGTATAGAAAGATGGCATCATCTTATATCTTGGGTCCAACATCCTGCAGATGTTCCATCATTTAACCAACATTGTACCCCCTGCTATATGCAACTTAGTGATTAATTTAATTGGTCAACCTTTCTGCTGATCACTTTCTGCTCAACGATGAGTCAATTTTTAGTCGCATTAGTAGGAAATATGGCCGACTAACTGATCCATTGGTTTTTTTTTCTCCACTCATACTTCACATTCTTCTGTATCTCTCAGTGCAGCATGTGTACTTTACATAACAAGATTACATTCAAGATATCTGAAATCTTAAATCAAGAGCTCGCATCAGCATGTGTCAGCACTTTGTCACTGTCATTGCTTTATTCTTATTGGTTGCTCAATGCGGCTACCTCCCTCCAACTGCACTGAAGTTACAAAGGGAGCCTTTAGTTTGACAACTCTTGAATCACGTGGTTTTCCTCAAAAGTCAGAACGGCCATCTCCAAGGGCAACTGGTGCAACCGTGTCAGTCCTCTCACGCCCGGTCAAAATGCGTGATGAGCGAAAGCCATTAAATCAACAGCGCTGGAGACGTCAGGTGGGTATTTGGCGCATCCGTGTTGAATGCTTAGTCAGCCAGTGCTTTCAGATTAGTCATGCTGATGTAAGACGTGAGAGATTTACCCCTTGCTTACGTCACGGCCCCAATCTTGGCCCCTCTCTGTTCGTCTCCTGCACGCACGCCCAGACGAAGACACCCGCACTTATCCGATGGACTGCCTCGGTTTAAGATTTACACTTGCGATTATATATTCATAGATCAATCAATACGGGGAGTCTAGCAGCCGAGACGTGTCCACGCGGGCGAAGCACACATCCAGCAACAGTCACGATGTAGGAATTCTAATGAGCGTGCGCGTGTACACACATCGATACGCTGCAGCTTTACATTTCATTAAGCCAAGGAGCACAGTTTAACTCCCAATGAATAGCAATAAAACCACACAGCCTGTAACCATCTCTCTCCATCTGCCTCCGCCTCGCTCTCTCTCTCCTGCTCTCTAATCCAGGCTCTATTCCCCCACTTCCTCCCTCCAAATTCTGTTTTGTACAAATCTAGTTCACTTGTTTAACAGTTGTTCTCCAATTTATTTGGAGAGAGCTAATTTAAAGCTGAAACTAATCACCTCCTGTGTCAGAGGGAAGACTTACCAGGCGCCAGCAAATGTAAAAGCCTCATAAACTGGCTATAGGCGTAACCGCCACTGATTTATTGCACTTGGTGCTCTGTCTGGCCATTACGCTGCTCATACAGACGACTGCATGTTACTGCAGCATCTGCATTGATCTGCGCGAGGACACTGGCAGCCTGCACCTCCGTACTCACCTTCCTCCCTCCATCCCCGAGCACAGGAAGACATGCCGGCTGAGGGGGAAATGGGATTCCGATCAGCGGGATATCATCCAGGATCTGCTGACCCCGTGCGCTCAACACACACACACACAAACACACAAATCATCCGTCTGCGTGCACACCCGCAGAACAGGGGTCAAGCACAAGGACTAGTGGGCTAGGTTTCAGTCGACTTAGCAAAACACCAGAGACAGGAAGCTGTGTAAGGAGGCGCGTGTGTGTGTGTGTGTGTGTGTCTGCGCAAGTGTGCGCTGTGCACATTATCATGGCCTATATAAAAGCGCTTGACAGCAGCATTACTGCAACAGATACTCCGCCGACTACAGAAACACGCGGGCCTAATGCTTAAACTGTCAGGCCCATATCAAAAACAGTAACAGCTCTTAGCCGGCTTTAATAGAATATGACAGAAAGTATGATACAAGCACAAAGGCTCCCAAACAAAGACATCAGCGTGTGAGCACCTACGAAATGATAGATGACTTGAAAGCACCGCGTTTGTCGAAAATCTAAAATCTAAAAAAATCAAACTCTGGGGAACATTCTGGAAAACTTTTCAAACGGTGGGACGCGGATGCAACTTCTTTCTGTTTTTTATTTATCTTGTGCTGCATATGTATTTATGCAATTATTTTTATCCTCAGGTAAGTGTTTTATTCCGTCTCCGGAGTATTGGTGACACGGGTCCACTCATATTGAGATGTCCCGCTGAGGGGAAAAGTGGGAAAAAAAAGAAAGAAAAACACAGAAGTGGCTCAGTCGGATCTCAGATGAAGGAGCAGCTGATTGGCACACGCACCATGTGGTCTACTCAACATGGGTACTTGAGTAGCACACGCACACACACACACACGCTCATACTGTAAAACCACAGGCGCACGCTCCAAGGGGCTGCATGCTGTGTGTATGCGGAGCATGCTGGGGAATTACTGCCTGCCTGTGATTGAGGGCAACACACGCAATAAATGCACGGACCACACACAAAACACACACACACACACACACACACACAATACATGGGACTTTCACAGCAAAACATAGTCAGGAGTCACATTAGAAATCATCTTCGCCCACCTTATAGCCACTCAGGAACACTCCCTGGCTCTTGACAACACCGTGACTACTGTAGACAACCGACAACGCTCGCCAAGATGAAGCCCACGGAGCTCTGGTGTTTCACACAGCATGGACTCTTACACATCACCCCAAAACACACACACACACACACACACACACACACACACACACACACACACACACACACACACACGCCTTGTAGGGGGAGAAACTTGCATCTCCAGAGCTGCTGCTTTACTTCTTCCTCAAACTTATTTGTGTGTGTCTTAGCTATGTTTAAAACGCTTTAAGTGACAACGCTAAAGCAATGAAAAGCCACTTTGAGGCTGAACACACACGATAGGACACTGAACGCACACACACACACACACACACACAAGCACGCAGGCACGCTCCCAGCCGATGTCGCAATGAGTTTTCTGATGACAAAACCATTTGTCAGCGATGCCAGAGCCAATGACCACTGAAAATACATCATAAAATGACACAAAATTGCCTCAAAATGAAAATGGTTTTTCTGCAGAGCATGAACACACACGCGCGCGCGCACAAACACACACACACACACACACACAGTTGTACTCCAGCAGGAGCATTTGAATCTGCAATTTAGTCGCATTTTATTAGTTTTATGTCAGTTATCGCTGTAATTTATGTCTGACATCCTTCACGGTGTAAATGAAACAGCCAGTGACAAAAGCCAGAAAACGAACGCGGTAACACTGCAGTCACACGGAAGTTGCCTGCAATGCAACACACACATATTACGCATATTACTGTGGTGTTTGTATCGCCACAGTGGTGTGGTCCTTCACTCATGCATGAGTCATGACACGCGGAGCTGTGAGGTTTTCGCACCACTGTTGCAATCTTGTTTAACACACACACACACTCACACACACACACACAGAGGGACTCCAGGATGCCTACCTTCTTCATGCGTCCGCTGCGGGTGCCGGTGAACGCCACAGTGTGCCCGCGATAGTCGTAGGCCGCCACAGAGGTCATGCCGTCGTCCTTGTCCACGTAAAGCGGGATGCCCTCGATGGCCGTGGTGCCCCCCAGAGGCTGGTTGAAGTCCTGGCCGCAGAAGTTGTCGTCTATCTGCAGCGGCTGCGGTTGTTGGGGAAGGGGGGGAAATAGGGGGAGAGGAAGCCATTAACTCAACACATTAACACTTTTTAAATCCCTTTTCTCGTTAAACTAACATTAATTCTTAAAGAAGGAGGAGGTTTTCCATCTCCCCAGCATTTAGCACACTTTTTATAGCACTGGAGCGGAGCCAGGCCGTTGCAGATTTAGGGAGAAATGGTGTGAAATTAATGGGCGTCACCGGAAAAATGAACTTCAGTTTCCTGAACCCCCCCCCCCTTTTTTTTGATAGACAAGAGGAGACAGTGATATTTGTCTTTCATTAGGGAATAAAAGCACCATCTAATCGGCATGCAGTTAAGACCTCTGTGATTGATGCTTTCCCCTCCATTACAGCCTTTGATTATTTCATAGTACATGATGTCAAACCGAGCAATTAGGCGTCTCAGCATGATTCGAATGGATGAACAGTTGTTTGCTAATGTTTTAAATATTGATTTGGTTGTATGCGGCTTCGGCAACGCAGTTTCTAATAAGAGACAAGCCGATACAGTGAGTAAATCAAACGGCGCCGGAATAAGCGCGGAGCGGAGAGCGGGCCCCACGAGCGGGACGGTGGAGGGGATGATGGAGACGCGACAGGAAGTAAATTATAGGTCAGATTAGCATATCATAATCAAAGTGTCTCGTACGGGCGTGTCAGCATGCTGATGTGTTGATATGTCACACCGGATTTATGAACATGTATATACGCGTGTGTGTCTGTGTAACAGGCGTGTCATTAAAAGCATGTGATAGCTCTGTACGCATCAGGAGGTCCAACCCCAACTCTGACATGTGCAACAGAGATAATCAACGGCAACCAAATTACGGCGTGCGGCAACCTCACGACCGACTCGCACACAGACACCCATCCCGCACGCCCGCACGCACAGACAGACACGTGCGCCAAGAATCACGTATGATACATGATTTCAGGTCTCTCAGAGGAGATTAAACACACACTTGGCTCGGAAACACACAGCACATGCGTGTGAATGAGGCAAGTTTACATTTAAATTGGGTGCAAATTCACACAAAACTCACAGGAGACTTGAAAAAGAAAGGTTTCCAGTAAACCATGGCAGAAGAGAGCAGGATGAGATGACTTGATTAAGTCATTAAGCACCAATCAAACATGATGGAAGTGCAGCATTCCTGATCATATTACACAGATATGATGCTACAGACGGCTTAGACTTCTTAGACTCAGGGAAGCTGAAGCTTAGATGGAACTTTAGGCTTCGTGCTACGAGTACGCCGTGATTTAGTCACGGGTCACGACTGAAAATGTGCATGTACGACAGGTGGATGGAAACGCGGTGACCACGGCAACTCGTGCGGAGACACAAACGAAAAATAAGAAGTGGAAAAACGTAGATTGACATTCGCAGGAACAGATGTACAGCAGCACATGAACGAGCATGAACAAACACACACACACACACACTAGCAGCAACGCCTCCCACACCAAGCAAATTAACATGCCAGCTTTCCCTTGTTCATTACAAGACGTATCGTCTCCATAGAGACTAATCAATCACCGCATCCCTCCAAAACAGCAGAGCTGTCAGGGAATGTGCGTTAGTGTGTGTGTGTGTGCGTCGCAGGTCGGATAAGGGTTCAGGTAAAGGTCTTGTCAGATGCACCCGGCAACACAGGGAAGTTGAACTTCGATGAACAAAGGCCCGAAGTGAGGCAGAGGGCGAGGGAGAGAGAGAGTGGGAGAGAGACGCATGCAGACAACTCCGCTCCAGCGTTTGTGCGATTTACATAAACACGTTCTCAATTTTGGAATTGTTTTACGGGTAATTTGGGAGGAAGGAGGACAAAAGGGTGGGGGAACAAAACAAAACAAGAGCAGGTAAACAAACCGAGGCAAGCGAAGTGTTGCAGCGGGAGATGGAGACGGAGAGTAGGGGATAAAAATGCAGAAAAGGCTGAACAAAGGAGGAGGAGGGTGGGTAGGAGGGTAGAAATAGAGCAGATAGACTAATGATCAGTATCAGCAGATTGACAGTATGAACCCTGCCACACAGTTCCCCTTGTTTCCTCTGATAGAGACAGCAGAACCTCCACCACTTCCCTCTTTCGTTCCACTCTCTCCTCCCCCCGCTGTTAATCCTCTTCCTCGCTCCATCTCTTTTCCTGCTCTCTGTCTCGGCATATTTCTCTCCTCCCTCCCATTTTTTTTTTCTCTTTCAAGGTTCGCAGGGACCGGCCAGTGGGAAATCATGTCCGTCCCAAAAGGTTTACTCTTTTTTTTTTTCTTCTATTGCCCTCACATGCCTGCAGCTCTGGGAGCTCCTTCAGCCTTTCCTTCCTTCCTTCCTTCCTTCTCCCCTTTCCCTCTTGCAAGAGCATAATCAGGATGACGATCCTGGGTTTCAAGCAGGTCACATGTTTGGTGAAATAAATGACTAGATGCAGTTGCAGAGGCCGTTTCACCAAAATGAAAATGAATTTGATTATGTTTTATGGTTAAAAAAAACAAGGCTGGTGAATATAAGCCCAGCATATTTGAATCGAAAACCACAAGTGATCCGCTTCCTTTAAAACCAGGCCTGCCATCCTGGCTGTTAAAGAACACGACCGACATGAAAATGCTTTATTACAGCAGCCCTTAACTACACAATTTACCCTGGATTTATTTATGCCGGGCGCCTCATACTTGTAAACTAATCTGCATTCCCAGTGTCTGTCGGCTCGCGCACGCCGAAGCGCGATCGCCATCTTCCCGGCGCTGTTGCCGGCATGCTGAGGACGCTAATGGTTTGTTATGTTTAGCCTGACTTGCATCATTACCATAGAGTCAACAGCTCAGATTGAGGCACAGTGGAGCGTTCAGTCGACGTGTTTTCACCGCAGACAAATGTGGCCTCACACAGCCCCGACATCTGCTAGCTGTTGTGTGCCTTGTAGACATGTAATTCCTACAGCGTGCCTACTCTATCATTCCTCCACAGCGGCTCGTGGGGGAGACGCCGTTTCAGCCACCGGTACGGGAGCGACTGCGGAGCCCGATTTGAAACAAACAGACAAACAAACGCCGCGCGTCAGGCCGATCGGACGGTGTGTATGGATCCAAGATGGATGTGAGGTAGATTGACAACTTGAGACGTGTTGAAAAGGTGTAATCGCATCCCTCGCTTCAAGACACACACACACACACCTTCCATAGTGTAACTAAGTGGGTAAATAATGGCGGATAAAGTTCCACTGACATCAGCTGACGTGCCCGATGCTTGAGGCGGAGGGAAAAGCAGCTCCGCCGATTTCAGCACCTGTAATCCATCTGATCCCCAATTGGCTCAGACGCTGAACGGTCTGTCTGAGAAGAAGAGATCGTTGCAACTCGTGTGTTTTGAACGAACTCGGATTTGAGTCGGAAACTCCGATTAAACAATAAGCAAGAACTCCAGCTCCTTGATTCCAGTTTTCCATACCTATCGCTCGGTAACAGTAAAGTACTCAAGACATGCACTCAGACGCTTGAAGAGCCGGCCTCGCTCTGAAGTGGCCTTTTATCTGTCCTCTCACACTTTGCTCCGAACGCTCGAGATGACTCCTCATTAACATCAACACGGCCGCTCACTGCGCCTGTGGGCCGCTGCTTCCATTTGTACTTACAAAGTAGCAGCGTCCTCCATGTTTGTGTCGGCTTTTTCATGTTGACGTCCTATGACCCAATCACCAAGTGTTTAGCATTGTTAGCACGGAAAAAGTCAAGGTTTTACTATTATATATGTTTATGGATTGATATTACAGCTGCATCAGTGTGTATGTTGCATTTAACTCTTACTTAAACTAATTTATAAACCGTTGGGTGGTTGAATCTACATTAACCCGTTGTATTTTAATCGGTTTTATAAAGTCAACTACCCACGAGCCCATGGAAACAGCCCGTTTTCGCTCTGTGTGCCGATGCATTTTCCACGCTAATCCCAGAGGGTTTGAGTTGTTTATTTGGCTCGGGACATCGAAGAGTTTTCACAAACAGCGGAGGAACACGTAATCCTTCAGTTTATCGCAAACAAATTTGAAATTCAAAACCGGCAAATTTGGAGATAGGTGCTTTTCATTGGACAGGAAGTGAATGGTAATCTGAGAAAACTGTGAGTGGAGCATTCGACGAGATGTGTGAGAGTGGAAATATAACATTTTATTATCTGGAAATACTCATGTAAAGAGTACCTGTGTAATGTACTCAGTTACATTCCACCACTGGGAGTAATTGAGTGTGTCCCTAACATAAGGTGACCTGCTGCAGTGCTTTTAAAAGCTCCGTGTAGCCTGTTCCTGTTGGTCTACTGGACCTCTGACTGAGCTATTATTAATACTAGCTATAGCTCATAGTCAGGACACTGTACATAGCATAATCATACACACACACACACATACACACACCTTTGTGCTATTTCCAGGGGGTTAGGCAAGGACAGCGTCCCCAGTGTTGTCCTTGCCGAAGACCTCTGCCATACACAGGCGCGGGCCGGCCCCCGGCAACACACACAAACACACGCACACCCGCACACACACGCAGACCCCTGCCAAGCTCACGCTGGGTGAATGATGATGGGGTGATGAGGGAAAGAGTGGGGCAAGTGAGATGAAGGGAAGGGAGGGGGATGAAGGGGGTGGGGGTGGGGGCGATAGGGAAGAGAGACATAGGGGAAGGCCAGGGGTCAATGGCGTTCTTGTCGCCACTAATGAGCCTCAACCCGGGACGAACGAGCGCAAAAGAGAGAGAGACTGAGACCCGGAGAGAGAGAGAGAGAGAGAGAGAGAGAGAGTCTGAATTGAGCTCTTTGAACTAACTGTCCATTAACTGTGTAAGCACAAGAGCCACTGTGACGATACGGTGGTTTTAAAAGATATGGCACTGGGAAGAACATGTTGCCCACATCACCACAGACACGTGAGTCACACACGCACGCACGCACACACACACATACACACACACACACACACAGTAAAACTACAGCTTCAGTTATCTTCCACGCGTCTGCGCCGTCTTTTTCTAGTTTTATTTCAATTTTCTTTCGCTTTAAATGCTTCTCCACTTGAAATTCATCTTTCAATGCATGTGCACTGACTTTATTATAAGATGCATCTTGGTTTTAATATACCAATGCTGCTTTTATCACAGTAAGAAGAACCTAATTTGCCTGTAGCATATTAAAAAAATGACAAATGTCTAATTGCTCTTCAGCGGTTTTCAGTAACTGGGACCCTCCCTGGGACTGGAGCCGGTCCAAGTCTTAACAGTTTTCAGCCCAACAAGAAAAAAAAAAGCTATTTTCACTGTGTTTTCCGACATTGTTCTGACCAAAACAATCAACCGCACCAAAGCTAATCAATACTGAGAATCACCATAAGTCACAATACAATAATGAGTCATTAAAAATGGCTTCCTTTCTACGGCTTTTCACCGAAACTTAAGAGCACTGCTTCTCTTTGCGAGCGTGGCAGCTTGTTCGTTAGCGCGGTGTCGTGCTGCTGCCACTTCTCTCCACTTGAATCAATAAGAAGCGATTTTTGGATCGGGTCTTTGGATCCGCGAGGACCTTAAACTCTCGTCCCGGCGCCGTTCATCTCTCCTTCCTCTCACTTTCATTGGAAGTGAAAGCATCCACATCTCTAATCGACTTGAATTGTCAGCAGATTTTTTTTTTTTTTCCTTTGGTCTCCAAATCATTTATTGTCAGAGACGTGAGAGATCAAAAAAATAAAAATCACGTCACAAAGTGAGAGACAGGGAGGGTGAGAGTGAGCGAGTCAGCGGCAGTGATTGAGGTAAACAGAGAGGGAGCCGGAGTGAGAGAGAGAGAGAGAGAGAGAGAGAGAGAGATGTTGTCAACATGCTCTCCAGAGAGCCGAATGTCTCAAGCATCTCCTCATCCAACACTGGCATAAACACATCGCTCCAATCCCATGGAGAACGAGTATGTGTGTGTGTGTGTGTGATTGTGCGTACTGGTGTGTCAAACATAGCTTGTGCCTCGCTCCCATGTGAGAAAGATAATGTTGAAGTGAGTCGTACTGCCGAGACACGCGGGCTGACGCAACGAACAACAAGACTTGCAGAGTGGAAAAATGCATTTAATTACGCGAGGGTTAGCGAGAGTGTGTGTGTGTGTGTCTTTTTTAATAAAGGCAGGGGATGAAATTGGACTGCCAAACTTGGGATGGAGAAGAAGGAGGGGAAAAAAGCAATACAAATGCACACGTGCGCACGCACACACACACACACCATCCTGGCCCGCATCCAGGTATTTGTTGTGACTTGGCGATGGAAGCGGAGAACAGCGCTGGTTGGCCTTTAGTTTCCCCCAGTGAGCCAATATCTGCTCTCTAATTGGTTGTTAATGAGTGAGTGTGAGTGTGAGTGTGTGTGTGTGTGTGTGTGTGTGTGTGCGCGCGCGCACATTTGTTTGTCAGTGTGTGTGAAAGAAAGACAAAGTCAGTGTGTGTGTATTTGTGTTTGTGTGTGTGACGGGATAGGGGGTGCAGCGGGGATCGCTAACATCTGTCTAACAGACTGGGACACTTGAAGCTTTGACCTGCTTAAACACACACACACACGGACAGAGGCACACTTGAACATTGTTGTCTAATGTGGATTTGTGTGTGTGTGTGTGTGCGCGCATAGTGGGGAAGAGTAAAGTGTACAGCCAACCTCTGCAAGATATCCCCCCTACACACACACACAGAGTGGACTTTGTACAGACATCTGGCAGTGCAGTCTGCTCGAATGGCAACAGAACTACAAGCATCTGCATCTCACACCCACTCCCTTCCACGCACGCACGCATGCACGCACACACACACACACACGGGCATGCTCTCCCATGCTCTCACACACAGCGCCCGCCTTCTATGACTGCAGTCAGTTTAATAACGATCATATCTGGATGAATGCAAGTTGCAAAAGACTGAATTCATCACAGTCCTCACCGACATAGATTGTAGACAAGAACTATAAGGGAGCACAGGGACCGATCACAGCGAATGATACATAATTATCCTTGCTCTCGTCACATGGTGGCGTTTTTGGTGATGTTTCATTAAGCGGGTCACCATGTTCTTTGGGTCTTGTGCTTTAGCAGCATGCATGCGACGTACACGCGCGAGCAACACAGCAACGCGTCCGTAAAGGCCGGGAATTAGGTGGTCGCAGGTGGCCGAGCTCTTGAGCCTACGCCAGCGAAACCCGCAGCTTTCCCAGCATCCCCCTGGTGGGACTGGAAGATGACTGCTAGCGGATGGAAATGTATGCAGATTCTTAAAATATTAAATATTTGCTCTGCAAGTGTTTAAATGCATTCAACACGTTTTTAAGTCCCTCAAGGATGCACACAATATGTTAAGCGAGAAACGCTGAATGTAAACAGACTGCTTTTGCTCAGAAGTAAAACTCCACGGGGCGTACGTCTAATTTCTAAGCAAATAAAGAGCCAATTTCTCCAAAAGCAGTTTCCCCCTGGAGGTTCGGTGCATAACTACTGGTAATACTGATTTGTTCTCACCACCAGGAAGCACTGAGAAGATCTCCAACAAGAAACGATCTCGTTCCCCGATCTGTCAGATTTGCGAAACACATCCAAACCTGTTTCAAAGCAGTCTAAACCTGCGCTTGGTCGTTCCCGTCGCACTGTTCTCTACGTCCTGCAAAACTGGTGAATTTTGACCACATTGGCGAAACTGCCCTGAGCAAGCAAAGGGCCGCCAGGACTGTTTGGCGAAATGTTTCTTAATCTCTGACATGAGAAGGAACTGTCTGCTCCCGGTGCATTTTGCATACAAAAACAAGGCATCGTTGGCCTGCTGCTGCTTCTTCTTCTTCTTTTTATTTTTTTTTAACTTTTCTGTGAGTTCACGATTGGAGGGAAGGCACTTCGACATTTCAGCATCTGTTGTCTTGGCTTTGGTGAAATGAGGAGTATTAAGTTGGAGATGGAGGGAGAGCCTGGCAGCAAGGAGATGTGCTCTGGTGGAACGGAGAGCTGCAGGCGAAAAGAGAGAGAGGGAGAGAGGGAGAGAGGGAGCCTTGAGCCCCATAGGTCAGAGTCAGAGGAATAGCTGGGATGCCAAGAGATCAACATTTATTTTGCAGCTAGATTTATTCCACACAGTTTCCTCGCTCCGTTGGCTTTATCACCCGCTACCAGTGGTTATATATCGTTTCCTTCCATTCTTTGATTCTTTTCTCTCTCATTCTTTTCCTTTATCTCTCTCTCTCTCTCTCTCTCTTTTCTTTTCTCCATTTCCTTTTCTTTCCCGGTCCGTGATCGAAAACAGATGCGCCGGCGCGGAGGAATGAAAAACATACAGGACTCGACTGAACCTGCGGCCGCGAAGTGCGAATGTGAGTGAGTGTGAAAACAGGGAGAGATCACGCTACAAGCGAAAGATTCTGCATGTGTTCTAGTCAGTGATAGTGAAAAGGATGGAGCTGTGGGACTTAAAGTCGCTCTCAACTCCAGAGGTGAAGAGTAACATTTGTTCAAGTACTGTACTTAAGCGCAGTCTGAGATACTTGTACTTTAACCGAGTATTTCCACTATCTACTGCTTTATACTTGTACTCCATTACACTTCAGTACTTTGTAATCCACTGCAGTTATATAACAACTTGACTCGTTTCTAGTTTCAGATTCAGATGTACACAATACACAACATGACCGATACATCTGATGTTCTGACGTCATTAGGACTTCACAGGAGAAGTCCCCACAAACTACCCCACAGCATATGCAGTAATATTTAAACATGAATATGCCAATAAGCATAACCCAGTGGATTATAGTAATTAGTACTTTTACTCTTGCCACTTTAAGGATGCTAAACTACTAAGCCTACATTTACTACAGCGTTGAGTTGCATCTTTACATTGTGCTAAATGTTTTAAACAATGCTCAAACCCAGAATCCAAATGAAAGCTTACTGTCAAATCTAACTACTCCATCGCATCCTCGCTGCGCATGCTGTCGTGGCTGTCTGCCAGAAGCCATAACGTTTCCCTCCGGCTCCAAGCCACACTTTTTGTATTTACACCTTACGCCTTGGTTGTTCTTAACTCTTGACTTTAACCCGATGGAGGGTTCCAGTCGTTGGCTGTTTGGATTTTAGTTTTCAGAGAAATCAGAGAAATGAGCTGAGTCAGCAGAAGCTCATTTTGCAGCCCCTCCCCGATATCCGGTATCGCCTAAATAGCAATGGAATTACACTTTTTGAGTGAAAGCTTGCTTTGTTCATAGTATTTGTTGCTTTAATAGCCGGGTTTGTTCAGTTTGGTAAGAGGACCTCTGTGGATAGTTCAGCTGCAGGTATTCCTACACTGCCGTAATCCCACCTAAAGTCAAATAAACAGCCTTTGGAGCGAACGTAGCTTCGGTGTTGAGACACATTTCCAAGTGAAACGGGACGAGCAGATGTGAGGTGACGACTGGAGGAGGTTGACCTGAACGCTGAGAAGAGGTTGAGTTAACTGATTCACGGTTAGATGATTAGCCTCGAGGTTTGGGTGTCCGCCACCGCAGCAAGTGCACACGAACGCAAATCCAGTTTTGATTGACGGGAATAAAAATATATTTTTTTAACTTCTTCTTAACTTTAAGTACATGATCTGAGTGCTTTTGTACCTGCTCTCATCATTTTTTTTATATTTTTGTTCCTCAGTTGCCTTTTCTTTCTCTCCCCTTGAATATCCACGTCTACACTCCACAACCAAGATTCATGCAGGAAGTCTAATCAGCTCCAATATTCATCACACTCAATGTACTTTAAAACACCTTGAAACACTCTTTTGGGATAATTGATTTAATTGCAGAGTATAGATGAAAAGACTAAATCACGAATGCCAGCCCACCGCTTAATGTGCCAAATTGGTAAACTCAAAAACAAGGTGGAAGAGCGGATTTAAAACTCCCCGCCAGCCGCAGCGTTTGTCGAGTCTGAATCCCAGTGGGAAACTTTTCTGGGTCATAATTTCACGAAGGTTTGCAATAAAAAATAAATAAATAAAAAAATAAAAGAGAGAGAGAGAAACAAAACAAAAAACGCACAAAGTGGGGGAACCCCACAGAGACGGAGGCAGAGCGCCGTCGGAAGAAAGGGCTCGGCTCCAACGCTCCGTGTGTCAGTTGGCCATATAGGTTAATGTGCCACAGTGGGACAGCAGCTCGCTTTACCCCAGATAGCCCCGGCCATCAACTGAGCTAATTCCACACGGAAAGCTCCAGTCTGGCGTGTCGCTTCTCTGGCACGGGAGATATTTGCTGACAGCAGCGATGCACACTTGGAACGTTTTGTCTGCTGTAAATGTGATTTTATTTATTTATTTTTTTTCATCTTTACGTTTGTGACGTTTGCGGCGGAGCTCAGAGCGGAATTGTGAGCTTGCCGCGCGGCTTTCGTCGAAACAATGAATCCAGGATCATTCCAGTTTTTTTTTTAACTGGCGTTCGTCTCTCGAGTCGTCTCACAGGATGCCACTCGGCCAATCAACTCTGTGCGTCCACACAAACACCGTCAATCGAGCCAGAGAGGAACACACACACACGCAGGGTGCAGGCCAGAGTCAACAGTTGGGGGAAGAATTTAGTGAGAGGCGAGCTATTTCACATAGAGCGCTCTAAAAAGAGAAGAACGGGCGGCGCAAACAGAGGTTTTAATCAGGAATGGACGGGCTGTAACATGTTCATCCTTCCCACGGGCGACTCCAAACCAGCGCGTCTCACATCCGACACTGCGGTGCTAATTAACGGAGCGGTGTGAGGTGCAATTTTATATCTGATTAGCCTGATCTCTTCGATGAATAATGCATTCTTGAATTTACATGTGTTTCTTTGGACGACAGTGTTTCTATAGAGATAACGGGATATGCCTCCAGAGTTTCCGGAGTTATCCCGAGCCAATCATAGGATTGTGGATATTTTAACGGATTGGATTCGGCCGAAATAATCCTGATCTTTTTTTCTTTTTTTTTTAACTGTACTGTACAGCGGTCTGCTTCAGCCCGCTATGACACATCTGCTACTCTCGGCCTACATTCGCCAAATGTAGGCAAACATCACATCTGCACGTTTGCCAGAGTGCTCTTCCTATGCGACACGAGCCAGATGATGCTCTTTAAAACCGCGCCGTCCATCTGAGCGCTGCAGACTATAATCTGTGTAATCTGAACTAAAGCCTTCCCTGACAGCTCTAATCCAATTATTACAGACCACGACAGGGATTCACCCAAATATGGGAGCCTTTAAAATACACCGCTGTACTGCTCTGTGCTGAAAGTGACTGACTGACACAGGGTGTGCTGGGAATACAGGTGCGCATTCATGCACGTATGAACTTATGAATGGTTTGATATATATACATAGATCTCCTGTTGTGCTGAGAACGTATATTTTGCATTATTTCATATTTAGTTGTTGAAAGTGTGTGTGCAGGGGCGCGTGCATGCATCTTCACGTGCACACACAAAGACATTAAGAGATGTTATCTCATCTTGTGAGCAGCAGGAAAACCCAAACACAGCTACAGACTGCTTTAGGGACACACATACACACACGCACTTATGAATATGTGCACCCCTGCCACACACACATGAATAATTAAAGAAACAAATACACTTTAATGAATGCGTGTGTTTGCGCAAACGCATATGCACACACGTTTGTGTCTGTCATAAGCCCGTGCAAACGCCTACGAACACACGCATACAAACGCAGCATAAACGGCCATCAATAAATAATTACACTCTTCATTAGATGCTGCAGGTCAGCAGTTTGGGTGTGTGCTGCAGCGATTTGCGTCCTGCACGTCCAGCGCAGGTTTGAGTAAAGGGAGGCCATTGGCTCCGTTTGCCACTTGAGCAGCCATAGAAGGTGTGAATCGGACTTGCGCTCTGTCGCCCCCTCAGCTGATCGTTTCATGAACTCACACATTCAACGCAGGGTTTTAATCAGTCGCCGCGCCGCTTAACCACATCTGCCTCCGCCGATCATTGACAGGTAAGAGCTGCTCGTTTCAACTTGTGACATTCTCAAACTGAGGTCCCCACACTGCTGAACTGCTGTTGATGTTTCTGCTCGAAAATCTCATTCAGGCGACGAGTTTCTGAGAAATGAGGTCACCTCGGGTCCAACTGGTACAGCTTTAAGGCTAAGCAGCCGCGAGCTCTGAAATACTCCAAATCCATAACAAGCTGACACTCTCATGAGTCTATAGCAGCCATTAATCCGTTTTGTCATGTGCTAGAGTTAACAATGAACGCCACTGTGCTGTAAATTTAGTTCACAGGCACCATTCATACTGAGAAATTCCCCTGTTGAGAATTCACTATAAATTGGGAAGATTTCACAGTGCGGTGGGCGGCACGTGATCCGCCCCGAGGCGGAGAACATCATAAGACTAAAACATATGGGGAAGTGTTACAGCTGAAGTCATTAAAACGCCCGAGGTTTCGGGATGTTTTGCTGCGTCATGCATCAAAATGTCTCGAGAGACGAGAGAGAAGAGCGCACCTCATCAAAAAGTGCTTCCCCCCGACGGGCTGTGTTCTAGATAGCGTTTGACAGCAGTTCACCTCGGCGCTGCAGGTATTTATCACTGCAGAAAAAAAAAAAAAAAAAAATCACATTTATAAGTCACTTAGTCTCCCGCTGAGTGGAAAAAAAACCAGAGTTCTTCACAACAAGGGGCGAGTTTCACCTGTGGCCTGAGATCACCGTGGCTTCAGGCGTGTTATTCAAGAAACAAAAGTCTAAATCTGGCCAAATGAGGGAGGTGCATGATGGGCCGTAAGGCGAGTACAGGCTTTACAGTTGAGACAGCAGTGTGAGAAGGAGTCACGTCATCATTCTTGGCTTTACGAATTACTGGTTCACAACTCCTCCAACACTGTACGGCGAGTTTAATGTAAATTTCCATTTGAACTTTTTTTTTTCAATTAATTATGTCCTCGGTGTTCTTAATTACAGAAACACATACGTCCACTGAATTATTTAAAGCTGCACTAATTAATATTTTTACATTTAACTGTGGGTTAAATGACTGTATACTGTGGAAGGAATCATCTACACTCACTGAAAGAATCGCCCCCTATCTCCGCTCTGCAGCACCTCCCTCACCGCTCTGTGACCCAAAGGTTCCTGAATAGGGTTTCTGAAGCTCGGGTTTGTGGTGAATACAGATGCCGCCATATTGGTAGTGACTTCACCTAACTCCCAGCAAATCCAAGCATGGGCCAAATGGTGGCACGTGGGTGTTGGCGGGGCAGGTTGAAGGTCGTATGGTTGCTGAAACACGCCAGGCAGCTAGCAGCTAGCTGTCACCTAAAAGAGCCCTGCCCTTGATTACGCATTACTTGTGTCTACTTTGCCAGGCTGCAAACATGTTTTTTTTGTTTGTTTGTTTGTTTGTTTGTTTTGCTGTAAAGATGGGCATTCTAACATTGGGGTCTATTGAAATTGATTGGCTTTTGGAGACTGTCACCTTGAGAAGTGGACATCTTCTCAAGGTGACACTTCCACGCTAGGTTCATTTTTCTGCTCCGGAGGTTGCCGCTTGGTTTTAGCATCTTCCCTCTCGCTGTTTAGGCGTTTCATGCTACAAGTTTTCCATCTTGTTGCACTCTCACTGTCCTCACCAGCATCTTTTGAGCATCTCTTAAGCTGTTTTCTAAAAAAAAAAAAAAAAAGCTCTGATCAACTGACCGGACATAACCTGACCAGCACCAAACTGCAAACAACTTTGCAACTAGCTGCAGAACGTAGCAGCTACAGAGCCACATATTCACCAGGAGTTGATGCTAAACTCTAGCTAAAACTAAACTGACTTAACCAGGAACTTATCTCCAAATGAAAGCAAATGTAGCTGTCTCCTCTCTAGTACTGTTCGCTAAGAATATCACCATGACAACAATATGAAAGGAGATAATACATCAGTGTCGCATATACAGATCTACACAAAAATCAGTTGAATTGAACACTGCACCACATGCAAGTGCTGAATGCATGTATCATTGGTCTGTAGCTTCAGCTCTCTGGTGCATGCAACTCATTTTGAGGTTGGAGTTGAAGCACATTCTTCTCCCTTGCAATTTTAAGTACACGTGTCTTCCCTTTATATATTTCTAGCTATTTATTACCATATTTTGCACCGATGAGTCAATCAGGACAGTTTTATGCTTATCCGAGCCAACTGGATGCGCTCCAACTGCAAGTCACAAAACACTGTCTTTGCCGACAATGAATGATCTTTCATTTCTGTTATCCTGCACCTGAAACTCATTCTCCCACTTTGTTCTACAGAAGACCTGACAGACCAGTCAGTACTTTGGATATTATGTGAATTTCCCAATACTGCTCATCCAACTTTCAATTGACTACAGTTAGAGTCACCTCATGAACAGTTTGCTATGACAAATATGAAGGAAGTGTGTGTGTGTGTGTGTGTGTGTGTGTGATGTTAGTGCCGTCTTCAGAGCCTTCCACCTCCCAGCAGACCCAAAGCCTGATGCAATGTGGGTGATCCATCCACTAAGGCACAGGCTACCGGTAATGAGACTGAAGATACAATGGGCAGATAGAAAGAGAATGAAGCAGTGCACGGGTACACACACACACACACACACACACACAGAGCCAGTCACCAGCCGCCTGCAAGACAGAATACAAAATGCCACAGAAATAGACTATAATCCTGGCCAGCAGTGATCAACACTGATAAATATTAATAAACACTATTATGCTGAGAGAAAAATAGAGACAGAGAGAGAGAGGCAGAGAATAGATGGAGAGAGAAAGGCAGAGAGAGGTAGACTCACAGTGAGAGAGAGAGAGAGGGGGCAATAACAATAGAGGAGTCTTCTTGCTCTCTGTTATTGCAGGCAATTTTCCCTGTGACGTCCACCTTGTGCTTCTGCAGACAATGCGGACTCGTGCACGCGCGCACACACACACACACACACACGCACACACGCACACATATGCACGCACACACGCAGTCTCTTCTTATTATCAGACCATTTCCCTGTTTGTTTTCACTGTTGTTTTGTCCCTCTTTGGAGGCCAGGATAAGAGGTGGGCACACACACTCGCACTCGGGCGCACACGCGGAAACACACACCAATGAGCACTCAGATATACAGAGAAAAGAATCGCGGAAAAGGGGAGATAAAGTGAGTCCTAAACACACACAAACATACACACAGAGGATAGTATCTCCCCCCCTCTGTCTGAATCAGTCTCATTAGTCATGCCGAGGCTGTCGCGTTGCTCAGTCGGCCTGCTTACAGAGCTGTAGAGCTGGACGGCAGCCCGCAGCCGGCGAAGGTCACCCACCACTCAGTTTAACTCCCCGAAGACCAACGCTGGCCTCCTCCTGATAATGAGCGGGCATAAAGGAGCACCTGCGCTTTGAGCCACGCCCACTGTGGTGCGGACCCGTGAGGGAAAACTCTCACGCTTCACTCAAAAGGACTTGAGATGGCTCACAGACACAGAAACCCAGTGTGCCAGGACTCCTAAATCATCTGACTGGGAGATCTCTAGACGAGTTTTAAAAAAACACATATTATAAAAGTTGATTATTATGAGAGAAATGTAGTGTTCAGTTGAATTTAATTTTATTTGTGTTGCCCTAAATCATAACAGAGGTTCTAGAAAAAACCTTGACTTTTAATGATCTTAGATTGCACCGTGAGACGCGTCCCCTGACGGCTAATTCTGGGGTTTGGTTGACGAAAGACAGCCTGCGGCAATATCGTCTTTGACAGGGTCAGAAAAGTACTAAAAAAAAAAAGGCTCACAGTGCGGCTGCTGCCATTGACACACGCCTACAAACCAACCAATCAGAATCCAACACAACACCTCACAGGTTTGCAGGCTGGCCTATTGCGGGCAGCCACGATGAGTAAGGAGAACGGGGAGGACAGAAGGCTACTATCTTTAATGACTTAATTAGAGAAAGTGTGAGGACGTATGCATTTTGGCATTGAAGAGGGACGACTCATTTCATTTTGAAGTTGGCTGTAAAATCAGATCCATTTTCCTGGATTCACTTCAAGCCATCCTACTGTCTCTATTCACAGGCTGTAGGCTACACGTCACCTGCCCCCTATGTTTTTCCCGATGTGCTGCAGTGGCTTCGAGCAGTACCTGTTGGTACTGTACCGCTGGATGTTCGCCTGGGTTACTTCTGATAGTTCAGAAAGCATCCAAACAAGATGATTATTAAGCTTTGAGATAAAAGTGTCACTTTTAGCAAAGGAAAAATGAAGTCACAGTGAGCCCAACAACACGAGTATGATATGCTTATTTCCATTTCTATAAGGTGAGCAGGCCTCTCGCTTTATTAAAGATACAAAGGTTACCTTGCTAACAGCCATTGACCATTGACCATCTGAATCTTTCCTTCACTGGCCCAATTCTCATGGCCATTTCACTGCAATCAACTTTTTCTATTAATTTTTCCTCATATAATATTCTTATTCTGCCGTAACAGACACTGCCATAGGAAAGACAGGGTTTGATAACAGTTTGTAATGAGGGTGAAATGATTAACCCGCTGCACACCGTGCTGTTTGATTGCTTCCAGGTAGAGGAGTGTCTGAGTGTTGACTGACTGACCCGACCTTGTCTTCTGAAATGAGCCTGCATGAAAATTTCCACATGCCACTAGCGCAGAGGCAACGAGCTGTCACCGCTCGCGTCAGGAAACACTGAGCGCGCCCGCGCGAGGAGATGATAAATTCATCACGGCGACGTCCCAGAGAGAGCTCTGCTGACACGACCTTGATCGATCGCAGGCAGAACAGACAGATGGCCATAAAGGACAATCATGTAACTGTACGCTCATTAGCATAATAACATGCATATACAGTACGCTTTTTACAAGGCCACATGGCGCTGGCATAGCACCGGCGGGCTTGCGACAGAGATGCAATTGTTGTTGCTGTCTCTCATGAGCCGTGACACGTTTAAAAAAGAAAATGAAACACAACATGAACGTCCAGTTCTTTGAAAATGCATATTTTCAATATCAAACTCAATGCAAACTTCCATTTTGCAAGGAAACATGGCCACTTTTTGGCAAACATATTACTTTTCTAGTGCTTTACAAGGGTATGGAGCGAAGGTTGCTGAATCACATAGATGACAACGCCACTATAAAATATCTTTATGGTAAGTGAGCGATTAGAGTGATCATCCATTTATGGAACAGCCACAGGTTTGATCTCTATAGCTGCCATATGGCCAGTCAAAGCACAAAAATGAACCTGGCAGCTCATTTTAATTTCCCCGAGCCTCGTTATAGGTGAACTAAAGACGTCAGACATAAACTGTAATATTAAAACTACAAAAAAAGTGCCAGTAGAGTATTACTTGTTAATTTTAGTGCGTCAACAACATAAATACAGCTGAGGCTGATGGAACTTGATGGAATGTCAGATGATCAAAACTCAATAATGTTCCATCCATGTGCCTATCTGCTCTTTCCTACCAATGAGTTTCTTCTCCCCCACCCATGAACCCTGTGACTCCCACTTCCTCTCTTTCCCTATCTCTTTGCTCCCTTCTTTCACTGCATCATCTGTTCCCTTTACATTGTATTTTCAGATCACATCCAGGCGCTGGCTTTACACACTAAGTCACTCTATACCTCATCACTCAGTGGAAAGTCAAGGAGAGGGCAGAGAGAGATGGCGAAAGAGCAAAGGCTCGAGAGCGAGGGAGACAAGAGGGAGGAAGCGGAGGACGAGCAAAAAGCAAGAGCGTAAAAGTGAGGGAGGTTAAAGGTGAGAAGTTAGAGACAAAGCAAAGAGGTCAGGGAGAGGAGATGGGGAGGGAAATAAAAGGAAGCAAAGCAAGTAAAAGGAAGATAAAGGAAGGCGCAGAGGGAGAACGGGCTAGGAAAATGAAATAAATCTTTATGCAAATGATGGGGCTATGGTGAAAGACACGACAGAGAGAGAGAGAAGATGGGATAGCAGAGAGAGAGAGAGAGACAGAGAGAGTGAGAGACGAGATGGAGACAGAGGGGTGGAGAGTAGTCCAGAGATTTATGGCAGGTTGTTATGGGGCACCGACTGAATAACAGAAGGTGAGACCAGGTGAATTATTCATGAAAATACAAGGCTCCGTGTGTGTATGTGTGTGTGACATGTGGGTGACACACACACGCTCACATGCTCACACAAATGTCTCCCAGGTACCCTCAGGCCAGCTCATCTATGAGGAAAAGGCAAGACAAGCCACCCACAACCTGTGGACAGGAATTATTCCTAAAAAAAAAATAGACAGGGGCTCAGAGACATCTGTCCTGGCTCCAGACTGACTGAGGAGTCTCAGTCAACACTGGACATACTTGTCATACATACATACTGCTTTACTTGACAATAAGAACTCAATTCATAGATTTCCTTTAGTTCACGAGAATTCAGATCATTAATCACTGTCTGAAGGATCAATACGGACTACGACTAGCAAAGATGCAAAGATGATGGTTTTCTCCTCAAATGCCTTGTTTCAGGGTGAACTTTTTCAAAAACTCGCTAAAACATTAGCTGCTTTATTTCAGGCGGAGTAAACGAATCATCCTAAGCTGTCTTGTAACTTTTCACCGCACTATATGCATAAATATTATCATGGTTAAAAAAAAACAGCATTTTCTACCCACATTTTCCAAAAGTACTGTAACACTGGACTGGAAAAAACCACACATTTATTCCGTGTGACACCAAATGTGCAGACACACCTACGCGTTGGTTGTTTTGGCCCAAACCAGGACAGAAAATATTACTTTGTTGCTTTTAGGAATTAGTTGAGATTCATACTTTCCACCTACAGGTTAACCAGAGAAACTCAAATGGATGATCAAGCAGCTTGAAGGCTTGGTGCGCCGCCAGGGTGCCAGGGTGGAGATTTTAGCTTCGGTGCAAAATTCAACTATATTTCAGCTAAACATTAGGCAAACGTTAGTATTCAACCCAAAACATTGCCTCAAGGGGGAGCTCTATCTAGTTTGACTTCATTTCTATTCTCACCTCACAGCAATTTCCCATCTGTTCTCTAAGAACCAAAAAAGGTAATCTGGACTGCATCTTCAATCTTCACAGACCTATTTGAAGCTATCTCGCAGGAAATGTCTCACCTTCATGACAAAGAAAACTAAATTAAACCAGTTAACACTTGAGAGCTGGACATAATCCTTCCAGACATACTTATTTGACCACATTCTAAACCAATTAGCTTTTGGCGAGGTTCAAGGTGAAGACAAACTGTCCACCCCACCTTCCTTTCGAGAACTAGAAACTGTGTTTGATATCTACAGTGAAGACATGTGAACATGGCTATTCTATGAACACACAAGAAAAAATGAGCATAATTTTCATGACTATTGACAATCTAAGTCCCAAAAGGCCCAAAGTCCCCAACACTCACCGAGTTGATGCAGAGTAGCTCCTTGTTGAGCACCCAGGGTAGGGAGAGTTTCCCCTCTCCTCTGTAGCACGACTGAATCCTCTCTTTAATCTTCTCCTTAATCTGTCTCATTGTGAACAAACACAACGCCGACTCCTTGGGTGGCTTGGCTCTGTTCTTCTGACCCTGGGCGAATACAGTAAATAGAACCTCCTCGTGCTCTTGAATGCCAAGCGAACGTGCGAGACGGGTCCCGGGTCGGGCCAAATAAGCATCCTGAATCAGGCGATACTCCACTCCGTCCTTGGTGCAGCCGATGGGGAACTCGACGTAGGAGTAGAATTTAGGATCGTCAACACATAGGCGGACGATCTTCGAGGTGAAGAACTGTTCGCTGCTTGCATCTGGTGAAGTGAGCTGGGTGTCGAGCTGTAAGGTAAGATAATACACAAACTGCTCGCTGTTGAAACCGTAGATATAGTAAATGTCAAACGCTGGAAACTTGGATAGAGTGTCTGAGGGAATCTTCAGCTGTGAGGAGACAAACTCATCCTGGTAGACGAAGCTAAACATGTCGGCGTTCTCCTCGTTGGACATTAACTTGCGGCTCGACAGCGTTGGGAAGTATTCAGATTTCCCATCTATGGGAGTGCCAACAAACAGTTTCCCACCTCCACCAAAAATATCAGGAGAGATCACGACACCTGACATGGTGCCTGCCTCTGCAACGCTGGATAGATAATGCTCTTTGCGGTGGTGGGGTTCGCCGAGCTTAAACAAATCATCCAGACGCAGGAACTGGCATATTCCCTGGGAAGTACTCCCACAGGCAATCAAGCGGTTGTGGGCAGCATCAAGTAGCAGGAGTTTATTGACATTAGAGGTCTGTACCAGCTCATGAGGGCAGGACTGGACACCGGGCGGAGGGTAACAGCGAGGGTTGTCTGTGACTGGACCAGTAACGTGGCTTCGTAGCTTGGTCAGGTTGCTGGAAAGCTTATAGATCCAGTTAACTGCGCCCAGGTAGACCTCGCCCGTTTTGTTGTGGACCACCAAGTGTGTAAGTCCTCCTTCCGGTGGGGAAAACGAGAGGAGGGAGGAGGAGGAGGAGGAGGAGGAGGAGGAGGAGGAGGAGGAGGGCATGGACAGGGAGAGAAGAAGGAAGATGATGGGGAGGATAACAAGAGGTGGGTTGAGGTGGGAGGACATGGTGGTGGGGGAAGGGGAGGTGTGACTAAGTGGGTGTTAGTGTGTATTTTTGGGTAATCCTCTACAGGGTCAATCAGTGCCTTATAGGAGAGCAGGGTATGATGATACAAACGAAGAGAATCGACTTCCTCTTTTTTTCCTCCTTTCTCCGCCGTTGTTTTTATAACCTCATCCCCTGATCATCAGCCTCGTCCACCACCAGCCCTGAGAAAGAGAAACATAGCAAAGCAAACTTAGCAAACACAGATGTCAATATATTCATGGTCTTGTGTTTTGCACTTCCAGAGATCTGACAAAAAGGATTTATTTGTTTGTATCGAGATGACAAACCACTAAATATTCGCCCACGGACCCAGACTCAGAGGCCTCCATACTGAAGTCCAAAAAAACAAATGAGGGCACTATCGGCTTTGTTTTATTGACTTCTAGACTCTTGGCTTGCACCACACTGTGGAGTGCATCTTTTAAAAGAAGACAGGGCCAAACATTGCTCCTCTGCGTATCGATTGTCTGGTGGTATTAAAGGATCCAGCCGACAAAGTGCGCACACGCACACCAATACCTAGACACATGGAATACACACATAACCGAACAAAAGTAACTCGTGACATGAGAGCGTATGCAAATAAGAAAACATGTATTTGCAGAGAAGACACACACACACACGACAGAGACCAACATGCATACAAAATCAGACAGGGTGAGCCAGCAATGTGCAGCATCGTAATAGCGGGTAAACATCCATAAATTACGAGCAGGGCTGCAGGGAGAAACCTATAGTATATTTACTACAGAGCAACAGAGAAAAGAAATACAGGCACCCTGCTTCTAAAAAAAGGCAGGAGAGAGAACTTGTGCAACACGCTAAAAGAGGAGAGACAGTGAGACGGAGACGTGAAAGCTATTTGGCTTCATACCAGTTCAATAGTAAGGCGGTGGAGATGGTGGGAAAGATTGCTATAAGTGAAAACTAAGAAAAAAAGAAAGACTACGTAGCTACTTTCTGTTGCCACTTTTCCAGGCTCAGGGTTGCCAGAGCCTTGGACCTGCTATGAATGAGCTGGGAGACAAGGAAGTCTTGAAAGCTCCAGTGCGAAAGCAAGACAGCTGCTCTGCAATCATGCTCAATCATCAACACCGTTCTTGCCATCAGGACCATCACTGTGTAATGAAGATGATGACAAAATAAAACAGTACTGACAAGCTCTCCAAACAAAGGCAGAGTTGGATTCTTTTCTTGAGCTGTCTTAAAACCAGTGGATAACTCTTCACATTTTTCACTAACTGGCAGGTCACACTCATGTTATCGTTGGAGGAACCAACGATACATTCCCTGAAATCAAGCAATGTGCATGTTGGAACGCGGTGGCACGGAGGGTTAGGCAAATACATGTGGTGGTTTAGCGTGTTCAAGCCAATCCATTTGGCTGCAGACAGTGATCTCTGTTACACAACTGTGGCAACATATGAACTGCTTAAATTGAATAATTGCAATGAGAGACTGAATCTGGGTGGCATTATTCAATCGAACTGAAATGTTGATACTGGAGCTGTGATTGGATGTGTTGTATTGCTGTACAAGGTGACTTCTCTGTGGCGTTTGCTTGTTTCAGGCACAGCCCTGGAGCTTTTTTAGACTTTCACATACAGTTTTCAGAACGCGCCTTCACTGAAGCTCACATGAGGTCCAGGAGGGAGAAACTGGGTTGAGATTTTGAGATACCCTTTGCACGTGAGAATGAAACGCAGAAGAATATCCAGTTGAATTTTCATCAGATCAGCATCAGATAAACTTTCACGGAGACCGAACTGAATATTGTGAATTTAATTTCAGATTCAAGTTGAGCAGTTAAATTGCCAAAACTCTTTTTAATCAGTCTGTGGATTAACAAAACAGATTTAACACTAATGGTTAGCAAACCCAGAAGCACCTTAGGTCGTTTCTTTATTCTTGTGTTCTCTGACACCACAAATAAATGACAAGAGAAGTGACCAACAGTACCATGATTTACCAATACTACAACTTCTAAATCCTAAAGCGGGTCTTTAATGTGCATCATCTCAGTGTAAAGTATATGAGACAAGCAAACCAGAGAGAGAAAATCATTCTTGGTGTATTGCAGTCATTTTCATTGGAATAAATAGCCACCATCCCGGAACAAGGTGATCCAGTTCTCAAAATACGTCCATGGGAATACCTGCGACAAAAATAATGTACATTATCTTCGCTGATGTCACCTTCCAGGACAAAAGAAGTCTCTTTATCATTGGCCCAGAAGCAAAATGAGCAGTTTAAAAGGCTACTGTCATTCGGAGCTGTTTAAAACTAACCACAGTCCCACAGAGTGTTCATTCTTCATTTCGGTGGTTCAACAGTTTATGCGCGGCTAAATACCGAGCACAAGTCAAAGGTTTGTTTTATTATGTTTTATGGAATTCGGTCAGCAAACTATTCTCGTCTCCTGTTTCTGCTGCAGTTTCTCATTCCAACCGTTCATTACATCTCTCTCTCTCTCTGTGTCTCTCTCTCTCTCTGTCTCTCTCTCTCTCTCTCTCTCTCACACACACACACACACACAAACTCTCTCTCTCTCGCAGTTCACTTCTTGTCAATAGTGTCTTTCATCTCCAGTCCAGCCATGATTACAGTGGCCCAGATGACGATGTTGCTGCCTGTCCAACCAGGACAATACGTCTTCTGTTAGCATCTTAGACACACACAAACACACACGCGCACGTGCACGCACACACACAATGCAACCGCACAACACACTGGTACAGTACAAAAAGCAATTTTACACACTGCGACATAGCCGACTGACTTCACTGCGTCTGAACGCGTGCACTCGTGGACATAACTGACATAAAACAGACCTGCCCACACACACACACACACTCACGCACCACCCATGCACAAATCAACACATGCTTGAATAGACAAGAGAAGAGGGAGTTGGACTTACTATACTCACTAAAGTGACATGTTAAGATGGCTATTTTTGCAGCATTTTCATCTCACCTTCTCTGATGTATTTTATAAATTCTATAAATAAGTCAAAACTAAGCGGCACACGTGGACCCAGCGGCCATATAGCTCCAGTAGCCAGCGGAGCCGAGAGCTGATGATGTCGGGAGCTGTTCGAGTAAACTGGGACAAAGAGATGAGAGGACATCTGCGAACTGAAAAACAAGTTTATGATTTAAAAGTGTTGCTTTAATGTCTGCGTTAGATCAAAAGGGGAGGAAAAATGGTTTACGGATAAAGAAATTGGTTGGAAAAGTGACTGTGTGCGCACGCAAAGATGGAGAGAAAAAAGACTGAAAATGAAACGGAATATTCTAACAGGGCACAAACTGTCTCCCTGCTGTGGCGCGCACATTTCAGACTTAAACAGCACAACAATTCATTATATTAAAACGAGTGTTTTCTTCCCAAAATGCATTCACGTTGTATGCAGTAAAATCATTCAGTTAAGTTTGTGGATACCTCTCCACCGATACTGATACAAAACAACTTTATACCAACACCCAAGCTTCTAAATGAGATAGAATGACATGTCGGGGTTTCACTTGAAATACGATCAATAGCCATCCATGATCAGAACATGAGACCAAATCATTTTGCTTGATGTATCGTGTCATTAATTTATTCCTCAAACTGTTCAGCATCTTCTCTGATTAACAGAAAACCTTGAATTAGCTCGGCCTCCAGTTGTGTGTGTGTGTGTGTGTGTCTGTGTGTATGTGTCAGGGCCATCCTGAAGCCCACCTGCCACATCAGATGAAGCTGTAGCGGCGTTCAGGTCTATCCCATGCTGATTTATTGCTGTTGGCACATCGATTGCACACACAGCCACAGACCTTGGCCAAACACTTAGGCAAATTTATACACACCACTTCTTTTGCATGGAGCTCACATCCATGCCTGCTGGCCTCACTCCGCGAGGGTCCGTGTGTTTGACGATGTGTGTGTGTGTGTGTGTGTGTGTGTGTGTGGTTGTGTGTGCATCCTGCATCTGTTCAATCTTATTTACTACTGAAACACACGCAGACACACGTCCAAACACATCAGCCTATGCGTAAACTGTATGTACACAAAGCATATATAATGGCAGCCTAGCTGTACAGTCCAAGCCGCGGGCAAAAGTATAAACATTTACATTCGTACCCTTTTCCATTTTAAACAGATTTCTTCTGGATAAAGTGCAGTGGAGGGAGAAAATGTTGGAGACATATGCTCAAGTTGAACCACTTGGTACGTTCACCTTCATCTATGACCCCGTTGATACAAGCGAGTGAACCAAGAGGTTTGGGCTTGTACATGTAATCAGCAGTGTAACCACTCGGCCACAGCTTAAACCACCGGAGACGCTGAAGTAGCAGCGGCAAAGCCTTGCTCTCGGTTAGACCGCTCCGGTTACACACCTCATGCTAAAAAGGTTAAGCCGTTTCACCACCCGGTGCTGAAAGTTCATGTTATCTGAACCTTGACCTTGTTTGCCGCTGACCTTCCGAACCTTCCGTCAGTGCCGAACTAAGCAAGAGGCTAAAATATGGAAATATCAGAGTCTCAGAGAGAGTCTGTTTTAAAAATACATGCGTATTGGCTTTTCTTCAGACTTCAGCTGGCCTTTCAAGAGTCTGTACAGCACCCAACACTGAATGCTTATCAGACTGCTAATCATGTGGTTATGCTTTCCAACTGATCCGTGGTACGATCTGTGTTACCCAAAAGGTGGACCAACCTGAATTCACAGATATACTTGATACAACTATGGCATCAAATAGTGGTTACTTTAACCCAGACCATGATCTTTTCCTGAAACTAAACAAGGAGCCTAGTTTCTGTGTCTAACCCCAACCAAACGGCAACCGTCACCTGAAATGTTTTTTCCAAGATCCATTTTAAAAGTTTATCTGGACCCTGAATATTGATGACCAAAACCACTGTTGACTCCAGGTTTTTAAATGTGAGGGTTTGAAGCTTATATTTCTCATAAACTGCATGACAAAAAATGGTTTGGTGTGATGTTCCATCACAGATAGATTCATCTCATTGTTTGTGCTCTTCAAACATTATAGACCAACAGGGTTGGGCAGGAACAGATTTAGAGCACATGACTGAGCTGTAAAATCTAGGTGGCATGGAAAGCCTGAAGTAGCGCTGCTGCGAGGTTCAGCAGCTTCACTCCCTAATGTTGCCGGTGATCGTGTTCACAGAGGGTATGTGAGTCAACAAACACTGGCAGTTCAGATCGCCGGAATACATGGTGCTTTTGTGCCTGAGCAACCAGCATATGCCTGTTGGTGTCCATCAGACACTTTCACAAAGTCCATTATATCTTCCGAGTGGAGGACAATGCTGTCACTATCACAGAATTACAGCAATATCCCTTAATTCAAGAGGTTTGCATTGGAAAAGTCATCCAAACGACCCAACAGCCCCCAAAAACACCGCCATTGTTTGATATTTTTCCAGTTTCCCTAAGAGATGGTGGACACAGGGTGTAGGTAATTAGCGTCAACAGCCGGGTTTATTTTATGCAGCAAAAGACAGCACATACAAAGGAGCTTCTTTCCCACAACAGAAATGCACTACATTTAAATCACTTCATCTTGACTTTATGGGCTTATAGACTTTATCCTCACTACACAAAAACTTTGTTTTTGACCTCAAGTAGCACTGTGGGGCTGTTTTCTATAAGTGGGTGCCTGTTTCGTGCCCTGAAAAGCACGCGGGACCACATGTGATGCTTGTATATGATGTAATTTACATTCCTGATAATGCATTCACACTATAAAACTGATCTACAAGGGGGAGTAACCACCAAGATAAGCCGAAAACACGGATTTAAAGGCACAGCGCAGGGCTTTCATCTCATCTTCTGAGAATAATTACCTAAAAACTACTGATGTGCTTATAGTAGCCACTGTTGCTCCTAACCTCAGCTCTGGCAAACCAAACATTGCTCTGTGCCATCAAAGCATCACGGTCGGTGGGACGTTGTGGAGCGTCACACCAGACACCTGATTTACAAACTGCGTATTCTGTGAAATACAGCCAGATTCACTATGCAGTGATTCACTCATTCGGAAAGGGTTGGAATCTATTGTTCATTCATTTACATGTAGAGTCCTGCACTTTGGCTTCAAAATAACTGTTTGTTTTAAAAGCCACATTCATAATGTTTTATGACCTCAAGGTTGCACTGTGCAGTTTGGTGAGTAACACTGCATATAATCATAACTTTGGTTTACAGGATACCTTTAATGTCATGATTAAGATCAATGATCCATGGTCAGTGTAAAGGAAGATATAAAAAGGCGACATTTAGAAAGTGTAATGATGACGTTTGGAATAAAGGTATAAAATAGACTTTTTAAATTAAGTTGCATAACATTGTGACTGACTCGTGAGTGGCAGTGACAAGATCTAAAAAGCTGCAAAAAAAAAAAAAAAAAAAAAAAGCTCCCCTGAAAGCCCAAATGGGGACATCTGACGCTAAATTATTTGCTCAGACACAGCAAAACACGCGTCCCGGAGGATGCATACAGAATCTGATCTGATCAATTCACTTCTTAACTCCAGGCTTCTTGCAACAGATGGTCACAAAGTTAAAGTTACAGCGCAGGTGAGATGAGGACAGCGGGGAAAGAAGATATGAGAACAGGAGCAGGAGGCGGACACACACTTGAACGTGAGGAGATTTCTATTTGGAATCCATTTTCTGAAAGGCGTAATATTGACAAGTGCTAATACTGCAGACTGTAGTCGTCTCACACACTCCTCTCCCGGCTTTTATCAGGGAGGCAGCTATAAGAAAAGACAAGGAGGCATGGAGAGGAAGAGGAACTTGATTGAATAGAAAAGATACACAAACTGAAACCAGATCCTGTTTAACAAAAGACCTGAAATCCAGCATTGTATTTATAGACACACCTGCCTGTAACGTGGTACCAATTCCAAGCCAACTGCATTGAACTGCCTTGTCATTTTCTTACTTCTGTTTGGTGAGCACATTTAAAGACCAGCTAGATTTAGGAAGACCATCAGGTTTTATCTAGATTCTGTCGCATCTTAGCTCCAAAAATAGAATGTGGGTATTTAACAAAAGGCACATGTCGTCAGCTCTGAGCACATGATGACGTGACCATGCCAGTCATGACTGACGCTTCTCAATAAGACCATGCTGCTTATGAAGAACAATTGATTTGGACTCCTCACACCGTTTCCCTCAGTACTTCTCCATATGAAGGCTGCAGACTGCTGCTGCAGACGAGGCCCCAGCAGAGCCTGCCTTTTAATTGCCTTTTTTTTTTTTTTTTGAGGCGAGTTCTTCATTGTGAGCCCACACCAGGTTTGCTTGACTCAACCCAGCACAGGCTGATGTCTTTTAATTGCATTTTGTCATGTTTTATCTTTAAATGCAAAAATAATTGGATGTACACTGATGACAATATGCCATGTCATCTAAACTAATTGGACCCTCTACTTGTGTGTGAATGGAAATAAAATAAGTGTTTGGTGTGCGGCTGAAGGAATAAAAGGAATGTGGGTTGGACTATTTGTGTGTGTGTGTGTGTGTGTGTGTGTGTGTGTGCATGCACAAGTGGGCTGCTGCACCATGCAGTGGAGACACAGTGGTTTCATTTACAGTCACATTCCACGACCGACACGCAGACAGCTGCATGCGCATACGCAAACACAGTGGTGGGCAATCCAGCAGGGCTAAACACAGTAGAAACACACATACACACACACAGATGGAGCTCAGTTATGTGGCAATCGCTCAACATAAAATAATTCCTTGCAGATAAACACAGACTAGCACACACACACACACACACACACACACACACAGGGATTAGGTGGAAGAAGCTGTCGATACAATGACTCCACTTCATTCAGAAATAAGGATTCAAACAAACATGCAAATGCTTACATACTGTAGTAACACATATGTACATTTATATAAACTGAAATATACCAATGCAAAGGTTAACATGCAGCCAAATCCAAACACCCCCGTAAACAGGGATACAGATTTGCTGCGGAAACTGACGCGCTGGCCGCCGCAGACGCAGAGACTCTCTCACGTGCGGAGAGTTTCCGAGCTGACAGGTGTAGCCCAGCCATCACTCATTCAGATGGTGCAGTAAAAATCTACAGCGAGCAGAGCTGAGTGGCTGAGCCCTAATCATTCTTAATCTGACTGAGTCTCCCCCTACAATGCACTCACTCTCTCGACTCCGAGCTCTCCAGAGTGGAGCGATTTAGGGATTTTTCAGATAAAACTAAAATCCTGACAACGGCAGCGCGCCTGTTCTCGCACCCCGTAACAGACAAATCACCTTGAGTAACAGTTATATATGTAACGAGCAATGACACCCTTGGACGCTGACAGCAAGTCAGTAGAAAAACTATAAAAGGTGTGAAAAGCGGCTGCTGCAAAAAAACATCTTGTACCACCAAACCAGGGTTAGAAAAATAAAATACCTGCTCAGACATAATGTTTGTTTTCTCAGAGAACCTCATGAATCACCGGCATTTTTCAGGATTTATTCAGCGCTGAGGTTTCATTTCATTTATCGGTACATTCGGTTCAGTTTGTCTCGTCCGTGCGCGGATTGGTACTCTCGCCGGACCAGTTACATTCCCATCAAGGGAAACGCTCGCTATTAATTTAATACATGTAGGTGTAGAGGGCGATAATGATTGCAGCCACGTAGCGAGTTTTCCCAATCAAGGGGAAAAGTGAGTCACGCTTCTCACTCAACACGCCTATTATAAGGCTGTAAGTGGGCAAATTGGTATCTGTGGGGGGGGTTGATGGTTTTCTGAACATCAGGGCAGCCCAACGACTCAGAGAAGAACACGGTTTATATTTTAGGTCGATTAAATCTCCAAAATTGCATCTGTCCCGGTGTGCACTTAGCCGGAAAAACTGCAGCCATTCCAATAATTTGCTAGAGGTAAAAAAAATAAATAAATAAATAAAATTAAAAAAGTAATAATTTGATATCTTTGTGTAACCGTCTCGCTAATGTGTCACACAGCAAGGGTGCAAAAACACTACAATCTACTCCACAGAGGCAAAATATAATTCACATTTTTATCAGAGCTGTTGAACAGTCGACGGCTTTGTTTGGATTCTTTATCTGCAGGAAATGTCAATAGCAACTTTTGTCCATAGGAGCTGCGAGTGCGCCGCTGCTTCTTTGTTGCTGCAAATATTTAGATCCATCAACGGGTAACCTGATGTGTTCGTGTATGAGTGCCTAACCCACACACACACACACACACACACACACACACACACAAACACACACGCCTTTTTTGAGAGCCTCGGAATAAAAGGTGGAGGGTAGAGTCAGAGCAGCCTCTCTCACATGAGTAGGAATAAACAAAAACAACAGCGTGGATGCCCAAATTAGTGGGAGTTTGGTCTTTTTTCGTGGTTCCTACAAGTTGGTCCCGGTTGGATGCAACTGCAGCGCGTCTCCTGAAAGGCATAGATAAAGCCGGTGTTTAGGAGGCGCGTGTCTGCTCGCCGCCACCCTGAAGTTGGCTGCGGCGAGGACTATGCGGGTGGGATTATAGGGGGAAACGGTTCTCCCGACCCCCTCAAAATGAATTTGATGAAGAAGCGACTCATTTCCAGAAAAAATCAATTCAAAAAAACCATTCCCCTCTCATGTCACTGTTCATTTCTTGCATAGATTAAACTAATGAGTCTTCAAATAGCTAAAAAAAAGTACTGTAGTCTGGTCAGTGAGATTCTAAAGTGACTTTTCTCATCAGGACCCTATCATTAAAGGAATGATATAGCACAGATTCAACTGTCAACTGTTTACTGTGTGGTAAACAGGAAGCCAGATCCAGGAGGTGTTTAGCGGAGCGTAAAGATGCAGGGAGGGGATTAGTTATTTTTCAGTGTCTAAGTCAAACACTTTTTACCGAACGCTTCACCCTGCAAGCAAATTAACTGAAGTTAAGTTTGAACAAACGACACACGCGGCCCTCTTTTCTCCCCCAGGAGACATCGACATCCACTAAATACAAATACGCAAAACATTTTCTCTCCTGAACACGGGAACACTTCTGTCTGCACGCACTAATTGTCCAAAAGTGCGTTAATAGATGCTGTGGGTGTGTGTGGGGGAGAGAGAGAAGGAGAAAGAGAGAGAGAGAGAGAGAGAGAGAGAGAATGCAGGAGACATATTTGTATGTGCTGACAAACCTTAAAAAAGAGAAATTACTCTGCAGTTGGATCATTCCCATGATGGGCGTTGAACTTGTGTGAGCGAGCGAGTGTGTTTGTGTGTGCGTGTGCGCCGTGTGTGTGTGTAGTCTCCAAAGAGGGGACCCTGCAGCTAAAGCCATTTAGAGGGGCTTTAAGTGCCTGAATAGGCCTAGAAACACAGTTCTTTATCAGGGAATTTGGCGTAGATAATCGAAGCTGGCTCCCAACCGCAGAACAGCAATTTTGCAGTTTAAGAAAATGAGAGGGGGAGAGCAATGAGGGATGGAGAGGTGGAAAGAAAGAGAAAACAAAAAAAGAAGAACCTCTGCAGCTCCTTCGCTCTGAGTCAGGGTGAGGACAATCACTGCTCTGGTATCTGTGTGTTTGTGTGGACATGCGTGCAGGTAAAAAGGACACCGAAACACTAACACAAGGACAAAAGAAGACAAGAAGGCGAGAGTACCCCACTGTTGCATGTAATCTGCGTTGAGACAGATGGGAAACTAAGTGCATACTGTAGTTTCATATCTGGAGGCGAGAGGAATATCATCATCTATCTTGGTTGAGAGACTTTACACCCGAGCTGCAAAAGAAACCTGTTTTATTGGAGCGGCAGTGCTCTAACACTGGCTATAAACTGGGGCTGTTAGTACAAATGTTCGTGGCGGCATTAGGAGGGCGGGATTCGACGGTGCCTGCTCTGCGTGAGACTGAGTGGAGCAGAGTTAATGATAAAGTTTGATATCTTTAAATTAGAAACTACTGAATTAGTTACACTGAGTGGAGACGAGACGTTTTTGATGTACATGGAAAATAGCAATGGAAATGAAAATCATTATAAGGACTATGAAATGTTACAGCTACACAAATGCACACTTCCTTCATTTACGCCTACATATAATGCACCTTTCTCTCCATGGTGTTACAGTTAATGCTGCAAATGTATTTTGATTTTTAAAATGTGCTTTTTAAATCATTTTGCTAAGTTGCTAGCTAATTTAAATATAAAATGTGCTATATTCAAACAACCATGCTAGCAGGCTATAATGGTGTTTCAAGCTAGTTGCTCAGTGCTAAAGTAAAACAAACTAGCATGCGGTAACAAGGCTAAAATGGTGACGTTTAGCAGGGGAAATGATGACCTTGTTCAACGTTTTAGCTTAATGTGTTAGCATGCTACCATCTGCTAAATGCCACCAGACACTAAGTAGAGCTGAGGCTGATGGGAATAGTTAGAATAGAAAAGTTAAGTTTTGACGGCACAAACTTAAACGTCAAAGGAAGCTGTTGGACTTGATCCCGAGGTTGAGATGAATGTTCGTCCCAAATTACAGCGGATTTCACCAAATATAGGGAAAAAACAGACATCATATTGTGATTATAGAAAAGTGGAAGACTGTTGTGCCAATCTGTCCACTAATGCCGAGATATTCACTGGATAAGTTACTGCCGGTGTTATTGTACAATTCACCCTCTGGGCAGCATGGATATCTGTACCGAATTTCCTGGCAAGGCATCAAATACTTGTTGAGATATTTCAGTCTGGACCTAAGTGGTGGATCAACCAACGAAGGCTGAGACATCCTGACTTTTAGTCAATAATCTGGGTCTTACTCCAAAAACACTGGATCCTCTCTGCCCAGAAAAATACCCACATTGTTACCCAGTTTGTAACACAAGCCCTCTGTTGAAAACAGTTAAGTCTCCAAGCCACGCTCCAGATGACACCCTGGTGGTTAATTTTTCAGAAGGAAAAGAAACGTTTTAGGGGGAAATGTGTTTTTAAGAGTCCTGGAGACTTTCATTTCCTCCTGTTGGTGTCAGGTGATTGACAGGAAGCAGAGCGTAACATGATTCAGCCCAGATATAAAAGCGCTCAACTCAGCCGCAATGAAATAAGGATCAAGGAGTGAATTTGAACTAAACCAAACGACGCCTTCATGTTTATTGTCATATATTATCCTCCTCTATGGAAAAACAACTATTGTCTAAGTCAACTTTGTGCTTTCTGGTTTCCACTTGGCTGTCAGTGTGCTTCGTCAGATCCCAACGGATTTCACTCTTTCACAACAGCCAAAGCCAAAATCCCCCTGCTTGAGAGTTAAACTTACTAATGTACCTGGCTCGGTTTGCTGGGTGTGTATGCTGTTTTCCTTTCAGCTGCACATTGGCTGGGACTACAGAGACATCTTAGGAAACTTTTCAGCTGTCTGTTCTGCACACGGTTGTTTAGTGTAGAGTCAAAGTCACGCTGTGGTGTCTGTCCTCGCCGCTGTTCTCTTCAGGAGCTGTGCAATTCAGCCTCATTGACAGCGTTCCAAGCTTTACGCTTGAAGTCAGGCCTGCAGATTATAGAGGTCATTTCTGAGCTTTAACTCAGCTCTGTAAGCTCTGTAATGTTATGCCTACATTTAGTGTTGCTGAATTCCCAGCATGCATGGTTGTTCACCACTGAGCATTCACGCCGATTCAGCTTAATCTCCATGTTTTACATTTTTACTAGTGTTTTGGTAAATGATATGGACAAGCCAGGGATCCCAGGCTGCAGTGTGATCAGATGCTGAATGACAATATTGTTAAAACAGGTTTAAAGTTTAAAACATATGTCTTTATAGGAACCATGCATGAATTAATATTAAATAATATCCTTAAAACAACGCACTGTGTTATTAACCTTGTGTTTACATGTGGCTTCAAGTACTGAATCAGCAGGTGTCTGTGGTTGCACAAAGGCAGAGCTTGATGTCCACAGAGGTGCTGCTGGAAAAGACGCACGCTCTGAACTGATGTGTATGAATGAATGCATGAATATGGATGAATTGGCCTGGGCTAGGAAGTTAAGGCCGAGGTCATTCTAGGTCAAAGTTAAGGTTAGCATTACTGCACTGCTAATTTAACGCACCACTTGGCAAATAGGGTAAGAGGACTACAAACGAACACGCCGACACTGTTGCATGACCGAACAGAGGCACGCTGAACCTCACTAGAATTAACCTCCGTGGTGGATCACAGGGATGTTCACAGAGGAGACTTTACTGGCACTGAGGTGCGCGCGGCCTCTCTGCTGTCATTCCCAGCCTTTGTCGGACGCTGATTCAGCTCAAGAGCGCAGCGGGGCGGGAGAGGCAGAGTGGACCGGTCACATTTTGCAACGTGAACGAGCGAGGAAAGAAAAACAACTATGGGTGTTTGTTGGCATGAACTCTCCATGCTGTCTGCCTTGGTGATGTTTTATTGTCCTTTAATTTCTGTCAGGTCATTTAATTTAGCCTAATGTTTGTTGTACTTGCCGCGGTGTCCGTAGCCCTTTTTGACTAAGTGTACTCGACTCTTCTGAGGAAGGCAGCTGTATATTTATTGCACGATTGTTCCGTAAGTTGATATGAGATTAAAATCGTAGCCATAACAAGTCATTAATTCTATATTTCTGTCATTAAAATAATCATATCAGTTAGTCTTTAACCCACCCCCCCATAACCTACTTACTTTTTCTCACTACAAACGTAGCTTTAGTTTTACTTGAATGCTAAAAAGCTCATTGCATCCCTGTACAGTCTACACTGCACATTAAATGATCCTACACTTTAACAAATAGTGACATTTTAATGGACTTAAGTCATTTTACTAACTTCAGTCCTCAGTAGCATACTACACTATCTATATTTGTGAATTAAGATCAATCTGACCTCCACTTTAGATCTTTAAAAACTTGTGTGACTGCATTTCACTGATATTTCTGTCCCGGAGCTGACTCTCACTTTGACTTTGAACCTACCTGTGGGTTCCATTATAATGCAACTGTCAACTCCTCCGTTAATGCTGCTTTGAACACAGTCGGCACATTTCAATCATTTAAAGAGGTAATAAGAGGTTAAAATAACTCAGGCTGCAGATAATCATGTTGAAAGCCTTTTGGCTCTTAAGTGTAACAAGAGTGAAAAATTAACAGCAGCCAGGAGCCAAATGCTGGTAAATTTTGGTAATTGCCTACTCGATCAGCCACTCTGGCAGGTCACCAACCACCATTTGAAGGTCCTCAATGGTTCTAAAACCAAACTGCTTGGTAAAATTGAAAAAAATGAAATAAATAAATAAAAAACAGCCGGCACATTTCGGAGATGGACCTGCTGCTGGCTGTTCCTTGAGGACTTAAGTCTTCATCCTGTGTCATTGTCCTGGAGGTCAGCTGCCTCCTTGATGGGCGGCTTTCCCCAGCCAAGACACTAATATTGTCATTATCATAATATTCATAAGGGCTATTGTCACGAGGACCCTGCATTAATACAGAAGTGATTCACACTAAGTAGACGCACTTGTACACCCACACACGTAGGTAGGCAGGAAATAGTATGATCCCAACTGGTACAGTGTGTCAATTACTTGCTGATAATCCAAAATGTTATTTTATTTCATTTCACATGGAGAACCAGAAGCAGCACCTCTTCACGTAAGATCCACGCAAGAGTGCTCTCACGCCCACAATCTGGAAAACACGGGGAGTTTATTTACGGGTAGGTTTATGTATTTATGCACTCACGCGGTTGTTTATGGCAGTATTTATGCTTCTAATCCTCTCTTCAAAGCCTTTCTGTGTTAACTGCAAGATGTGTTTGGCACAAGCAGGAGTCCTACTTTGATGGCATCCTGTTTTTCATCTGATAATGTGATCGAATGACGTATATCTCTGGAAAAAAAAACTCGACAAAACTGCACAAAGGAACATATGAGCACCACACACACACACACACACACACACACACAAGATAATGTAACTGCTCTTTCTGCTGCCTACATTGCAGATGCCAAGCTTACAGAGGAGGAATATCACACTTGATTAAACACTGCCACTTGAATCAGCCACTCACACACCTACACAGACCTACATACACACGTGCACACAAACACGCACGCACACACACGCACATAAAGACATATGCATACCTTAGGGCAAGAAGAGGCATCCAAACACACACTCGCAAACGCAGCCAAAACTGTCTTCGTGTGCATCTGAGACTGTGGCATCGTGTGTGTGTGTGTGTCATGTTGGAGATGTTAGATGTTAGATGTGTGTGTGCGGATGCCAAGATGTCTGCGAACGCGTGCGCATTTGCGTGTGTGTCATCTATCCGTATGTCATCTCTCCTCTGATGTGACCTTTACACACAGATATTTTCTTCCCGCCCTGCCAGCAACACTGCTAACACAATTACACTGGGCTAATGAACAGAGGACCCTGATAAAGTGGTATACACACACACACACACACACACACACACGTTTCCTCCATGCATATCAATCTCTCTGTAAAGGCTACATTTGCATCTTTAATATAAATGAAAGTGCTTATTAAAGTGCACACAGCAGTTCAGATCAGATGGAGGAAGAGCTCGTCTAAATCCAGAGCATTTAACCCCTCGCGCTCCTCCTCGCTTCTATTAAATCCAACCTTCTTTTCTCCTCTCCCGTACGTCCACGAGGGTCAGGCTAGTAAATCAGCCCGCTCACGTGGTGCTTTTGTAAGAACGGACCCAATGTCATGCCTTAGAACTGCTTGTCTTGTCCGTATGCAGACAAAAAATATTCAATTAGCAGTAAATCCATTTTTTTGGGCTGGTAAATCTTCCGGATGAAACTTTCCATAAAGGTGCTGATTATTTTATTTTGGGAGAATCAAAACTGATAAAATACTGAATTTATAAGCTTTTATCAGCAAAACCCTGCCATATGCACCCTTCTGTATTTTCCACGTGTATATTTAATGCAAATCCACCGCAGCTACTTTATGGCGATGTTACTGCAAGGAACCAAATCTCATACCCTAATTTTCTCCAAGCAAGTGAGTGGCTCTTAACCTGAAATGATCCCAGTGTGGCATGTTGATTAGATTTCACACCAGTATGAATACATTTCTTTCATTAGCACTCGCGCTAATATTTACAAAAAGCTCTCAGTGGGCTTTTCCCTGGTTATAAAAGGAAAACTCTTCAGGTTGGCTGCCAGGCGTTTTTGTTTTTTTGTTGTTGTTTTTTTTTTTTGCACAGGGAGGCAACTCGAGGATTCACGGGGGTCAGAGTGTGATGGTGAAATATTAAAAGCGCAGACATATTTCTTTACAGCAGTAAAGTCAGTTCAGAGTGCAAATCGCACGCTGTACAGTCAGGGATGCGGCGTTCGTTGCACAAGTGTTGAGTCGGCCTAATGTTAAGTGAGTGTTTGCATAGCAACTTCCTCCTGGTTGATGGTTTCGGGATGATATGATATGATTTTTCACTGTCCCCAGCGCTGCTCTTTGTCAGGGTCCAAATATACAATTATACAAATCCAAATACGTTGCATATTGATATGAATTTCGGGAAAAGTCAGAAAACCTTTATACCAGAAGAAGAAGAGGATGCAGCGAGATAAGCTAATTAAATGAGTGCAAGTTCCAAATGGTAAAAAGCAAAGGAGAAAAACGTGATGGGAATTCAACATTACTGCTTGTTTCACCGTCTGGTCTCAAGAGACTGTTTTAATGGGGAAACTTCATTTTCATCTTCTCCTATCAGCTATGAATAAATGTTCACTTTTTGTCATTTTCTTCAACTTTTTGTAATTTAATACTATGATATGTTGACGGGAACATGAGCAGACACAACCACATTTTTTTTAAAAAAGGTTTCCTCTGTTAAAACATGCATTAAATTTTATCTGCTCTTGTATGACCGGAGTCCACAGAGAACATTTCTAACCTACCCTCACACTTCCTGTCTATTCTAAATCAGCGGCTGTCAGAGTGGTCCCTATAAAGCCCCCCTGTATCCCTTGGGGGGGGGGGGGGCTCTGCACTAGAATGGTGAAAAACTTGATTACAGTGTAATTGAATTCTTTTGACATGTTTCCAGTGAGTAAAGAGTGTGATGTCTTTTCTGTTCACATGTCACCATCGTCTCCACATTTCCATTTTAGACGGATACACAATTCACTCCAGTCCCATTTAAAACTAAATCAACAACAGACCTCTTTTCCTCATGACATCCCTGGGACCAAATCTTATCAAATGGGGGTCTGGAGCCTAATTTGTCTTTACTCAGGGGGCCGTGACATAAAAACACTAAAGAAACTCTGCTCTAATTCCATTGCTAATCAAATCTGGATCTACATTTTTTGACATGAGGTTACAGTCGCAGAGGAGGGGTGAAATCTTGAGGCGTTGCATTGGCCTGATTGCAATTGGACAGGATCCTTGGACGGGGTTGCCGAGTCTGGTTCTGATTATCACGTCTAAGAGCTGACAGCATTCCAGCATCGCTGCGGGGCCACGGCCTCGCAGGGGGAACGATTATCCGTCGCGCACGTGTTCTTCTCATCGTATAGAGCTTTATTTGACGGAATAAAAGAGAAAACTATGACGGTTCGGCCTTCAACTAGATGATCCGACTTTAAGACCCCGATGCTGGCAAACATCAACTCAGGACTCTTTAAATGCGGGGCGGAACCCCTACCAGCTTCAGGGCTTCTGCTCTGCAGCTGAACCTGACCTCTGACCTCCCTGTGGGCAAGTGAAAAGATAAGTTCTCTTCAAGGAATAAAGCACAACAATGGTGTCGCTGCAGTCTAATGACACGATGGACAGCCGAACAAATAACAGATGCCGAGGTTTGGTTCGTGGGCAGTTCAAGATCTGTGCGTGGAAGCATGAGCGTGAGCTGTTGTTATCCCGACCTTCGCTTAATCAGGTGGTCTGACTTGTTTCAAGTGCAAATCAACCTCTTTGAAACAATTATCTTACATCAGCTGTCATCATTCTTGTATCAGTGGGTGATCTGTCTTGTTTGAAGTTTGTATTTTACTATGAAGACTGCAAAAAGAGTAACTGTCATCATCCAAACCTTTTTTTGATATACAAACTGACTTAATGAGAACACATTTAGTCAACATAGGCTACAATTCAAGTAGATAACCAGGAGAGGTAGAGAATGAACATGACACAAGAAGGCCGTTAAACAACTGGGAGGAGTTCGCCTTTGGTCCACAGTAATAAACACATCATGGCATGCAAACACAGAGATGCTTAAACTCTCTCTCACACACAAACACGCCCACACAAATCCTCCTTTCTGCATCCTGATCACTGATCTACCACACAAGCAGCACATGGACTTTGTGCAGAGCCTCGCGCAAGCTAATCAAGCCCCGCTTACACGCATCCACTTCTGAGCTCCGCCGTACGCCGGCATTGCTCTTGTTAGCATAACATCTTAACCCAGGCCCTCCAGCCACGCTCTCTGACTGTATGTGTTTATCTCGGGCATGAAAAGTTGAAGGGCGGCCCGCAGCCTGTTGCGTTTCTACAACCGACTATAGATATTCGCGATTTGCTCTTGTTAACCTGAAAGCAATATTTCAGCCGGGCGCAGCGCTCTGGTTGTAGACTTTGGCAGGCATACGCCCATGGGGGTGCATAAATAATCGGTCGCATATGTTTGCTGTCCTGGTTGAGAGCGGTGATGTATTGGAACTCGCCATCGTTTTGCTTTTCTTTCAGGGCAGAAATCATAATTCAAGCGGATACAGGAGAAAAGGACTTCCAGCCGAATTATGAGGGGTTTGGGTTGTTGTTGTTGTTGCTTGCTCTCTTTAACAAATAACTCTCCATAAAGCAGTTACAGTATCAACAGTTTCATAAGAGCAAAGATGAATTAAACAGTGACAGCAAAATAAAAAGTATTTTTTTAATATAAGGTTTAAAATGAAAACAGAATGAGGACGAAGTAAGCTGTCTGAAGAAGTGTTTTCAAAAGTAATTCTAGCGGTTTGAAAGTATTGATAAAGTGGGTCAAGGGGGGAAAACACCCTAGGCCCTGCTAATGTAATAAAAATGAAAACACTGTTCCACAGTGAAGTATCGGTGTCGCTCATATCATCCGTACACAGCCGGAGACCTGCTGCTGCTGAATAAATATTCAGTCAGGCTGTGTTACGCTTAGAGTCCTCCTGATACTGCTGTGCAGCCGTTTTTCCTTCAGGCATGCGGACGGGACACCCCTCGGCCCGGGGGTCAGAGAGGGCGTGAGAGCACAGACGGGCCTAGCTGGGAGAGGGACGGAGACAGAGACCGAAGGGATCGTGTCTCTGTGGATGCGCTCCAAGGCAGCAGTCCAATTCTGTAAACAGGCCGTCTCCCCTTAACCTGGGAGACGCGACCCTCCAGAGGATGCTGAGAGGAGCATTTCAGGGGAGTTCACAAGGTTGTTAAGAGCAGGAGTCCATCTTGACAAGTCGTTCGGTCTCATCCTCGGTCATAAAATCGGACTTTTCTGAAGTCTGTAAACATCTCCCCGCTCACTTTAAAGTCCTGAAACGCCGCTGCTTCCTGGAAAATGGTGCATCTTCGCTGGCGACCTCATGCTGCACCAGGCCAACCAATGAGTCAATGCAACTTTCTCAGTGATCGCAGCAAATACTCCCCCGCTGCTGGGGTTAACTCTCCCTCCTTTGTGTTCCTGTCATCTCTCTACTGACATGATTAATTACAGGCACAAAATATTAAAAATATGTAAAATAACAGTATTTTTGAAGGAAAACAAGAGCAAACAGCCAACGCTTTCGTGTGACTTATCAAACCGCCAGCTCATTTGCTCAATGTCTCCTGTCACATCCGGGTCATACCGTTTGAACAGGAGCGAAAATCTGTTGCAGTGACTGCCAGCATCGCATTTTGCTCCTCTCATCAATGTAACACTCCCATCGACTGGAGCATTTACTAAGAACTCATTCCACGTCTGATGCCGTTGGAAAAACGTTTAGACATGTGACCTGCACCTCATCTGGTCTTCGTGTCTTATATCATGTCAGCTTTGGGCAAAGAAACCCCTCAGACAACTCAACGACCGACAGCTCTCTGGGCTTCTGCTGTCAGACTGAGGGACGCGGAGGAAGACGAGGAGCAGCTTGTAAAGTGATTAGGAGCCATCGAGGTGGCTTGTTATCACAGCTGATCTTAGAAGTTTAGGAATTAAAAGCCATAAACCCGAGGTTATGGAGCAGAGCGTGTTAGCAATCCTGTGGTCATACATTAACAGAAAAATACTTATTCCCATTGTCAGAAGAAAACCGAAACACAGTTTTTAGGTTTGACTTATCCGATAAGAACATGTTAAGAGCGGCTCTGCCTCTGACTGAGAAATGTTTGCATGACTGAAATGTGAAAATGAGGTTTTGTTTTATCTGCCAGCGCGCCTTGGCTCGGAACGAGGTGGCCATATTCCGTCTTAGCGAACCTATATTTGCTGCTGTCGCTAGAACTAGAGAAGTGATAGTTTCCACCCAAGGCCCCTTGCATCCCGAATTTCACATTACTTGGACCATTTTCAACCAACTCATGTTACACTTCTCAGCTCCTGGAAGGTGGTAATGGCCAACTGTCTTCTCACGGGCTCCATTTGTTTATTTGCTTTTGCCTGGCTCCATAAGCTTTTTGAACACTTTTGTCACAGAGCGCCAAAAAAAAAAAAAAAACAACTATTAATGCGCTCAATTGCATTTTTTTTAGGCAGCCAGACTTTTTAGTTTAAAGGAAAAAGAGAAAGAGTGGAGGGAAATCATATAAAAGAGGGAAGCAGGGACATCGGCACAAAGAGAGGCAGAGCACCACAGGAAGGCTTCAGCAGCTTCTCTAAAGACTCTTATCATAAAGACAAAGATCTAAGAAATAAACATCTTATTACAATCATCACCATCAATTTATGGGCATTGGAGGAAGCTCAACGTCAGATTTGTACGTTGGCATAAGCACAATAAATAGGAGGCTTATGGTTAGCGATATAATATATCTGCGACTTTGGTTTAACTCAAGACGGAGCAGCGAAACAGGCAACATCTGTCCAAAGAGATCTCCCCTCAAACAGTGAGAGGCTGTGGAAAGAGAGAACCACTCGACGCTCACGCGATGCATACTAATTGCGCCGGCGCGGCTGTGTGTTTTTGTGAGTGAAAAGGAGAAGGAAGGCTCCAAAGATTGCGAAAACAAGTTCCATTTACGCTGATAAAATCTGTTAATCTGGCTGCGCCGGGCCCTCTCACTGCATCGGCCCCATTCATTTCCCTAAAGGACCTCTGGAGTGGGCTAACGCTCTCAGCCTCTGTGGCTCGCTCATGCTCACAGAGAGAACCAGATGTTTGGACGGAGTTGATATACTCGCCGTCGCATCGAGCGGTAATCCCCTCCGCCGTGTCATTGCGGCTGACAGAGTCTTTCGCCAGCAGGCGCCGCATTTCACGTAAACAAGACACCAGCAGCCGTAAGTGTGGAGACGTAATCAACACACAAATGTCAACCATCCGGCTGCCTCGAAAGCAATATTTCTGATTGGGCTGCGGGCGCAAATGTGACTGAAACCCGTCTGGCATACGGAGAAGAGGGACTGAATTAACGTAGCACGAGCACATGTGCAAGCGTCCATGTGAGGAGGTCGACCTCGGGCGCAGGTTTGGAAACGGAAACGTGTGTCTTTGCGTGATTGTGTGTGTGTGTTGGGGTATAGAGCCCTTTGCTCTGGCCCCGTTGCCTCTTTTTCCAGCCTGCAAAATGTGGAAAAAATGCGCCGTGACTCCAAGCGTGAAGCGAAGTGCCAGAAACACTGAACCAGGACAAACACATAAAAATCCATGGCTCCATTAGCCATGTTCGAGCTTAGCCTGGCACGGCTCGGCTTGGTTCGCTCTCTGGCAGCGGGACATGGATTTCGGAACAACAGCTGCACAAAAAAACAAACAAGTCCAAGTTCACTCTTCAGTCTTTCACCAAGGCAGATATGTAGTTTTAGTGTCCTGTGGGCCCCCTTCATGATGACAGACAAACCCTTTCATTCTTCAATACACTAATGTCTCCTGCTGTACAATACCATTAATGTACATTGTGCATAAGACTGTCAAGTGACTCAGTATGACATCACCAAAGCTTCTTGAAACAATTATGACATAAAAACCCGTGGAGGCCTTGATTTTGGTGCGTGCGCTCTCACACAGCTGTGACAGTTTACAGTCCAACAGTGTGAAGAGCGGATCTAATCAGAGAGGGCGGAATGCGACCTCTCACCCCCTACCCGTGACCCTCTGTGGCCGCTGCAGCAGCCTTATCTGATTGGTCTGTCTGGCACGGTAATCATTTCCAGAACCCAAACGGGGGGCCGCCAAAATCTGGAGGGCCGGGAGGGGGGTGGGGGCTGAAAAACCGCTGAAAAACCCCGTTCAAGCCGCTCGTGGTGAAATCTGGCCCGGAATAAAGCAACACAGACCGCGTCGTGAACGATTTGAAGATAGAGCAGCTATGTGCGTGGTATTTTCATAAGAATGACGTCTCACCGGCTGATAATACAAACAGCAAGCACACGGTGGAATTTAAAGGCCGGTGGACGAATCCCTTCAGATCGGGTCTGAACGTGGCCGTTTTTAACACATCTACTACTCGTGTTATTCGCTGTAAACAAGCGTTTTATTTGTTTCTGATTGATTCGAGTCCGTCCTTGAGGCCAGACAAACACATCGAGTGCGTTTCCCTGCTCACGTCGAACATCTGCATTGCTAAAATACTTTAAATTGTGCAACTGTGTGTGCGCTTGCAGTCTTAGCAACGCTACCGACTGGTGGATCAACGTGAAGCCAGCAGCAGGAGTGAGTGATGCATTGCCCAAATGTTTTGGTTTGTATCGCACACACGCGCTGACGGAGGCACCTAAGCAGGGGCCCACCCGTTAGCGCCACTAGTGATCCAAAACTCCACAGGGTGACTTTGTTTTGGATGACTTCTCAAACTGCGCTGCTGTGTTTAGATCCCAATTTCAACAGTGAAGCAATTTGAATTTTTCTACCTGTGAATTCGTCTTCATAGCGGTGGCAGCTGAGGCTCATGGGTATCGTAGTATTTATAGCCATCTGCCAAACTGACGGAGGGAAAAAAGAAAAGAAATGCGCCTCAGATGAGTTGAAATCACGGCCGTAACATAAACCCGTAATATCATGAAATCATCCAGGGGGACTTCGGTGTTTATTGATGAGGATGTCGTTAAAAGAACATTTTCAAAATGGTTAAAAATACCCTTGGAACCAGACTTACCTCGCCTTTCTATAGATTTTCCTTTCCCAGAAAAAGCATCAAGGTTTTTTGTGGGAAATGTGGTTTTAATTTGGAAAATCTAACTGCATTAGAGAGACGCTGCTGTTGTTTTCTGCTGATGATAATAAGGCGCACTGATGATAAAAACATGACTTTACCAAGAAACACTCTGGATCTGGAATCAACAGTCGCTGTGTTTCAGTCGGTGTCGGTGGACTGAACTTCATATATGATGTAATAATAATTTATGACATATCTGTTTTCATATGTAACATAAAACTTCGCTGTGAGTGGAGACCCGCTGTCGAACTGGGGCTTTGCACTGTATCCCTGCAGTATGTTACATCGGAAACAGCCACTAAGTCACTCTTAAACAGCACCACGAGCTGCGATTGCTCACTCTTTTCGGTCTCGCTAGCTCTCCCACACGCATGCACATGCACCCACACACACAGACGCGCACGCACACACACACACACACACACATACTCAGTATACTTCTCCATGCAACATTTTTCCCCCAGTTCTCTGCATCAGCATGCAGAGAAAAACCCATCAGTAATCCCCTGCTGCTCAGCTCTGGAACTGCCTGGCTGCCCCATGGTAGTTATAGGTCAGTCACACACACACACACACACACACACACACACAAACATCTTCAAATAAAAGCAGACATGCGCACACACATGCAACAGCACAAATGCACACACGTACACGTCTGTAAGCATGAAAATGTGGTTAGTGTGGTTCATGGTAGTATAGCACATCTCTCTCCCTCTCACTCTCTCTCTTTGACATACACACACACAGCAGCAGCCTAAGTGTGTGACAGAGAAATGCCAGTCTTTATCGCGCCCTGCAGTTTAACCCCTTCTAATCCCTTCAGAGTGCCACAGCTTTCTGGTCAATTCACACTCTTTCATGCTTTTTATTCTCTCCCTCTCTCCCTGTGTAGCCTCAAGAATAATCCCCACGGCAGCTGTGGCACAACATCAGACACGTGTGGAATAGAATCATCGTACACTGTGGCAGTGACATGGACATAGCATACGTACGCAAGAGGCGCAAGACGCGCCGCAGGCTGCACAATACAGGGTGGGCGTCGACGTGCTAATGTAATGCAAGCGCAGCGATTGATTTCAAATCATACTACAGCTTCTTTTATGCTTAAGGGAAATAGTCCGAGCGCCTACTCAGTTAAAACACCAACCGCTGCAGGATTAATGTCAAATAAAAGACTTATTGATTAATCAATTAATCATCTGGTCTGTAAAATGTCAAAAGAATGAAAATAGTAAGGGCACCATCATAAATTCCCAGAGCCCTTCTTCTTTTTCTTGTTTTGTTTGGCAAACTGTGCAAAAATGTTCAAGCTTAAGTAAGTTAGAAGAAGGAGAGGTAGCAACTTGTCACATTTGAGAAGCAGGAATCAGCGAATGTTTGACATTGTGTTTGAAAAATGACAGAGATGATCAATTGTCTGTCATGATAGCTGCCAGTTCGGTCTCCGTCGATCAACTTGTGGATCGATCAAACGTTTCGGCTTCGTTAAATCTGACTGCTGGTTTGTTCAAGTATAAAATATCTTTACCCGGACATGCAAGAGTACGAAACAATGTGTCGTGTTCGTGTTTTTATCGACAGCGGTGCTGGCCTCAAAAGTCCAGTCTGGTCTGTTGGGCGCTAGTAGGAAACCAAACACCGGCCACAGAGACAGAGTTGCAACAACAGCAACTCCAGTTACATCCAGTACAGAAGGTGGTGGTGCAGACGTTCTAAGATAAAATATATCCATTAGCTGCCAACAGCGATGTGACAGATGGGAGAAAAGGTGTTTCAGTGTAATAATGAGATCGTGTGATCCTCCTATTCATTATTATTTACAGTGGTAACATACAGCAAAAGTGTGTTTGACTGATAGAATGAGAAAGTCGCATTTTTGTTAGAACGCACACGCTTCGTCTGCTCTTTCTCCGTTTCTCACATACAATTAAAAACTTTGCATTGTTATATTTACTGCAGTGCTGAAACAATTAAGTCAATCAGTCAATCAGTCAGTCTTAATTGTGAACAGTTTAATGACCACTCGCTTGTTTAAGCTTCTCAGATACGAGGGTTTGCTGCTACATAGTCAATATAAATTTGCATCTTTGGCACGTTTCATCATGCCTACTGACAATCAAACGCCCACTGATCGATCATAAGCCTGGAGATTAGGGATGCACCGATACCGATACCAGCATCGGGTATCTGTCCGATACCCTGTTCCTGTACTCGTATTCATAAAAGTGTCCCAATACCACTTTAGCGTGACGTTCAGTTGGGCAGTCAGGTGCTAATTGAGAGCATGGAGGAGCAATGTCGGCGGTGTGGAGGTATTTCAAAGTGGATGTTGGTGACAAAAGTAAAGCGGACTGCAAATTATGCTCCGCAAAGTTGTCAAGAGGAGGGACGAAAGAGAGTACTTTCAACGCAAGCGATCTGATAAAACATCTAAAAAACCAACACAACGCCAAGTTCAAAGAGTTTGCTAATAGCGGCAAACAGCAACGACCAACTTTGCAGCAAACTCTGGAGAAGAGGGAGAAGATGTCAAGAGACAACCCGCACGCAGTGACAATAACAGAGGCTCTTACCCAGTACATTGCTCTTGACGACCAGCCATTGTCGGCTGTCGATAATATGGGATTTAGACGTCTTCTCAGCGTACTGGAGCCGAGGTATGAGATCCCCTAGCCGACACCACATCACTGACACAGTGTTGCCAAAGCTACACGACTTCATGAAGAGGCACATCCACAGCCTGTTGCAAGACATTTCGGCCCTCAGCTTCACCACTGATATTTGGACGAGCAGCGTTAGCCCGGTGTCCCTCATCAACAATGTCTGATGAACAAAAAACATGTTTTCAAAGAAAATGTATGAAGTGTAATGGCATTAATAAGTACTCCTATTGGTACTCGGTATCGGCAAGTACTCAAATGTAAGTACTTGAAAAAATGTGGTATCGGTGCATCCCTACTGGAGATTGGGTTGTGATGGGCTTTCTTTATGATGTTTTCACAATTTGCAAACTAAATGATTAATTAATAAGTGTCTTAGTTTAAATAAGTCATGATTGGTTGTATGTAAAAGAAACCAAGAAGGACTTCAGTGAACCTTTGCCAAACCCATGTCAACCACACACACATACACACACACACAGGTGCAGGTACGCATGAAGTGAGTGTAGCTCCACAGAAGAAGAAACATGGAGTGGAATTCCTCCTGGATCACACAGGGAAGCCAGTCGACTACATCAGCACAGTGGGAAAATGAAATGTTGTGTTCAACAGCCACATAAACTGCTCGGTTTCCTCGGTTTCACAAGAGGAAAGAATTTGAAACAGTGTGTGGAGAGGCAAGGCATGAAACACACACACACACACACGCGCGCACACACACAAAACGCTCAAAAACAAACCCCACAGCTACATACAAAAGCGCGCTGACTCAAACACACGCGCAGTACCTCGCGCAACCGACTCTGCAAAACCACATGCATAAACACTCAAACGCTGCCGCCGCGCACACACAAACTGCACGCTGCTACGAGCACACACGTGCATCCACACACCAGCACGCAGCGTGGAAGTGTATGTACACGGCGAATGGCTCCATTTCTCTCATTAGGGAGAAGGAGCTGCCTGCAGCAAAGCCTCCTCTAGTCAGTCTGCTGAGATCTCTAAAACCAACAGTGCTAGTCAGACACACACACGCGCACAGAGAGAGAGAGAGGAATAAAACAGTCATACACTGAATGCACGTTGAAAAAAACAGATGAAGAGCCAGAATGAAAGAGAGAGTTTCTTCAAATTCCCTGACTTGACATAAAACTGTGACTGTTCAGCCTGGAATTCGGCGCCAAACGCCGAACTGAAAACTAAAACTAGAGTTCAAGAATCAGGAAAACACTCTACCCACTTAACAGTTGAGCAGCTAAAGAATCTATGCTGCCCTTTGTCACCTGTAGCACCAACCAGACAGACAGAACAGCCAACGGTGACCAAGACACAAGAGCTAGAGCGAGCCCGTGGGATAAATGTATTGATTTTCCGGAGCATCAATAGATGTTGATGGTGGGGAAGAGACTGATCTGCACATGCTGCTAGCAAAGAGATGGCTTAGTCCGGCTATCACATATATGTGACATGTATCCATATGGGGATCACATGTAACTTTCAGCAGCTATGATGACGTTTCAACATGTGGCAGGCTCTACAGGATGTTCTGGACATGTTTTTTGTCAAAGGTCACGGGGATGTAGTCGAAACCGTGCAAGCGAAAGGCTGAGAAAAGTCTGAGCCGAGCTGGAGTCACTTTGCAACCAGACTGCGTACCGTTTTGCCAGCAAAGTGGAGTTGGACACACCCCACGTGTAATTGAGACCATCACATTGTGCAAAATAAACATTATTTGAAGGTTTTAAAGAGTCTATGCTGGCTTTACTGGCGAACCTTCCCATTGTCAGCATCATTACACTGTTTCTCCTCTTGTTAACCTTTAACTTATCAATGCTGTGGAGCATATGCATGATGGTCTCTCACAGCCCTTCCACCTCAGATCACAGCCTCAGCTCAGGCTCCTTACATGATCGCTTCCCCAGATGTCTGACAAAATGAGGGTCAGCTGCTACTAAACTTCCATCACTGCTGTCCTTCGGGTTTAGAAAAGGTTGCAAAGGAAACATAAAGTGATTTTGCCTGAAATGAGGATGCTTATCGGTTAAGACACACTATGGAAAATAGACATTACCTCGCATGAAGCACTGATTTGTGCGGTGCAGCCAATCAGATTCTGCATCGCTCAGTGACATGGCATGAGAAGAAGGCAGGGAAGAAACAAAACCAACAAACAACTGAACTCCTCTGAGATCAAAGACCGAGACTGAGGCAAGTCTGCATGAAGACACCCATGAGACATTTCAAATAATAAAAACAAACCTCTGGATCTACAGCCATGCCAATGCTTTGAACTAAATACTCATTTTAGCATGCTAACAGGCTCAAAATGACCAAGTCAACGTCTAACCAATACCCTGTTCACCAGTTTAGCTTCAGTATAATAGCTGGCGAATCGAATGGCAGTGGCTTTAGTTAGTTAGTACTGCAGATATCTGGTCATAAAGCAAAGTATTAGGCAAGCTGAAATTTAGATTAGATTTCTGATGATGGTACCGCATGAAGAGTAATCTTGGACAGGAAATGAATATCTGTACCAAATTTCCTGGCAAATTTGTCGAGAATTTCATTCAAAACGGGGGAAAAAAAACCTGTCTACCTCATGGTGAAGCTAAAGAAAAACTAATGGGATCACCACAGACAGATGGCTTCATCCTGCAGGGACCATGAACGTCAGTACAAAATGTTGTGGCAAGCCACCAAAATATTGTTGAGACATTTCGGTCTGGACCAAAGTGGTGAACTGGCTGACGAAACCGATATCCTCAGCACTAAGCCAAAAACAAAACTGTACTCCATCGAGACTAAAGACTGATTCTTGCACAGCTCTGAATAAAGACGCCCCTGAGACGGAGACAAATCCAAGAAGCAAAACACAGAAAAGAGAAGTGCAGCGCTGGCAAAATATGTCCAACGCTTTCAGAAACTGAGAACCTTTACAAACACGACAAACTCATTACATGGCTTTACGAGTCGGACGTGCAGCCCGTTTAGTTGCTGCTTGTAACTCGGGTAAGTCCATAAGACAGCAGTGTGTCTTCAGACCATAGGATGTGATCTACTTTACACTCCGGCGACTAGCAAACTCCATTTTCACAGATGTAAAACTTCCGGCCCGATCATAAACTTTGAACAATTGCAGCTAGAAAGGTTACTAGCATATACTTCTGAAAACTGAGACCAGGAAAAAGCAGTGCAGTCACAGAATCTGTTTGATCGGCACTTCCTTGACAGACAGATTCATGAACCATCTCTCTCTCAAAGGGAGTTCTAATAAGATGGCAAAAGTCCGTTGAATGACAGGTTTCTTGCAAATGAGCATGAGCTAAGGGTTCAGGCAACATGGATGGTGGTTGCTCATTTGCACGACCCACATTTTAATGAGACAAAGCTGTTTGACAATTAGCAAAGTTGCCTTTAATCCTGTGAAATCAGACTGACCCATGAAATGTGTGCTGATACAGACAAACACACATACGGGGCCTTATTAACTAATAACTCTAAATGATATTTTGGGGTTTTTAGATTTAAATAAACAGAATTCTTTGGGGGGGGTTCAAAGCCTTGCGAAAACCCTAAAGGACACGGAGGGGGAGAGAAAGCCAGGCAGAGAGGGAATAAAGAGACGGGGAGAGAATAACACGCTAAATAATAGCACACAATACCTAAGCTGTGGTGAAAGGAGAAAGAGAGAGAAATAGAGATAGGCACAAAAACAGAAAATAATAGACAGCCACATTAGGCAGAGGTTATTGAGTAAATTCATCTCACTAGACAAAAGCTTCTCCTGTGGTTGTGTCACTGCTGCTTCCACCAAACTCAACACTTTCTCTCCAATTCTGGTACATTTGCAACCCCACTCCCCGCGTCTGTTAAAAGCTAAATTGTCCGTCTGCATTGCCTTAAAATGGTTTCCCATGCATCACCACCCTATAAAAGGCTGCGATACGCGGGGCAATTTCAACAGCCCGAGCGCCGTCGCTTTCAAAAAAGGGAAACCTCAAGGTGCCTTAAATGGATTTCAACATGTTTCTGACCCCGTGGTTTACTTTGTTGTGGGGGAGTGGAAGCATTTACTATCAACACTACGCCGTTTCTGCATCTTATCAGCCATATCCTTCTTTCAGACGGAATTGCAGGGGAATGTGAGGCTGGCAGTATCACGCAGAAAGACAAAAGGAAGAGGGAAAACAGAGCTGGACTGGCAGAACTTCACTCTGGGAGACTTAAACTGAGCAGAGAAAGTTCATTTCTCAACTCGAGCAAAAAGTTCATCCGTCACAACAAAGCAAAAGCCGGTTAACCCTCAAGCAGGAGATGGATGTGCACTGTACTTCTCCATGCTCCTACAATAAAGACCGAGATGAATGCCCACTGGAGATGTTGGACTCACAGCACGGGCCTCGCTGCGCCCGAAGCTCGACTCCCCAGAGAGTTATCGACAGTGCTGCTGCCCCATTTTGTGCAAAATCAATTAAATGTCAAGATCACATCGAATGCCAAACTTTTTATGCGCAGTACTTTTTTTATGAGACTGCGTCAGGATGCAAAAACACCTGCTGGTGTGTCCTTGAGCGAAACGCTGAACCTGGAAGCCACACTTTCTCATGATGAGAGCCAAGAGACACATGAGAGGACACGTCGCATATGGCTCTCTGATCCTATTTCTCAAAGACACGCACAGACAAAGCCTTAGGCCAGCCCGCACTCGCACGTGCAGGCTCGTGGTGGAGTAAGCACTCAACGAAATGAAATGAGCCTCTGGGTGTGTGTGTGTGTGCGTGTGTGTGCATTGGGGGGGGGGGATCACTGTGCTCACTGACTCAGCATTTCTAAGCTGACTGTCATTCCTGTCATTTCACCGCAGTTTCGTCACAGGAGGGGCCAAGCGGGACCTCTTGAAATGTTTGAAACGCAAGATCGATGGCAGTGTCTGTTTACCTTATAGTTTTCCCCAGCTGGCAAATTGTTTCTTTTGGCAGCACGATGAAACACTAATCATCCAAATGTTTGTTGTTTGTTGTGGTCTGGTCCCTTTTTTTTTTTTTTTTTTTTTTTTTTCTGTGTGCGTTTGAGGGATATGAATTTTGCCAGGACTCCTGGTGAGTTTTGTGTGGTCCCACGGCGTGGGGGAATGACTGAACTCTGGATTGTTATATTTTTCACAGCAGGAGAAACCCAACAGTTCAGAGAGCCCTGGCTCCGTGTGGTAATGAAAGCGAAGTTATGCACATGTCAAAAGCCCAACCAGTACAGGATTCCTCAGAACGGCACCAAATCTAGAAACAAGTGCACGTATTCACAAATTACCAGTTTGGTGCATTTTGCTGGAATTAAAATAGACCTTTTCAACGTGGACTGTGCACCGATTTCACACTGATATGACTGTGGAGGTACTCAGAAGGTTTCTGTTAACAATATATATATTTCAGGTAAGCATACTTTATATAACTAACCCCTGCATTGTATACACATCACCACAAATCAGGAAATATATGCTGACGTGGATATGATGACGCTAATTTGGTTGCAATTATCCATCGAAAACAATGGATTTAGATACGAAAATGAACTTTTTGCGACATGTATCAGCAAAGGTGTACTGTTGGGTCCTTAAAACACTGTGAATCACTGAGTCCGCTGCCGTGAAAATCCCAGACTATTTAAAGTTCATATGAACTTTAGTATTTCTTCGTGCTGGAGAGGCTGTCTCAGTCTGGCCGCAACCCCAACAGATCAATGCAGACAAAACACCATGGGAAGTGCTACAAAATATTATAGGTAATCATTAGAGATGTTCTGAGCCAATTTAAAGTCTGCCTGTCCTCGGCCCGAGATCATTTGCGAGGTGAGAAACTCGGCGGTACATTCCCTGTTCCTGTTGCATTTTATAAACCTGACCATTAACCTGAGCATCCACCAGCAGGCCGTAAGGAAGATAGTTAGCCCTGACTCCCCAGCTGTACCGAGCTCGGTGCATCCTTGTGGGGAACGATGACGGCGGATCCGAGATGCCAAACATCATTCCGAACATATTCCACTCTCAATTAGTCTGTCAGATGTGAGTCAGCTAACTTCTAACTTCACAGTTTCTCCAAACTGGACGCTGCTGCCGTGACGAGACACTGTCCCAAGGCAGATCCAGGAGATATTGCACTGTAGACTAATACTGACTAACTATAACTACTGTGATATAGACGAAGCAAACCTATTCATCACAATCAACAAAGATAAGGTCTGTTTCATAAAGCGAGTCACCCAGGTCACTCGGTCTCCATGCCTCCTTTCACATCTTTCTTTGCAGCTTCTCTCTCTCCTCTAAATTCCTAATCACTTCCAGAAGAGCTAAAATTTGAAATTGCACAACCTCGGCGCCTTTGTTTCCGTCCATCCCCTCCTCCTTCCCCTCCTCCTCTCATCTGAGTCACATTGTCAGGAACACTGTCATTCTCTCTTTGCTTCACTGCTTCCAGCTCCCTCCTCTTCCTCTCTCATTTTCTCCCAGTTCTCAGCTTTTGAATCCTCGCCTCAGTCGTTTTTCTCTGCGTCTTCATTCTCTTTGTCTTCTGCTGCTTTCCCTCTTGTTTATTTTTCTTCCTCCCCTCACTTCCTCCTCAAAACCAGAGCCAAACTATCACTAGCTTGTTTCCCAAGTATTTCAAGAGTTGGTTGGATTAGATAACATGGCGGGTTTTAGGCTTTAACTATGACTATTTGATCATCTTTGGATAACTAACGTTGGGAAACACCAAAGAACAAAAACACTCGGCCTTGATGGTTTTTGAAACATTCTTCAATGTCTTGATGTTTTTTGCATCAGGAAATATTTCCAAAAGTTGGATAGAAATGTAACATCTGTCATCATCTTCCCTTCTGACCTTCTCACCCCTTCAACATTCCAATTTCTGCAGCCTCTTTATCTTTATCCCTCCTCATCCCTTTCTCTTTCCACTGTGGATCCCAAAAATCCCCCATTCTTTCTTCTTTTTTACTCTCTCCTGCAGATGTCTAGGTCAAAAGGCTTAGCCTATAGTTGCGCATCCTTAACAAGATGCACCAGAAAAGTTGTTCCCGTTCCTCCCCACGGCAGAACTTTTCTACTTTTAGGTGAACATTTCTACTGTCAGCCATGTTTACGTGTTCAAACAATTGAAACTGCTTCATAAAGACCAGGTGCTCCACATGGAGAAAGACGGACCTGCCGTTGTTGGATCTTTGGCTAATCTTGTCCGTTTGGTGTCATTTGGAGCAAAGCAACAGGCATTGGCTTGGCTGTTTAAGATAAGCCCGCAGTGTGCAGTTCGTGAAGTCTGAGCACTGACTTCCAAACATCTGAAGTACCGCAAAGGGGCGTCTTGTCACCTCAAAGATGGGCTCTCCGGAGGACGAATCCCAGACGAAAAACACAGTTTCAGACCAATTCCTCTCTGAAACCGAATCAGTGTAGTGATTTAAAAATGTTTCCTTTTTTGCTTGTATCATAAAGTAACCGTTGCTGCTGTTTGGACCAAACATGGAGCAGAAAACAGAAGTTGGCACTGTTCTCTAAATTAAGCATAAAGCTTTGGATAGCGTGTTTTCATAGTCCTGCACTATCACCTTATCATTCCCTCTGTCCACATTTCCCTCCTGCCCCTTCTTCCTCTACCTCCCCACGGCCTAGGGAAAATCTAACCAGCAACTACAGATAACAGAAGACAGATCTGCATCTGAAAGCCATGTACGGGAAAAAAACAGGAACGAAGCACTCTAACTTTGACCTTGGCCCGGCACTAAATATACACGGGGAGAGAGAGCGGGTATAGCGAGGATGTCCGAGTGTGTGTCCGTGCGTGTGAGAAACATGGGGACGTGCTGATTGGACTGATGTCGAAGAAGCACAGGAAACACAGACGGGTTAAGTAATGTGGGTACGTTGAGCTGCAAACACAAACTCACAAACACACACACACACACACACACACTGATTATTTTGCTGCCTCAACTGTTCAGGCAGCACAGAACATAAGGCAGAAATTGGCCATTTGGGACAACAAACACAAGCTGTATGGTCTGCTGCAGCAGAGGAAAATGGGTTGCTGAAATTCTTTTAATTGCTGACAAAACAACGGCAGAATTATCCTTGCTCACACTAGGATAGGAAATAACTCCCCTCCCCACCCACCCACTCACCCACACGCCGTTCGTCTCACTTGAAAATACCACTGCTACCGATGCTAACAACGATCAAAAAGCTCCTCACAAGTCCTATTTTGAACTTGGGAAGCGAGTGTTTGCAATCAGGCGGCGTGTAAAAGTGGCTGCCACCTCCATCTTGCGGTTACCTGTCACATCTGCGCGGCGTCGGTACATCTCTTTCCCTTACAAGAGAAACTATTTCAATCTGCCTGCCCCGTTTGATCTGCCTTGGCCTTTCGCGGCAGAGGCTGCATCAAAAAGATGCCAGGAACTTAAAAGCTCCATTGCTTCAGCTTTCTCTCTCTCTCGCTCTACCTCTCTCACTCTCTTTGTCACTCTCTTCCTCCCTCTATTAGGTTCCAACAGAAACTGGGACTTTCAAACACTCCTTCACTGGCTCGTCATTAAAAACCAGCGAAAAACAAGACAGACTGGCTCAGCCACTGTAGTGTACCCCCCACTCATGTTGGAATCAATGTGAAAAAAGGATCATGGGCTATTCAATGTAAAAGACTGCACACAAAGCATTGTTGATAATGTCTACCGCACGCTGTGTACATGATGCAAGTAGGCTCCATTATAATGTGAAGTTATCGTTTGCATCGTAGAAACTAGTTATTTGAGCGTGTGCTTTTCAAACTTCATCATCCGATCTCTTCGTTTGGAACACATTCCTGGAGCCAATCAGCTGCTGGATGCTGCTCTTCATACATCATTGTGCCTTCCTGACATTTAGTCCAGCTCCCGAGCAGCCTACCGACACCGCCACCACCCCCCGTGCGTCACCACCCTGATCTTCAGACTAATCTGGCACATCCACTTGAAAGGTTCTCCAACTGCTGGCACTGCTCCACCGCCATCAGCATCTTCATCAGCGTCTGTACTCTGAGGGAGTCTTGTCCCATCTCTCATCTCACTGGGCCCAAAGATAATGAGGGTGCTTTTTTAAGTGGTGCTGCTGTTGCTGCTCAAATAAATGTTATCATTGGTATGATTTTAAAATGATACTCTCCTTGTTGAAATGACTGACAGAGACAGATACTTCCACAAGAGGGAGAGAAAAGCCTGTCGACTCCTCATGCCTTTTGGTACTGGCCGAGTATGTAACCTAATGGTATACCTGACATACCTGACTTGGTGGTCGCATGTCCCTGCTATCATATCTTCGCTTGATGGGGTCTGTCAGTCTGTTATTTGGTCCACATGCCAGTTGGAGCTGACAGGATAAATCGCCTCTGAGAAGCAGTTAAAACAACCTATGCCGTCGTGGGATTTAAACCGCTATTTTGCCGTGTAATATCAGCTTACTTTGCAGTCTAGTCCTCAGCAGCTCAATAGGCGAGAGCACGGCTCTAACGCTGCTGGATCAGTGCTTCAGCTCCCGCTGGGACCACCGTTACGGCATTTAGATGTAGACTCTGAAGGCACTCAGGATGAAAACCCTCAGCTAAATGCCATTTTCATTACATCCTATGGACATGTTATGTGGCGCGCCTTTCCTCCGGGTGTTTCTCAGGTGGGATGAGTGAAAACTGCTTCATCAATGCGGTTTATTGTCATTCTGTTGCCATCCTCTCCTCCTTGGTTTATTTATTACAGGCGTTTGCAGTGTGAAGCAGCTTGACGCAGACGGACCGCAGGGCGCATTGTCGATCGTCTGTAGCTCTCGGCTCAGCCGGGGTCTGAGCCGCTGAGAGCACTGACACAACACCACCCCCGCACCCACCTGACCCACACACACACGCACACTCACACTGTGGCAGGAGCCCACAGAGCCCATTCTCGCTTACGATAAAGCTCCTATAACTCAGTGTCGAGGAAGCTCCAGAAGCCTGCGGTGCAAGAAGCTGCACCCCCTAAGCACTGAATGAGGGCCTTAATAAAACAAACTATGCAGCTCATTATTTATCCTTCGATCTCAAAAATAAAAATAAATAAAGTTTCAATAATAAAGGTATAGGTTTGCAATTTTATGGATGCATGATGGAAAATCACACAAAACTGCCATAAAATGTCACGTTATCTACCGTACCTGCAGGCGCCGTGTGATTCCACCTCTGAGTACCACAAGCACGCATCAGTTCCTTTATGGATATTACATAAGAGTAGTCCTATTTATTGGATATTTGAAAAATTGCTGGAAAGCATGCTACAGCTGATTTAAATATTGTGAACACCACGAAAGTTAGTATCACATGGGTCAAAGTGTCATCCCAGAACTTCCCTTATGAACAGCAGCCACGGAGTAAAACATAGAAAGGTGGATACATAGAGAGCGAGAAGAAAGGATGATCTCCTCTAAGAACAAATTAATAATAAAAGACTCCAAGAATAAACTAGGTAATTAGGTTACAGGCAGCTCAAAGCACATGCAGCGCTGCTGTCGCCGGAGTCGGATTCTGACTCATTTCGGGCTAAAACCTCTGCAAACAGTGTGTGTTAGCGGGTGTAACGGGAACTAATATGTTCCACAGTCATTATGTCACCGGAGCCACGCATGCAGTCACTTTGGATGTCACGCCTCAGCCCCAAAGTGGAGGTGATGTTCAGGGTTTCTGCCTTATCAACGCGTCCCAGCACAGGCACGTCATGACACACACACACACACACACACACACACGCGCTTAAGGGGGGGGGGGTCTTTCTTCCCCATACATCTCTTTGCATCTCCTCCACAGCTCCCACATCATCTCTTGCTCTCTCTCTCACTCACACACACACACGCAGGCACACACGCACACACATCCTCACAAGTTCACCCTGGAGAGAGATAAGAAGGGAGAGAAGGCGAGGAGATTCTGAACATGTAAAGAGAAGACTCTCCTCTCTCTCTCTTTCACACACGCGCGCGCACACACACAAACACACACGCACGCAACCTAAAGAGGGGTTTTTTTCCTGTGTGCTTGGCAGCCAAACTGGTGGCTTGGCGCCCGTTAGTCTCTCAAAATCATCCCGTCTGCCTCACCTACGCATTTCAAGTCAAAAATTCATAAGGTGACACAAAACTGTCAGAGCACGTTGATGCGACTCCAAAATGATGATGCTGCGTGTGTGTGTTTAAGTGTGGGTGGCTGAGGGACACACACAGACACACACACACACACACACACACTTGAGCACATGCACACACACACACACACAACAACACTAAGACTCACAGGTCAATCACTAAGCAGACTTGCACACACTTTCAAACATGAACATTTTGCGTTTAAACAAGCACGTAGATCACTGTGAAGATTCACGCACACACTCATAGATGCGCACGCGCACAGTGAACGCAAAGAGTGTTTGCAAGCGCGAGCGCACATGCCGTGCAAACATGTTCACGTTCGTACCGCGTGCTTCAGTCCCATTTTTCATCCAACAACCATCACAACAAGCCGAAACAGCTGCAGATCCCAAACTCCAATCATATCCTTACAGAGGCTCGTGTGCCTGTGGCGCGCTCAGCAGAGGATTCGGCCATAGAGACTAGTCTAACTGCATCCTATGCCACTGCGACAACATTCCTGTAACACTCCTACGATCTGAGATGCACCATATAAACATTAAAGCTCAAGCATGTGGGAGATGAAAACACCCCCGTGGAGCTCAGACACTAACATCCTATTCATACTGCCACTTTGCATCCGAAATCCGCGGTTGCTTGCCACTGAGATATGGCAACCCTTCACCTTCAACAACTTGACCAGTTCCACCAGCTAAAAAAAAAAAAAGGGGGGGGGGCGTTATTTCGGAGATAGTTCATCCGCAGCCTCGGCGTGCGTATGGCTGCTTCTCCCCGCGAGCGCAAAACAAGCCACGCGCTGTTTAGAGGCGCAAAATAATCAACTGTAAGCCTGATTTCTCCCACGGCACAGACCGCTCCATGTGTGCTCATGTTGGAGACGAAGACGGGTGACAGAGACACCGGCGGGGGGGGGGCATGGAGGAGGACGCGGAGAGGGAAGAGAAGGGGTTAGGAAAGGAGGGAAGGAGACGAATGTCACCAACATTTCGGACGTGGACAAAAAAAAAATAGCTCCAGGGCGAGTGAGGAGATGATGAACAACCACAAAAAGTTTGGCTCTACTTACTGATCAAACCGTCCTTCGCGTTTTTCCTGCCTGGCATGGTTTTTGGGTTTTTTTAGGATGTCAGAGTTGCAGCAGAAGACATTTCCATTCCCCGCGGGCTTGTCAGACTACAGCAGCAGCTACAGCTACGGCGGCGGCGGCAGCAGCAGCACCGGTTCCAAAGCTCAGCTCTGCAGTTCCGTGCGCACAGGAGAGCAGCGCTCAGCATGAATGAGAGGAGAGCTGCGGTTAGACTCCGGCATCCCCTGGTAGAGGTAGAGAGAGAGAGAGAGAGAGAGAGAGAGAGAGGTTAGTGACATGAGTGCGCCCCCTGGCCGCCTAAGTGAGTCACAGCGGCTCACCAGACGCACATCTCCGCTGCGCGCATAGGTGGCAGCATCGGACCCGCTACAGGCTGCGGCACCGTGCGCTCTCGTGCTCCGCGTCGTCCGCCTGACGCTCATAAATGACACCATAAAGGTTGTCTGACAGGGAATCAGGTTCTTTGATACGCTCCTGATAAAAGTCCGCTCCCGCACAGCTTGACTGATTGCTCCTGTCATCTTATAACGCATGCAGAGTTGCCACTGCTCTGTTTTCACGCCTCCCCGCTGCTCACGGTCTGCGTGTGCGTGCGCGCGCGCGCGTCTTTTATGTATGTATATTTTTTTCTTTCTTTCTTTGGTTCCTTTCATGCCACCTCGTGCTTGTGTGTGCATACGTATGGAAATGCCCCCGGAAACGGGTGTGATTGCGCATCCGCACTCCAACACGTGTGTGAGCTTTTTGTGCGTAATTATACAGCGAGCCCGTGCGTGTCTGTTCAATAACGCTCACTGCTGAAGGTCAGCTCCCTTGAAACTTGACAAATCATCTCTATCGGCGGTGTTGGCCTTGTCTTGTTGCTTTACCAAAGACCACAGGCTGCTGGGGCTAATTTAGAGCAGGTTTTCACTCCAAATCATTGTCAACAACTTTCTTTTTTCAGATAAAATATGTCCCTGTACTCATATTTAAAAAAACAATAACTTGCCTCTCTAAACAGGCAGTCCTTTCTTCATTTCCCTCATTTGTCGAATCGGAGTCTTCACCAGACTTTGACGAAACCCGGTCAAATGCAACCCGCTAAAGGGCCACATCTTTTGTCTCAGGAGCTGGTGGACAAAGAAACAGAGCCAAAAATGTAGAGCGGATATTTTTTTAGTTGGCCAGAAACAGGAGAAAAGCGCTCATATCTCACATTACCCTCGACCATTTACCTTCAGAGGCAGATTTAAGACTCTCAATGCTGCCTTGGCAATGGTGTTGAGAGAGGGAGAGGTCTGGAAAACCTTCCTATTCTGCACTTTCATGAAAGCTCCAACATCTGAGATATGAGAGTCGCCCGATGGTGATGATTGTAAGTACTTTAACCTCCACCTTTCCCACCGCCGGCCTTTTACTTTCGATATTCTTTTTTTTCTCTCATTTAAAAATGAATGAAAGACCCCGAAGACATTTTGACACAGTGACGATGGCTTAATCCCGTGTAGCTGCGTCAGTTTCGCGGTCTCGGCGTTGCGAACTCTGGCTCTCTGTCTACATTTGAAAGAACGGAGCCACAATCACAGTTATTTATATTTTAACATCTGATCATTTCCTCCTCAAACGAGTCAAAAGCCCAAACTCCTGAGCGCGCTGTCAGAGTGATTTTTGGAAATGTCTCTCTGCTTGAAACTGTGATAACAGTCTGATAATAATGATGGAAATAATAATAATAATAGGACGCTGCAACAGAAAGAAGACAAATTACAACCATGCGAAAGTTCATCCTCGTGGCGTACAGAATTGAATTTAATTGGCAAACTGTTCAAGGACGGAACGTTTATGGGACGATTTAGGAAGAGGTTGTCAGAAATGAAAATTATTATATTGGCAGTTATGTTAAAACACACAAGCCTTAAAACAGAAAGAAGGATTTGGGGAGCACAGAGAAATAGGAACATGCATTGAGGGTGTGTGCTCACACTGCATCCCTTTCATTCATCTGCAAGAATTAGTGTAGTCGCTCATCCCGGGCCCCTGCTATGACCTTTGCGGTCCCCTTGTGCATATTAAATGTTGATATTCCTGCCCATATTAGTGATGACTTGGGAGTTTTCATATAGGGCGAGCAGGTGTCAGGTTGCTCCCCTCCACACTGAGGCAGAGGATGTGGTTACACAGATGATACTCTGCCGCTCAGATTACTGTACGTGTGCGTGCGTATGCGTGTGTGTGCGTGTGTGTGTGTGTGTGTGTGTGTGTGTGTGTGTGTGTGTGAACATCCTTTCCGCTAACTCCCATGGAAGCTTACATGGCTCAGAGTGGCACTGCCGGTCTCAGAGTTCATTTCTCATCCTAAACACCTCTGAGTCATCCACATCTGCCCCGCTCCTGCTTGTGCAGCTGGAATCTTTATCAATTTAAATCAGCATTCTGTGAAATGTTTAAAGACCGGTTGCTGCTGGTTGGTGAAAAGCGACAGCCAGATACAGTTAAGAGCTGAAAATTGCCTGATTGGTTGCATAAGGCGTACCACCTCTTTATAATAAATCACCATTTAATCATGATTTACTGAGCTATGAGACTAATGAAAAGGGAAACGTGACAAAAGTCTATATTTATGTTTACGCCGCGTCATGATCACCGACTGTCAGGTACGGTAACATATTTATTTGCTTTTACATGGCTGAATAAAAGGAAGGTTGGATTAACATTGCTGATGTACAAGGCATTGCATCTGACTTCATTATGATTTGAACTGAAAATAGATCTGCAGCCATAAAGGACAACTTCTTACACAGCTGCCAGCCCAAAGAACACACTGGCTTGCAACAGCAATGTCTGTGTCAGGGTAAACATCCCGTTTTTACTTACTTACTTACCTTGAAAACAAGCAGCATATTAAGAATTGATACTATAATCTGTACATAAAGGAGGATGAGATGCTCAAAAGCAAAGTCAATATAGGTCATAGTTCATTTTTCTATTATTCATTTATGTGATGCTGCTAAAGGGGATGGGGCAGCATGATTGACAGGTCGAGGTTGACTGTGATCGAGTCCAGCGGGTGCATGGGAGGGACCTGTGCAACGTGGCAACCTGCTAAACTCGCCGGTTTGTTCACTAGTTGCTGGTGTTTTGTGCTGCTTGTTGCTGGGCAGGAGGCGTACCGTGTGTTTATCAGAGCTTTTTTCACTAAAAGCAGCTGCCTGCTGTGTCTGGAAACAGGACCGATCAGAGCGGTGGGACGAGCTGAGGGAACCACAGTCATTTGATCCATTGTTAATATGAAGGTACTGGGACTTTAATATCTAGTTCTCCACATTTCCCACAAAAAAAAGCATGTTTGCTGCTGTTTAAGACGCATTTCTTCATCTGTTTTCGTGGATTTTCTCTTGATATGAGTGTCTTCAGGTGTGTTTTCTGGGACATGCACGTGTGTCTGGAGGAGCGCTTCTGCCTGGATGTTTCTTGCATACCTGCAGGGGCATGAATGTATTTTTCTCTGTAAGTTGCATGAACCAATCAGGTTGCTTGGTGACCTGGGCTGCATTTGTGGATTTCCATACATGTGTGCATGTTGGCTCTTCTCAGATCAGAAACATTAATATTAATAGATGCACGGCTTTTACTGCAACCTAACGGCTGACCTGACGCTACCAATTATGTATCTCGCATTTATCGCCAGCGAACTAGAAACGGAGGACACGTCATTTCCTGTGCATCAAAAGCTTTCAGCAGCTGCCAACAGCTGGATTATTAAATCAGCTCACAGCAGAAAGCAACAAGACATACGTTTGTATAGAAACGTTGTGACTTTTGACTTTTTAAATGCAAAGTTTAAAGAAAGCAAGAGGTTCCGTGCTGCCGACGTGGGTCTTGTCTTGCGCGTGGCTCGTCGGCACGCGGCTGAGCATGGTGCGAATGAAAATGCGTTTGATCAGCTCCGCAATTGCTCTCTCTCCCTTTCTCTCTCTCTCTCATTTTCCGGTTTGCTTGTATCTCCCTGCATCTCTACCACCTTCCAACAGAGCCTTGATCAACAACGTCCATTTCATCCCATAAACGCCGGCTGATGCCAAATCATAATTAAAATCTCCACAGAGAGCCGCCTGAAAAAGAAGCTAATTAGGCATTAAAAAAAAAAAAACCTCTGTGTGTTTTTGTCCCTTTTTTTCTTGCTTTCAGACACAAATCAAATTAACTCTCTTAACTTCTGCGCTTAAGAGTCGAGGTCTCTGCGTGCGTTTGTCGAGATCAGGCAAATTTTCTACTTCCTTTTTATTTTTTATTTTTTGCAGAAGTTTGTTTTGTTTCATTTACCTGATTCGTTGCTGTGTTTTTTTTTTTGTTGTTGTGTTTTTTGATCAGTGGCTAAATCAGAAGGATCCTTGTTATGTTGGACTCAACTGCAGCAGCAATTACAGAGAGACTCTCCGTCTCGGGAGGTAGACGGGAAAACAGACATGTGAGCCGGAGGGGAAGGAGTGATGGAGAGAGGGATGCTGGCAATCAGGGAGATGGAGGGAAAGAGAGAGAGAGACAGAGTGGGTGGCGGGGGACTCTTTCAGTGCAGCGGCTCAAAGGACAACCAGGCTTCCTTGCACTTGTTTTGTCCCTGCTTGATCTCTATCGCACACATGATGCACGCCTACGCACGCTGCACAGGTGTATCCACACATAGATTACACACACACACACACACACACACACACACACACACACACACACACAAGGCTAAAGGCTCAGACTTCTTTCGAGCCTCCCTCTTTTGTCTCCTCTGGATGCGTCTCTAATAGCAAGCCCGGCTGGTGACGAGCGACAGGAGAGGCTGCTAATGCCACGGCTAACTAGGAGCTTTCAGCCACTGGAACTGTACGAGTGTAAGCCAGAAAGTGATTAAATAAAAGCCAGAGAGAGAGAGAGCGCAAGAGCAAGGTGACTGACTGTTGTTCATATTGTTTTCAAGACCGCAGAGAGATGGAGCTGGGCTAAAGATGCCGCGTTACAGCCTCTGTTCGCTCGTTCCTCTAATCCTGCATGTTCCCCAGTGGCACGGCCTTCCGTTGCCTCACAATGATTCACTGAATTAATTTGGGCATCACGTTAAAAATCACCCACACTGAACACGGAGCCAAAAAATTAAAGTCTGAAAACTGCTATTCCACAATAACGCAATATTTTGTGTGCGATGATGACAAACTTTGATCGTTTATTGGTGCAAACTGTCTCAATCCTCATCATAGTCAGCACAACGAGTTCTTGCTGTCAGAGAGCGCTGACGGGGCTTCTCCTTTACAGTTTCATCTCACATGGTGTGTCGCGCTGAATCGATGCTGGCACGTACATGTTTGGTTACTTCCTCGACTTGCCTAGATCCTAATGAGTGTGTGTCGCTCATCATTACTATCAGCAAATACGTGTGGCGGTGTGGAGCTGTTGTGCTATATTGTGAGCAGGGTATTACAAATCCCTGTCAAATCTAAAAACGTTAGACCAGACTTTTACTTTAAAAGACATGTGACTCAAAATTCTACTTTTCCCACTTGGGAAACGTGTTTACAGGAATTTGTACGCTATGATTTCTGTGATTTATTGATTTATTTGATAGTAATTTAGTTAGTTTTTAGTTTTTCCTCAAAAGGTAAATATATTGACAGTTTACATTCTGGGACTAACATTTCACGCATAAATTCAGACAATGACAGACGAAACGTGTGTGATGCCGACAAGTTAAAAACATCAAAAATACATCAAATACATGTATTCCCCAGATGCGCTGCAATCACCGTTGTTCATTTTCTGAACCTAGCTAATTTGAGTCAGGGTTGTCACATGGGTTTGGATTTTCGGCTTGAAACAAACACTTTATCGAGGTGGCAACGGAACTGCTCCGTTAAGGTTACAGGACCTTTGTGGTCACGGGAGGAAAAAAAAAAAAAAAAAAGTTTGGCGAATGATAGTGGACATGGTTAGAAGAAACTAACATTGGGTGTTGCTAGGAAACAGGAAATGAACAGTGGTCTCCGGTGTTTTGGCTCGTCGACTGTGACGTCCTATCTCTGCAGACTTTGATGTAAAACAGTGGTTCGGTTCCTCCTTGTTTGTTCCTTGCAGATCGGACTCACAGCTCTTAGATGCCACTAGGGGGCTTTGTCTCGAGAACATGTAGATGAAGAACAGATGTGCTTTTTGTCTGTCTATCCGTCTGTCTGTCTGTCTGTCTGTCTGTCTGACACACACGCAGAAAATTCACCTTCTGATGAATTATCAGATGTGTCGCTGTATCATCACGGCTTCTGAACACATTCCAAAGCAGGTTGCAGTATATTGCACTGTTTCCATAGCAATCATATCTTTCGGCTAATGTGTTCATTTTACTTAAGCTCCTTCACGAAATGCACGAGACGAGGTGCATCATCGAGAGCTGGCTGTTGTTGTTGAGTGTTAATATGAAGACAAATCCTCATCAGTATGAAAAATGCTTAATAAAACCCCCTCAGAAAAAAAAAAAAGCTAATGAGTTCATTTGGAATGCTCTCGACATTTCATCTCTCAGGTATTGTGACAGCGCTTACACTGAAATAATGCTTTTGGAGTAGGCGCCTGCAAGGAGGCCTAAAACATTTCCCCTCCACATTTATTCTAATTACACGCTTTGGTGCGTGTAAACACAAACTTTGTCGAATCACTTGATTTAGCGTCCAGATAAACAGCTCATCGGGAGACTTCAGCTGGAAGGAATTGACTCAGCGACAGAAAACGTAACTGTAAACGCATACGCTGATGGATGCCGCTTGCGTCCCCTTGTGTTGTACCCGTGCAAATCCGCTGGGAGCGAAGAGCAGCAGGAGCAGTACTTTTTCTGGTCTGTATTGGTGAAAATAACCCAGATGAATGGCCCGACGCGATGTGAGCCTCACTTGTTCACCAGCGGCACTTATCAGGCCGCAGAACAAAGCTTTAGTTTCATTTTTCTACGTTTCACTGCTCTTGGCGCACGATTACAGCTCCTTAGGGTTGAAAAGTGGAGCAGTTGTCATGATATTATAATACAACTCGTCGCGGCATACGTACGTCTGGGGGAAGGATTCTGGGACAAAGTAAGTGCGTGCGGATGGCACAGCGGGGGAGCGGCAGAATGAAAGTGTAATAGAAAAAATGCTGTTGATCATAATTGCCAGTGGTGAAATTGCTGGTCTGTATTTCCACTAAAATTTTGCCTTGTGTCACCGACCGCAGGGGCTCCAACATCTGCAATTATTTCTCCAGGAAGGATTCAGCTTGAACTTCAATATCACCTCCTCCTCTTCCCCCGCCTGTCCTATTCCTCCTCCTCTCCTCCTTCCTCCTCCCTCTCCCCCTCTCTTTATCCCCCTCCTTCTGCTCCGGACCAATTTGGGGTGGCGAGGCGATGGTTATCTAAATGCAAAGTGATGCTGTAATAGCACTCACCGAGGAGGCGTAAACGACTGGTGAGACGCGGAGATGGAGGGATGGGGGGAGAGGTGGGGGGGTATCAGTGAAGGAGATACATACAAAAGAGAGGTGGAGGAAAGGGCTGGGGTTGTATGACAAGCAGAATGAGAGCGAAGGAGGGGGGGAAGAGCAGGGTTATACAATGCAGCAAAACCGCTTCAGGAGGAGGTAGAAGGGGATATTGTGTCAAAAGCACCTGACTCCGACACGTGTCATTTCCTGTTTCCCGTGGACAGTCACCGGTGGTTTCGTTTAACCAAAGTTACCCGACTCCAAAACCTGCTATAGTCAACATTTCTTGTATTAACAACAATAAAACAGTTGTGCACTTCCTGCCCAGCAGCTAACAACAGAGGGACACAGTTAGCAATGAGCTAATGGAGATGGACGAGCTGCTCCACCCGGCTCTCAATCCAAAAATGAGCCAGGAGGTGGAGCTGAGGTGAGCCACATGATCTCTGCTTGTTAAAGGTAGTGACCTATGACGGCCCCCGCTCGTCACTCGGAGCAGCCACGTCCTTAATTGTGCAGAACGCATTAAAACATTTTAAAACGATGACTCGTGAAAAAGTAATTCCTCAGTGCTGCGCGCATAAGGCATGGTCATGTCAGTATTCAGATTTTAGCATGTGGAAATCTCAGTCCCCATGCCACCAGGCTTAAAGCCCTCATCTCTAAGCCAAAGTGATGATAGAAAATGAAAACTGAAAACCTCAGTCACTGAAAACAGTAAGATAAAATAATCAAACATATGAAAAATAAAAATCATTGGTGTTTTTCAGTGGTTAGACCCGTATCAGTGCCGTTACAACTCTTTCCAAATACAGGCTTTTCGATGCCAATGTTTCCTTTCCCAGTTCAGGTTGTGTTTCCTTTGCCAAATCTTGTTTTTTCCCTTAAAGTCATAGTTCCTGTCTCTGTAAAAATCCTCATGGCGGCTCCTCCAGCTGTGAGTTTCTACATTTGCTGCGTTGCTTAGAGACTGAGGTGTGTCTGACCTTTCTGTAAAAGATGTGCAGCTGTCCTGCTTCTGTATGTGTGTCTGTGGCTGCAGCCTGCGCGAAGTTCGGATTCTTGGTGCATTGCTGCGTTGTCTGATTTGGGAAGGCAGTTGGAGTGTGGGGTTATTTGATTTCAGCAGCCTAATATTGCTTTGTGTCCCTGCTGCAGCGTCCATAGTTCTCTCTCCTTATTGTTGGTCATCTTTGTTTAATCGTCTGCGTTTTGTCGCCTTGTCTGTTTAACTCTTGTGCGACTGGGCATCAGAAGGTGGCTGTTTATTTAGTAACTGAAAAGACAGTTGGTATTGGTCACGCATTTGTAATATTACCTTATTTGCTTCTTCCATCTGTCTCATAAGCTTCTTTCCTCTGATGCCAGTGAAGTGGAATTGACCTGAAATGAGAATAATGAGAGGAAGAGTAAGAGAAAGGACTGCAGAGAGCTGCTAAGACGTACTGGCCACGGCCATTATGGATTCGCATGATAAGAAAGAAATCCAACCGAAGTCCTACAAGCAGCGTTATGTCAGGCGATGGGAGCAATTTAAAAGGAAAAATAAGAGAGGGAATCAATGAATGTGGAGACGCCGGGAGATGGAGAGCACGAACGAGATGAGACAATTCGGTTTGTATGTCCTCTCCGTGTGGATATTGCATGTTTTGTGCGTGGAAATGTGCATGTACGGCAGTTTCAGAGGCAGAGAGCGGCAGAAAGAACACCACGCTAATATCATCTATCAGTCAATGCTCAGAATTGGACAAGATGAAGAAAATGAAAAGTGGAACGTTGCCTTCCAAAACACCTCCGCGTGACTGTTGTCATGGCAAAGCCAACATCCAGAGGTGGGAGTGGCAGTCGCAGGAGAGTAATACACACACCGTTTAGTCCGTCTTTCTTTTAGACATACAGCCGTCCACGTGGGGTAAAGCAGTCGCTCCTTGACCTCTGCTAACAGGCCGGCGTGTCGGTCTGTGTCCCAGCCAGAGCGTTACCATTTAGCTCATTGATTTCCCCCAGTCAGTCGCTGTGATTAATACCAGACAGGCATCCTGGCCTGCATTCTTATCAGCACGTCCAACACTGCGGGGGGGGGGTGTTAGACAGCAACTACTCATTAGTTGTCATCGACACATTTTCCTCATACCTTGTTTTTCTATATGTGGATCATTTGCCCGTTGGGTTACAGTTTCAAATCTGGCAAATTATGCTTTTGAACCATTTGATTTTTGAACCAATGTCTTGCCGCAGAAAAGCAGGTATTGATCGCCTCTGTTTAGAGAGAACAGGCTTGAATAGAAAACAAAACGCTTTCCTGGATTATCACTTTGACGGAGAGCAGCACTTTGGGACTCACTTTGGTGAGTTTAGCTTTACGTTTCCACACTCATTCCGTCAGAGTCTGCCACAGTGGGACGCGAAACTCTACTTTCTCCCTATCCTGGTGCCTTTTCGTCTCCTTTTGTCCAATCCTGTTCTGATTTTTCTGTGTTTTAGAGAGCAATGCATCCACAGAGCAACGCAATTGGCTTGACTGTCTTCAAACATACTCGCTTATAGGAGGAGAGGAACATATTTGTGGCAGTGGACACAGATGAAGGTGACAACAAGGATGCACAAATACAAATATGTACCATATCAGCGGAGCTGTTATGCCATACCAGATTCTTCTCTAAACCCATTAAGTTACAACAAACACGTTGCATAGTAGCTGGGTTTTGAAAGTCGGAAACAAACTTTGAAATCATGTCAAGTGTTGGTCCCTGGCTCACCGCAGATTACTTTCTTTCAGTTATTCTCTCAGAGTTTTATCAAACCATTTTCAGATGATATTCACACACACCAAGGTCTCCGAACAGGAGTTTTTTTCTGAATATAAAGGGCCAAGGTTGCGCAGGCAGAGCGAAGACCTTAAGGTTTTTCTCACAGCTTTTCTATGTGCTGGTGTACTCCTTTCAGAGCCTTTTCACTTCCCACTATAGATATTCACAATGACGTGGCTTCACTTATAATGGCGGTCCTCACACAATAAAGGAGTCATTTGATTGAGATGGCATTCGCAATCTCCGTGAGTGTGTGTGTGTGTGGGTCTGCGTGAGTCTGTGTGCCTACACAAAATGAGCGCCCTCGGCGAGAAGGAGAATGTCAGGGTAAAACTGACAAAAGATTTGTTTTTGAAGAGGAAAGAGAGAGAGAGAAAAAAAACCTTTCATAATTTACTGTGCATTTAAAGCGGGTTCGCTCAGCCTCTCACCTGTCCTTGTCAACTTTAAGCTAACCCCTTCAGCCGAAAAGGTAAATGAGTTTGGGGAATGGGAAAAAAGATGAAACATGGGTAAACAAGGCAAAAATAGTGTAAATAAAAGACATACACAGACGGGGAGAGTAGCTACTGTCGAAAAGTGCAGATATAACTGTTGAGACCGATACAAATCTGTTGAAATGATGCATCGAAAAGCTTTTATGCTGACTTCAGTAGCCAGATTGAAGCACCGCTGAAAATTGTGGTGACTTTTACTGATGTTGCTTTCGTTCCTGCTGGAAACGGTTGTTGACGTCGATAAGGGGGGAGTCGGATACTGGTGCTGTGATTTTTGAGGTTTATCAGCTGCAGGCTAAACTAAGGCCCCATTCAAATGCTTTGTTGTCGCTGTGCAGGTCCAAGCCTGATCGATACATAATCCAGCCACCAACCGCTTTATCCCTTTCCAGGTCATGGGGATGGTTAGAGCCTATCCCAGCAGTCATTGGGCGGGAGGCGGGATACACCAAGGACAAGCTGCCAGTCTGTCGCTGGTTTGACACACAGAGACAGACAAAGTCATCCATACTCACATTCACACCTATGTTCAATTTAGAGTTCTGAGTTCAGCCATCGTGCATGTTTTTGGGTGGTGGGTGGAAGCTGGAGTACCCGGAGGGAACCCGCACGGACACGGAGAGAACATGCAAACTCAGACCTGGTCAGGAATCGAACTCGGGACCTTCTTGCTGTGAGACGAACCACTAAGCACAGCCATATCAACCCTAATTTGAATATTGAGCACATAACTATATCATATTGATATGTATGTGTTTATGTTGTTTTTTTGCTGGCATATCACACGGAAAGTATTCTTTAATTTAGCCATTTATTAAAGACAGCAGCCCTGTGAGTACCTGTTTGTGTCGCGTGGGTGCAAAACCTCTGCACAGTAATCTGTGAACATTCCTCGCCAAAATCTGTTCTGAAGTCTCAAGATATCCCACTTTGATCAGGCTCTAATGCACACACAGGGCTTCTGTCCACTGAACCAGTGACTACAGACTTGGTTCGAGCTGAGTTTGCAGGAAGGTTTCGGGCCCGGCTGCGCTCAAGGCCAAGCCGTTCGCCGCTCATTCCCATATTCACGCTGAGCATTTCAGCATTCAGTACACCTGGGGCCAGCACAAAGACGCGGCCATCACACGCCACATATAATCTGATGTTTCACGAGAAAAGAAAATACAGCGAGATGGGGCGCACTTCAAATACCAAACAGCATCGTATAGACAAAGCTACGTGTGACGTAAAGAGGTGGAGATGGAAAGTAAGGTGACAGACGGGATCCATTACGTATTTCACTGAGCACATATGACTTTTTTTCCTGTTGTTGCAGTCAACACATCTATTTATAGCTGCGGAACTGAGTCTGGGAGGAGGCGCTCCGCTGACAACACTACTTCACCTGTATCCCTCTGTTACCTTCGTGTTAATTCAGAACATGACAAACTACACGAGGCTGCCGAACTGTTACCAGATTATGATCAACCTCACTACCAGACAATAAGATTTAGGTTCAACTGAGAAACTCTGCATCAAGTCCTAACACCACTGTTATAAGCTAAGCTTAAGGTATTATTACAGCTAGCAAATGCTTTACTGATGTTCGAGTGGATACATGTAGCACGATACACAACGCACCCCTTGGCTTGACAACACTTGGGTGTAACCTGACATTAGTTAGAAGACCAACGGGTCAGACCTCCGAGTCACAAACAATGGATTTTACCCAACAAATCAGCACCTGAATGCATCAAAATCTTATATATAAATCTTGTTTCTTTTATGCCTACTCAGTAGTTTTCTTAATAAATAAATGCTGATATATTTCTTGGATTGGTAAAAAACGTTTTGAATTTATGTGAACGTAGGTAGCGGTTACATTTCCTCCAAAAGCTGGCAGAGCTTAGTAGTATATAAACTGTAAATATACTGTGAGGGACAGATAAAAATGTAGGAAACAAACAAACAAAAAAATGTAACATCAAGCATATACATCCAGGAATCTGAGGAATACGACCATAACTTTTTACTCTGAGGGCTGGAGCTGACTTTAACTGAATACACACATGTGCCAGCTCTACCTGCCTATTTAAAGCTTGATGAAGGAAGGAGGAAAGTTAATGAACCTGGAAAGTCTCTCTCTCTCTCTCTCTCCCTCCTTGCTATTCCATCTTCTCTTATTCTCTCTCTCTGCTGTTGTCTGGACACGCAATGAATGAAAGTGAGTCATGAGATTTTGGCCATTACAAAATCTCTCAGGGAATTAAAAAAAAAAAAAAATCCCCTCCAAGGCAGACCCCTGAATTGTTGCACAAATTAATCCCCTTTCCCAATTCCATCATTCGCCTCTAGCTCCCCTTTCGGAATTATCCCTTTTCAATTATTTCTCCCTCCTTTTCTAATTTCTTGTCACCATTGGAAATATCAATGGTGATGAGAGTGGAGAGGAGAGAAGAGAAGAGGAGAGGAGTGAATGTGTTATTAATTGCTCTGATGTGGATTAGATGTGAGCATCGCGGCCATCCCCCCCCCCCCCATCCTCCAATCACATTTCAATTAATAACAGTCAGCCAGGCTTCGCCTCAAGATATGCTAGCAAGATGATTGGCCTGTCAGTCAGAGCTGCTGGAGAGCATTTGCAATTTGTCACCAGTTTCCTCTTTCTTCTTCTCTTTTCACAATCGCTCACTCTTGTTTCTATCTCATAATCTTTTTCTCTTGCTCCCCCTCTCCCTCTCGTGGGCTCCTCTCATCCGCCTCTTCACCCAGGTATTTTCTCTACTCAAAATCATGCCACATTTCATCCATTTATTCATTTTTCCCATGATAGCTTGGTCAGCATAGAAAAGGACTGCGCAGATGTGTGTGTGCGTGTGTGTGTTTTTTGCATGTGCGCGTGTGTGTGCGCGCGCTAAGAGGTTCTCCCCTGCCTGAGATGCCATGCAACTTTAAAAACTGTCGTCCTGCGCCACATCTCAAATGAGATGGGAGACAACACAGCCATTTTCTATTAAGGCCTGCATGCTCTCATGATAACCCGCAACCCAGGACTCGCTTGCACTGAAGTGCACACAAACACTCGCACACTTCACTCATTTCTCTTTTACATCCTCTGCTTAGATAGCTATCTCCGTTTGTCACCTGCTCCTGTGTGTGTTACAGCAAATATGAAGCTTCTGAAGGTTGTTTTGAGCTGTTATGTTTTCATTTTTAAGTACATTCATCTACAACTATGTTTTCCAAATGAATATATACAAACTGCTACAGTATGAAAGCTATGCTGTACTGGTATAAGACTAGAGAAAAGTGTGCTTGCGATGAGTCTGAAGAACCTCTACTGGTTATCCCTGTTTTTTTTCCCGTATACAGCCAAAACAAAACCATAAATATCATCGCTTACAATGCTGACAGGTTGTGAATAAGAATATACTATTGCTGTAGTTGCTTTAACGTTCCATCAATGGGGATTTCTAGGAGGTGACAAAGTCTCTGGCTAACACTTACCTTAACAAATCATTAGGAAACATGAGGTGTTCTGGCGAGCTCACTTTTTTTGGAGCATCCACTGGCTCTAGCAGATGGACAATAGGGGCTGAATTTATGACTGTTGAACATATTGATGTGAACAATCTGTGATAAAGAAAAGTTTTACTTAAAGTTTCACTTGAATCTTTTTCTTTCTTTTCGTTACCCAGTGCTTCAGTAACAATAACCAACCCAGCAACAGCTTATTCACCCTTCTGCCATCTGACAAGCAATACAGGAGTATCTGAAGTCTTCAATTCAGCCTAATTTATGAATGAGTAATGTGTTTAGTAACTTTTTTTAAAAAAAACTTTCCTCAGGTTTCTGAAACTGCCCTACAGCTTTTGAAAATCAAATTTATTTTAAATTTGTTATTGTTTTACTCCAAAGATAATTTTTTTTTACAAGTTATGACTGAGTTGAGTTTTGATTATTGTTTGGGTGGCCTGTTTTCTTCTTCAGCACATTTCAATGTACTGTCTACACCCGCTTTAATCTTCATACAACTAATTAAAATTAAGAATAGAACAAAAAAAAGTAAGCAAAATGAAAAAATTGAAAATAAAAATGATGAATAAAATGAAGTGCACTAAACCTGTGTTTTTCTTTCTCTTTCCAATCTGCTCTCTTCTTTGTTGAAAAAATAAAATGTGTATATCCATCCACAAAGCAAGACACATTCAAACTGACTTGCATTTGAAGACCACAGACCAACAGTCAAACAAAGGTAGCAATTATGCATGCATACCAAAAGCTGAACAATGCAGCAGCTAACATCAGCTAGCTGGTCATAGCTATCATAAACATCTCTGCAGATAATGCTGTTACCCTGCAGTAATTAGCTTGCTGACATGTAAGAATATGTCTGAATAGTGAGATTAGGGAAAACATCTTTTTTCCTCACGTAGCAAGCCAAGTAATTACCAGCAGAAGGAAAGAGAAAAAAAAAATCGTATTATTAATTGAAAAATAATTGTTAATTGCAAGAAAAGCAACAGTGTAATTAGCTAGGTGACCGCTTGCATTACTGTTGTTTGTGTTAAACAGGTAGAAACCGTGTTTTTTTTTTTTTTACGAGCAGCCAGTCTATGGTTCGGATGGTTTTACAACACAGCTAGCTAAACCGGGAATCCATTAGGTGAAAGCTGCCCCGACCTCTGACCACCAAACCAAGCTTCCACCTCCATGACACATCACGACATGACACAAAGTGTAAAACACTTTCTTACCCAGTTCCCAGATCGCAACTGTTGCAACTCATTTGGCACGACAAAGAAGCCCAACAGACGAGTATTTGTATGAATATATTGTAAATAATCAGTTAAAGTCAGCAGGTAGTGTTGACAGATGCCTTCAGCCAATCGCCTAAGGAGGATTACGTTTGTCTTTGTCCAGTTGCTTTCTGTTTGGTTTTTCCCTAATTCTCTCATTCATTGCTTCATCTCTACATTTGTTTCTTCTCTTTCTTCCTACAAAACACATTTCATCTCAGACAGAGCAAGACAGAGTAATTCCCCCGCTCTTCTATCTATGATGTATAATGTAGGATGACTGGACGCAATCTCCAAAAGAGCTTTCAGCAATCATTCTTGGTGTGTGTGCGTTCTTCTGACAGAAATTATTTTTCTGCCAATATTTGGAACTGTGCTCCTTGTTATTGAGTCTCCGCAGATGGTTGGGAAAGCCTCCAAAGCATTTTATTAAATACTATATCTTCTCCTGTGGCGCTTTGTTTGTTTGTGTCTCATTTGATGTTCAAGGGCAGCTCCTGCAGGAATAACCGCAGACTAAGCTTGTGCCTCTTGACCTGCGTGTCAGAGGCCGTTAAGCGGTACAGTGCAGGGAGCTCAGGTCAGATATGTTAAGGAAATCAAAGCTGGGTCAGTTACAGGGGACGGAGGTCAACACCATGTTTATCTAGACTCCCATTTCAGCTACTTTACAGGTTTCCAGCTCAAAGGAAAAAGCAGGTCTCCTTTTATTTGTTCAGAGACGACAAAGAGTTTGTCAGTTCCAACACGTTGAACCATTATCATCTTTAATCAAAATGAATTCAAACTAAGATCACTGATTGTACTCCTGGCATCTTCCCTGATGTTTGAGGGAGGTTTCATATAACTTTCCTGGGCAATCAGTACTTTGGTGTGGCTCCGTGGTTTGCTGCGTCGCTGAAATTGCGTCTGCACAAATACAAGCTGGCTGCACTCAGCTGTTCTCCTGTAATACGACAACCACAGTCGGCGGCAGGATCCGGCGCCCGTGAACATTTTTGACATGTAGTTATCCCACCAGACACGGTTGGGAAATTGATTTTTCACAGATCTCAGAAAGGAAATGACAAGGAGACAAATCAATTTTTTGTTTTTTGTTTATTGGAACAATTGTCTCTTTTTTCAGTTGTGACTATCCGCAGCCATGAAGAACACATACAGCATCTGTCACAAGGCTCTATTCGCAAAACTCTTGTCTTTATAAATTCACGACCGTGCTGTAAAAACACAAAGCAGCCTCAAAGGAAAATGATATTTAAAAAAACAAGAGCAAAGTCAAAGCAACACTTGGTAGCTTGACAGTAGATTTATTCAAGTTTTTGAAGTTGCATCTCTCATGTACTCTTCTTTTCCAAAAAGCATTTGATGCCGAATAAATTGAAGTGTTAATCTGCCACATCCCGATTTTTTCTGCATCTTTGTTGCTAAGCGCCGCTCTTACTGCAGAGAGGTGCTCGGCCCGTGAATGATTTAATATTTTAAAAATCTTCGAGATGTACTGACAACACTGAATCATCAGCATTGCGGACCAAACAGGTAGCTCTCTGCATCAGAGCCCCGCATTGCTGCGAAAGCCACAGAAATAAAACATGATGTGATGACTGTGCTGCAGGTAGGTGGGTGCTGAGCTATTGATCTGCAGGCAATTCCTATAGGTTCTGAAGTGAAATCAACAAACGTGTTCAAAGCAGCAACAGCCAGCAGAACATAGGCAAGATAAAAACAAGGCTGTAAGGCCACAACTTTCGGTGCGGCGACCCGATCGCTAATGACACAGGAACCAATTTGCGTTATAGCGGTGGTGCTTTTGCTGAGCGCAGACAAAAATGCTGCATCAGCGTGTCTTTGAATTATTTAAAGTTATTTTAATTTAATAATTAAACTTTAGTAATTACAGCTTTTTGTACAGTGAGAGTTTCTGAAGGTGATCCCCCTTTGCTGGGACTGGTCGGCAGTGCTGTCTATCACTCCTCACACTGTCCAAGTGAGCACAACAGGTAATAGAGAAGAGCAAAAGAAGGTGATTACTGATTTGAAATATTGTTCTGACTCATTTAGAATGAGAGACGGTGAGCGAGGAAACAAATCAGAGAGCTGAGTTTTCAACATGGGTGAACACTTGGTCTTATCTAGAAAAAGGTGCGGAGAAGCTCTGATTGACAAGCCAGATGTCCCCTCCAGCTCCCCCACGGAACACCAAGCACACAGCTGAGCTTAAGGAAGCAAGGATGTGCGGAGAAATGAGAAAAGCCTCGGCCTATCTTCTTTCGGCCGGGTGGCTCTGCGCAGCTCTGCTCCGCGCGCTCTCTCTCTCTCTCCTTCCCTCTCTCAGTCTGTTCACTCTCCTTTCTTTATTAAAAAGAAACACATGTAGTGTCGGAGCGTCCAAGTATGAAATTCAATTCTCAGCCCCCAAACGGTGTTTTTATTAAAGCCGTTACTATCACGGCAAGCAGGCGGGCCTGGCCAGCTCAGCTTGGCGCGGCTCGGCAGTGTGGGTACATACTGTACAAGGGAGGGAGGGGACGGAGAGTATTAGGGAAAGAGAGCGCAGGAAGGAGGACTGACAGACAGAGAGCGATTGTAAGAAGCACAGAGAGGGAGGATACAGTGCGAACGAGGCAGCGGCGGATTGGGGCAGTCAGCAGCAGGGCGACAGAGGGGCTTAATTTGCCCAAAGGGCAGCTCAACCTCTTACGCAATTTAACCAGGACGTGCTTGACTTGAGCCGGGGTTAGCACCCCGACATGGCCTGATGCACAGAATCAATCGCACATTGGACATGCAGAGAATTACGCTGCAGTCTCGTTTGGACTGTACATACGGCTTTTCATTACTGTAATAAGATTGCCCTCAATTAAGACGTGACAGCTTTAAAGCCATCATCAGGAGCTGCGTTCTCACTTAATGAGTGAGAATGATTAAGTTTTCTGATAGAGTGTGTTCACAGTTGTTATTCTTCTTTTAAGTAACACATCGTGTTTCTGGGGACGAATATGCTCTTTTACAAAAAAGTTTTTTGTTTTTTTTTTACAGCAGGTCCTATTTCTGGTGCTCTAATGAAAAAAAAAACATTCTATAACACTGAAATAGTTAACGTTTATGGTGTGATGTGAAGACGTTTCTGAATGTGTCAAACGCTCTGTAGCTGCAGTTAAAATAACTGAAGCACACTAGCTTAATTATTGTGATTTACTCTATTTTTAGCCACTCTTGCAGCAGAGCTCCAGGGATGGCAGTTTCTGCCGGTCGGCTGGTCAGTCACACATTCAGTCCACCACGTTAATCCATAATAAAAATATCTCGACATCTATTAAATGGACTCCCATCTAATTTTGTACAGACATTCGTGTTTCCCACAAGATGAACTGTAATCGCTCGGGTGATCTCTACTTTTTCGCTGCACCATCCTCCCGTTATGTTTTTCATTTTGTCTGGTTTATGGGCAAAGAAGTGCAAAGCTAATGACATTCCCATCAGCCTCAGCTGTGTCTGCTGAGCTAATTTGCAAACGTTGCCACGCTAACACGCTACAAAAAGTTGGTGAAGATGCTGACATTGGTTAAGTGGCTGCATTTAAGCACTGCTGTATCCAACCAAAGCCTCACAGAGAAGTTAGCATGACTGCAACGCTTCAACGCATTTTCTTTTTGCTTTGCACACAAAACTAGTGTGATGCATAGTGGGCTTTGAATGATGGAGGATGAATGATCAAACTCTGTGCCTGAATGTATCCTGTAGACACTGACGAAAGACTAAGCTGCCGCTCTGCTAATGTGCTGCTTTTGAATTGCAGCCTGTATAGACGCGCATGAGATGATCTACCTTGTTGTAAAAGCCGTGAGCTGAGGATTCAGGTCCCGGGCTTCACTGCACTTCTGTAAACTATGACATTTCACTGTTCAAATCCAGTTGACCATACATGCCTGAATTGTACCCAAAATACAGAAAACAACTCGTAGCAGTCGAACATGCCTGCACCATGCACACTACACTAGGTATTTTCAGAACTGGCAAATCAATGTCACTCAAATTCAGAGTGCAGTTTCATTAGTTATACAAGTTTGTCTCTGCGCCTGTCCTTGTGATTTCACTCACTGATTGGAATTTGAATGGTCGGATTTTGGGGCATATATACTCAGAAAAAGAAATCGGAATTGTCAAACACTCAGCGAGCGTTAGATCCTTCTGCTATGAATCTCCCCCTTCTCCTTCCCAACAGTAAATACACAGTCGGGGTCAGTTGACCCTGTCTATGCCTCAGAGAAAACAACGCATTGTAGCTAAACTATTCTGACAGGCCTGCCCTTTTTACACATGGGGAAGATGAAGAAGGGAAGGGAGAACCAGGTGCTGCGTTGGTGGGTCGGTGGGGGAGGAGGGGTCATCGGGGAACAATGCAAACAAGTGAGGAGGAAGTGAGGGAGGACAGAGAGGAGAGAAAGTGAAGAGACAAAGATGGGGGTTATGGTGGGACTCAGGGAAACAAGTGGGGGCATGGCTGCAGGGATGGCTGTGTGGGTGGTTGGCTGGCTGATTCGGCGAGCGGCTGCATCATTGGCTGGCTGAATTCAGGGCTTGCGGGATGCATGGCTGACTGACTGCATTTCTGACCAACAGACTTGCTTGTTGACTTGGTGGCCAGCTGCATGGCGGGCTGACGGGGTGCTTGACGGGCGTAAAGGTTGGCTGGCTGTCTCTGTGGATGGCTAGTTGGCTGCATTCATTATTCATCCCTTGTATCTGTTGATGTGGGTCAGGCTCAGTTCTTGCCAGCTGGGGCTGTAGACTGGCAGACAGGCTCTGCAGTGAGCAAGGCCCTTAAGCTACAGCCCGCAGCAATACAGCGCAGGCTGCAACATCAGCAGAATCTTAATGTACTGTAGTTTACTGTTTTCCACTCTTCATTTGCTTGAACCTACTAGGACTAGAGGCTACTGCTTCCTGTACTCCACCAAACTTTACATTATTACAAACCTCTGATTGGCAGCCTTGAGAAAACAGCGTCAGGCTTCTCTTGTTTTAAGCAAATCTACAGGGGGTATTTACGGCACAGACATGAGAGCTGGACCAATCAGATTTTCTGATCTAACTCTCAGCAAGAGCAAGAATATGTACGTTTCTCATAACGTCAAGTGATTACTTTAAAATCATATACCCTGTTGCTTTAAACTAAGGCCTGAGAAAAGAAATAACATAGGAAAACCAACCAGAAGAATGCACATGAAAAAGTATTAAATGATGTAACCCGCAACACTTTGCAGTACAGTAATTGGGCTAGATTGTAAGAGAGCATACATAATGTTTCTGAGGAATTATGAAGTCAAAGTAAAAAACCTTGAGCAGTTGAAACAACTTTGATTGAGACTTGTCCGTCCAAATCAACTTCGAGGAGTTATGTCATCCTTATATAACAGTTCTGACCCATGGAAGCAGACTGCCCTTGTCTCCCTCTTTATTTTTCTCGATTATTTCTCTCTTTGTCTCTCTCTTCCTTTTTGGGATCAGAATTTGAAACATCATAGCTGTGCTAAATAAAGACACCAGGGCAGCATCGACTTTTGCAAACGCAGCCGATTGCTATTGGGATATACTGTACATGCACCGTGCCTGGGTTCAAGCTCCATTACTGAGACGAAAACCTATTTTCAACCATATTCCTTGCATATACAAGCAGTTCTTTGAAGCCCAGTGCTGCCTAGTCCACCTTTCTACACAAATATCAATGGCAATAGTAATATTAGGCCACTTTTCTACCTGAAAACTGCATCTGGTACTCAGTTTCCCTATAGCAATAACATGACTGGCTGATTTCATAACTATGCATTTAATACAGTGACAGATGTCACCATTGCCAAAACATGGACTGACACTTGTTGGCAAGTCGGCTGAGCTGCAAGGGAGACAGTAATGAAGGAGCTATTAGGGACACCCCCTTGGAGAACAAGGAGCTTCAAAAAGCAACTTCACAACTGAGCGCTGTCTTTGTCTGCGTCCTCTGAGAGTAAACACCAGAAACACGAGGATTAAGATACCAAAAGAGACGATGCCACAGCCACAGATTTTTGCCAAACGTGGCTCCTTTGAAAAAAACTGTTGCCAAGGTAAGACAAATATTCTTCTCGGAGAAACACCAGCAAACCCAGGCTCGGCACAGTCTGCATAAACAAGAAGCTAATTAGACTTCTCTCCCATTGGAAAACACAAATTTAACCACACAAGTCTCAGGATCTTGAACATGAAATGGTGGGGTCCCCAGTTCCTCCTGTCAAAGTGTCCTTAAACACAACACTGACGTTCAAACGGCGGGTTACTATGTTGGTTGGCTTGGCATACACTGCTGTGAGTGGGTGAATGATAATTATGACAAAAATGGTAAAATTCGTATTTTCGTATGTGAAATGTTCAGGTGAACATGTTTTCCTCGTGAGTTTTTTGGAATTACGTTATTCCCGGTTGTCATTGTGATCTATTTTTCCTGCAGTCATCATCGCCTGTGGTGATTATTCATCAATGCACAGCCTCGATAACTTACACAGTAGCAAAAGGTTTGATGAGAGGGTTTGATGGCTGCAAGCTCACACCAACTTTGCTCTTTAGAGAAACCTGAGACATTCTTTTGAAGGGGTCCATGCTGTCACCCTTAAACCTATCCTTTCTATCCTAATGTGCCTCAGCAATTCTTTTTACTGCATGTATCATCCTTTCTTCTACTCCTTCAGCCCTACCTTTACACCATGAAACTCATTTCCTGTTATCACGGGACATCAGTCCTCTTTCCACTGTCCCTGTTAGATTTCAGATTCAACAAAACGGTGAATGGACTGTACTCATACAGCAGCTGTTTAGTCGTCTGACTTAAAAGCGCTCTGGACTAAATGTCAGCATTCACGCTCATTCATACAGCGATGATCAGAAAGAAAGTTAAGGACATTCATACACGTTTACACACCGATAGCACGGCCATCAGGAGCAATTTGGCATTCAGTACCTTGCCCAGAGACACTTCGACATGCAGCCCAGAGGAGTCGGGGATCAAATTGCCAACCACTTGCTACAAATGCTTCCACCCGCACCAGTGGAAGAAAGTAGTGCTGTATATATGCAATTTGCTGTATGTGCACATTGTATGTAACCAGATAATGCAATAGTTTCCTCAGGTTGAATCTTAAAAGGTGATTTTTAGTGAGCAGTCCATAACCTGGATGTAAATACTGAATGAAAATATTTCTTTTTTTACCTCCTCCTGTCTGTTCCCTCTCCAAGTGACCTGACCATCCATTCTTGGCGGCTCAAAATCTCCCATCCTTTTCTGACATCCTGCATTAATTCCAGATGAAGTGAGTGGTAGCGATGGAGATTTCCCCTGTGGCGAGATGGAGATGCTGTGATTAACACCAGAGAGACGGTGGGTGGAAGAGAAAGAACACAGGAGAAGAGGACGGGGAGGAAAAGGGTATGTGAGTAAAGAGAAGATGTAGGGTAAGGTGAGGACATGAGCCAGACTGAAGGTGGAGGGGAGATAAACACGGGAGTTTTTGAACACCGGGGTGGAAAACAGAGATTAATTTGGACAGATGACTCATACCACTCCCCCACTGAGCAAAGTGTGCAGCAGGGAAACCCTAAATGTTTAAGTTTGAGGTACTTTGCAGACATGTCTCCAAGGACATAGAGCCAATTTCACCTGCTATTAAGTTTTGGACTTAATGGAACAGTACTTTTCATATCACCCCCAAAACACACGAAGAGATGTGAAATTAACCATTGAGAATCTGATTTCACAGGAGACAAAGAGACACTATTGCCACTCACTCCCATATGTTGAGAGTTGTTTTTAGCCATGCTAGTTGTTGGGTTGTTCTGTCCACCACTTTAGCCTAGACTCATATCTCAATAACTATAGAACCCAGTGAAGACTTCCTTTGTCCAGAGAGGATAATTCCTAATAATCAGCTTATGCCAGTGCTGTTTGCCACTGCACTACCACCTCAACCTCCACCTTATGTGGAATTTATATTGTTAACTTTATTTTGTTGATCTCAGGGAATTAACTCGATCATCAGGATCCTTGTTGCTGCTTTGATTCAACAAAGAGTGTGGCTTTTCTCAAAATCAGCCCTTTAAAGGCAATGTCTCTGGCTGTACTTTGTGTTTACTGTTAATAAGCAAATGTTAGCATGCTAAATTTGCTAAACTGAGATGATGAAAGAAGTCAACAGTATCTACTAAATTTCAGCGCGTTAGCGTTGTCATTGTGAGCATGTTAGCATGCATTTAGCTTAAACTACTACCATGGCTCCACAGACCTTTGAGTCTGGCTGTAGACTAAAATCCAGTATCTAGTGGCATTTAGAACAAGTGCATCTCAAGTTTCCTCCGTGGTGACGGTTCTCTCAGGAAGTCAGCGGAAGTTCAAAACCTGAGACAGCTCAATTGTGGAATTCAGAGCAATCGTGGAGAGTTTTGCCTTTCCTCCTGTCAAGCAAGTTATTTTCTTTCTCAACCAGCGCTGCATTCCTGAGTTTAGGCTTTCCTTAGTTGAGGAGAAAGTTGTAAATCAAACTGAATTCTTTTGTTATGTGAGAGAATGTTTCCTCTTGGCCAGTGGTGTCCAGTCCCATGCAATCAAACAGCCCGTGGGTTTTCATTCCAGCCGAACATCAAACAGAAAGATTTCACTCGCCTTCAACCAGAAAGGAAGGTATTTGAGAATAAAAATCAGCCTATTCACTGACTGAGAGAGGTAATGGACACTAGTGGTTTTGAGGGAGGATTGATTAAAATTTTTTCTGTAATTGTTTCAATGCAGCATCAGATCTGCAGGATTTTTACGGCCACTGGTTTCCTTGATAGGACCGTGTCGTAAGTAAGGCTCAGGACCTGCCTGTCAGTGCGAGAGTGCTCCGTCTCCCCTGCTTCCAATCCAGCTCCAGGAAAATGCCAGGTTGTGTTTTCAGCCTGAGTGCATGGGATGTGCACGGTGCAACCATCAGTGTCAGCAGAGTACAGTACCTGAAGCAGCCCCAGTCAAAACGCTGACAGGATGGAGAGATGGGAGATGAGAAGAGGAATCAACCAGCAGTCTAGCCAGTCAGTCAGCGAGCAGTAAGTGCACATAAATTACATTAAACCCATTTTTCCATGACGTTTTTTCAATATTTGTCTCTATCAGTGGTTTGATTGGGCGAGATGAGCTTGAAAGTCAGTGGACCCTTCAGTGTTTTTGACGAGGGACTCAAATGCAACTTCATCGTAGCTTGGTTTGTTGAGCAGGTCATGATAATGAATTCACTAGTGTCTGATCATTAATAACGGAAAAACCATGTTGAACCGTCTACGCCAGATTTACACACACACACACACACACACACACATATGCACACACACTCTGGTCATCCTGTTTAGAGGTTATTATTGCAGCTACCTCTCATCTCCACTGCAGAGCAGCCTCATCATTCAGAAGCATTCTCTGTCACTTCACTGAAATACTGTTCACTGTCTCAGTTTAGTTTGATGGGAGCTACTACAGTGTTATCACATCATTACCACCTTATCATGCCATTGGAAACATCTGGAGGGAGATCTATGATGGACAGCCTACATCAATCCTGGTCTAATTCCTCCTGATACCCTCTAAACACAAGAGATAGCCAACCAAAAGTTAAGTTAAATCCACAGCTAGCTTACCCTTTCCTGTGAGCGTGTTGGTCTCTAAGTTCTTTGCCCAGCTGCCTCTTCATTTTCAGTGGGATTCTGATGCAGACGTCTCTGAATGCGTCGTTTTCCTTCGAAGAACTGCTGACGTTAGCTAAAATTATTGGCAGAGACACTCTGAAATGCAGGATGCTGCTTTTAGTGCAACAGGTCAAAGAGCTAAATCAAATTTTGAGAATGAGATTCTTTGGCAGCGCGTGAGACTGTTTTTACATGAGCGTTATCCCGCGGAAGCATGGAGATTGTACTATATTCAGGAGGTTTGCATAGTTTTGCAGACAAACTGAATAAAGGCATTAACTGTGGATTTGGTGTGCAGACAGAAGAGGCTGATTTAATTAGAAATGTGAAAGAAGACTTCCGCTTCCACACAGTATGTGGTTACACCTTCTCGCCATACCTTGTGTGCTTTAAATACACCAGTATGTTAGCATGTTAACACCTGAATACATCAGCGTATCATAGTCGAGGGGGAAAAGCAGTTTAGTGTAAAAAAAAAAAGTGCCAAAGAAGACAATTAACAGACCCACTGCCAGGTCGACTGTGCACTATATAAGAGGTACTGCTGTATTTTGCACAGAGTTGTATCAGTGTCAGGTGCTGCAGTTGTACTTTAAGCTATTTTTACGAAAAGTCACATGAGACTGTTGCTTTCACAGAAGAAACAGTGATCCAGTGTCTCTATGAAGACTTCACCCTTCATCAAGCGTTCTGGCCTGCCTGACTGACGGACTGCCCGTCTGTCTTCGGCCGTCTGCTGCTCAAGAGGAGATAACTGAGCTTTTTCCTCAGGTTTCTCATCCCAGTTTTGCTTGGGGGGGGGGGGGGGGGGAAGCACATCTAAGCATTTTTCCTCCTCCTCCCCATTAAAACCTGTGTCTGAGGCCGGTTTCTGCAGATGCAGTGATTTTCTATCCTTCTGCTGTTTCTCATCTTTGTCCTTCCTTCAGAATCATTAAAGACTTTTCCTGGACATTTACACTGTCTTTAAACACAATCTCCCTCCATTTCTGTGCTTTCTCTCTCTGCCTTTCCTACTTCATATCCTCCTCATTTCCTTCTTTCCTCCACTTTCTCCCTTCAGAACTCTGTCCCCTTCTCCCAAAACAATAATAACAAGCTTAGCGATGCTGCTCGCTGACCGGCTCATACTCCAGAAGGAACTGAATCCCACAGCTCAACACCAACAGATAATCCTCTCTGCAAAGCCAGCCTTCCCCTTCTGGAACAATGCTCTCATTTACACCACAGTGACCCTCAAATTGATGCAGGAAAAAGGCTGAAAGGAGGGAAAGACATAGACAGACTGCAGCGGGTTCAGCACCGAGAATTATTTTAAGAGAAGCCACAGGATTTTAGAATTCTGAGAAAATGCCAAAAAGAAAGTTCAACTTTTCGGTCATGATTGGCATTTTCCTCCATGGTTTAAACCAACAGAGAAAGTCAAAATTTTAAGGCTTAACATAGCTGCCATACCCTTGTGCCAACCCCATCACCAACTGCACAGCAATTGGACAAGTCAGAGGTTTAAAACTCTCTCCCACACACATACACACACACACACAGAAAGCCCACACTATGTGACACAGGGACGCTGGAAACCTCGCGGCTCTGCGTCCGTCCTCGACCTCTGATGACTGCCAAGTCAAACACAACAGCAGCTGCGAGGCCCAAACAAGAGGATGCATTATTAGACCGCTGTTCAAAGCCGTAACCACTAGCTGGACTTGGTCAGAACACACCAGGCAACGCGCACACACACACGCAGGGCGCAGGCAACCCTGCGAGAGAGGTTGTTTTTAAGGTTTCGCAAACAGAAATGTGCCAAAAATAGAGCACGGACAAAAAGAATCCCGCTATCTGTGCCATCACCTCCCCTTGGATGGATACTTGACTCTTGTAATATGCCAATAAATCAAGCTTTACATGAGTTCAGTATGGACAAATAAGTATATACCACGCACGCTAAGCGAGCTGACTGACAGATGATCCAAACAAACAACAAACATTCCATGTGCTAATTTATTCCCACAGTCTGCACCCATTTCACACTGGTGGATTCTCACCTTCTGTCTCTGTCTGAAGAGATCTTCCTCAGAGTCAGGTGAAGGATCTTCTCTCTCCACTTCAAACCAAGCCCACCATCTGAGTTGTTGTCTGGTGAATAAAAGATGGCTGCTGTGCTTCCGCTGTCTTGAGAGGACTTTACTAGCGCTGCTGCTGCTCTCCTGCTGTGACGACCTACTCAAACACTGGATCCTAAGTGGCCTTGGTAATGAACCGGCTTCATTATTAGCACTGGAATGTGGAATATTGACGGTAACGCACCACGTTGGTCAGGCAGCCACTGCTGTCTTTGGTTTCAACTTCTCAGGACTGCAAGCTTGTGTTTTCACTTCATTGCTTGATTGGAAACACCCGCTGTGACATCACTGATTGGGGGGCGTGGCCAAAAAGTGCAACATACTCTTTGCAGTCTATAGACGGCAGCGACTTCTAATCTGTAATTCCGTATTCATTTGCAATTTCAACTGGATTTTCTTCTTATTGTCATCTTGAGAAGAGCAGTGTGTGGAGGATTTAGTGGTGAGGTCAAAGATTGCAAACAAGCAAATACCTTTCCACCCACACACCCCTTCCAATTGTGTGGGAAAACACAGGAGGTCCCTCTAGAGGCAGTGTTTGATTTGTCTAACCTGGGATACTGGAACGATGGTAGCACATGGCTCCACGGCAGCAGGTCGCTCCTTATGTAGACATAAAGGGCGGTTACAGGGTATTTTAGCATGCTGCTAAGCTATCACTCCTAAAAACAGGAGTGTCAGGGGCCGCTCACTTAAAAATGCAGGTGTTAGTTAATAAGTGGACAAGGGAGTTACTAAAGACACACGCTGGATTCAACAGAGCAGCGCAGAGCCACGATGAATGTTTCAAGATAACACCCGTGCTTTTCCTGCTACGCCGGGTCCAAATATCTGCTGTGAAAGAAGCCCAACGCCGCACACCGGCTGCCGTTTTCTGGCCGCTTAATGACGTCACGCTCTGCCGTTTATTTACACTGCACCGCATCCCAACCGTTTTATTGTGAAGATTTGATACATTTGACTGCAGAGCCATTAGCGACCCGCTGAGATTCGCGCAGGAGGCGACAGAGGGAACAAAACCATTTCTGCCTCACGCAGCCAGTGATAAATCTACGTGATCAAGTCTTAAACAGGAATTACGTCGATTCACTGTATTTAAAAACACACATTTGGGCGCAGATTTTAGTTATTTGGTGAAATGCAACTATGGAACCAAACTGTGGTTTTTGCAGGTACGTTACATGATATTAAATCATTATGATTTGGAAACCAACAGGCATTTTTAAAGCAGTGCTTGCCTGTGGAGTCTTCTTCTCTGTTCCTTCTCCAACCTGCAAGAACACTTGAAATTCATCTCCGAGTTGGGTCCGGCCCATTGTTTTGGAGTTTTTAGCTGCAAACCAAAAAAGACATTTGAAAGTATTCCAAGGTATTCTCTGACACCTTGGTAGTAATTATCATAGCTGCCCCTCGCAGATATAATTTTCATTTGTCTACTTCGCCACTTAGTTGCAGAAACCAGAAAAAGTGTGGGGGCCAGTGGTGTGAAGCCTTGAGCTTCACCACGTACGAAAAAATGAATCACACTCAGGTTGGGCTGTATTATTTATGAGGAAAATTGGTTTCAGAGAAGAAAGATTTTTTTTTTTGTGCCTTCATATCTCGCAGACTACCCCTGTGTTTGAGAGTGGACGAGACCTTCCGTCAAGGCCGTCCACGTTATTACAGCTTTGATGAAGCGCAGGAAATCATTAGCTTTAAACAAGAACGAGAACATAAGTGAGACATAATTTACTTCTTTGTGAATTATGGCCGAGCTCAGTTTGCATGCAGCATTTAGGCTGTAACACGTTTAAAATGAAATGATTAGCGCTGAGCCCACACTCGCATTTTTTTATTAACTGCACTGCATCTCAGTTAATCCTTCTCCACACTCTGACCAACAAAAAGGTGTGTGTATGGGGGGGTTTAGAATGTGTGTGTGTTACATCAAGCTGCATCAGACTTCAGCGTGACAGCCCCCCCCCCACACACGTCATGAAACGCCCCCCCATGTCATGAAACGCCCTTCCTTTCCTCCCTCCACTTTTTTCTTCTCTACCTGATTCCACAGACTCCATTAGACAAAGGGCTGCACACACACACACATACACACACACACACACACACACACACCACACAGAAACACGTGGCTTTGGAAGACTGAGTCACTGCGATCGTCTGTGTGTCCCTACCTGTCAATCAAGCCTCCATTAGCGGCTACTTGGCCGGGTGGCTCGGGGTCCGCGGCTGTAGATGTGGATAGGAGATGACAGCGCTGTGTTTCCTCCTGTACGCATTTTCTATCTGCGTGTGTATTGTTGTGCGTGTGTTAAAACCTCGCCATAGCTACGCTGACGGTACGCACTCACAGGCCGGAAGCGTCAAACACACACACACACCTCAAACACACCTGTGCATGTGTGACTGGGTTCGGTTCACTGCTTGTGTGTATGTGAGTGTGCATGTGTGTGTGTTACCCCAAGCGACACTGGATTTCTGCAGGATTTCAGCTTTATGTAAAATTCTAATCTCATTTTGTGGACTCGAAGCATTTAAAGTGTTTGCGAGTGCGTGTGTGTCCCTTGTCCACCCCCCCCCCCCCCCGGAGGCAGGTCGTCATGAATCATGTCAGAGCAAATCTGCTGTTAAAAGGAGCCCTCCGCACTAAATGGGAAGACACACTCACACACACACACACACATGCGCACACCCACGGTGGCCAGTGGCTGGTTTGAATCCAGTAGCAGTGAATCACGGCGGTCATCACTTGGCGTTTCATATGCGGAGCGTGACAGACACAGATTAGTGGCGCGCTGCTCTCGCTGGCATCTCCTCTGCTCTCCTCTGCACCTCCTCTTCTCTCGTTCAGCCTCCTGCTTTTATTTGCACTTCCTCTTCTGTCCCCTTTCTTCTAACGTTTGTATCTCCATCCCTGCCTTTATCCCTTATTTTACATTTACCCATTCTCTTCCTTTTCCACACCATCTTTCAGTCCACCTGCATCTCCTCCCCTCTCCTCTGCACTTCCTTTTCTTTCCTTTACACCTCTCCTTCTTCTGCTCACCTCTGCCTTGCTCCTATCTCCCTTTCTCCTCTTTATGGATCTCTTTCTTTCTCTTTTTACTCCATCTTCGTTCCCTCACACCCTCCTCCAACCTGTCCTCCTCCTTTGGCGTTTCAGGAGGGGGATAAGTACCCCATTCAGAGCCCGTTAGGCCTGTATTAATAATGTTTTGCAGAATGGCTGATTGCTAATAAGAGATGCGATCGGATCCCACAACGCAGCGCTGCTGCAGGGTTAAAAGCGGCGCGGCCAGAGACGGTCAGTCCGAGCTAAAGGCAGAATCCCGACAAACAAAAACAAACACCGCCTGCTTGAAATGAATAAAATTCAAAGCAGATCAATTCGTAATTACAAGTCAATGTTTCATTCTAAGTCATTTCTTCATGAATTTAACCTTGTGTGATTAATCATCTGCCTGTTGCCTCTAGGTTGCCTCGTAGCTTCTGTGTGTGCATGTTTTAGTAGTCTGGAATGGATAATAACTCCTGTTAATCAGTTTTGGATGAACCTTTCTTGAGGTTAAATTCTTTAATACCTTTCCCAAGTATTCTCCTCTTCCTCTCTCTCCCTCTCTTCGTCCAGCTGTTTATTTGGATGTTTTCAGAATGTGAATGTTTCAGGTGTGAAGTAAAAAAATTAAGTGACACTGCACGGGCTTAGTGTGTGTGTGTGTGTGTGTGTGTGTGTGTGTGTGTGTGTGTGTAAACTGAAGGCAAGGCTGCCATCTATCGTTCCAACAGGATCTCACCCCGTGCGCACGCATCAAAGTGGGTTGCAGCGTGAAGCCACACAGAGCTGCGTTTGTGTCAAACCTCCACTGTCAGATCTTCTTAGACTGATGCTTGGTGCAGGTGTGCGAGAAGGAGCCTGTCCTCGGTCAGAAGTGGCACCGGTGCATGCAGCCAGCTTAACACTGAAGCTTGTTTGCTGGGTGTATCACATTGTCTAGCGAGGTTATTACTAATCCCCTCTGAGGGACTGCTAAATGAGAACTACAGATGTTCAGCGTGCGGTTCGAACGGTTCCTTTACTTTTTGATTCCGAACAATATCCACTAAAACCTGACACATTACATTTAAATGATATTTCCACGGCTGGTCGTTTCTTGCTCAAAGGCAAACCTGTGTTCTGAGACTTTTTTTTTTTTTTTTGTCTTTTTAAAATGATTTTTGCCTTTAAATGCTTTCATATTGATTTTCGCCATTTTCCACGATCTACAAATCGGTCTCCAGGCTTCCTGCTTACCTTCATGACAGGCAGTGGATCTTATGGGTGAAAGCGGTAATGATCAGCGAAGCGCGCCTCGTAAGCCTATTACGCCTGAATACGCTGCATTCTTTATGAAATCGTCAATAATTCAGTGGCGGACTGGACAAAGGACTTTACATGCACAATTAATACAAGTTTGGCTGCGGGCCAGTCCGCTGCGCGCAGATACACGGAGCAAAACTTTGTACTGTTATTGCTCAGGTTTCTTTAAAGCTGTGCAGTGAAGTTGTTTGCCTAAAGATCCGATATGTGCTGCGAGATCTAACCACAAAGAGCAATATGATGTTTGGCAAGTCTGAGCCTCTGAGTCAAAAACCAATATATTTCTTTACTTCTGACTCAATAAAGTTCTCCAGGAGAAAATTGCATTCCTCCAACGTGTGTCGGAGCTAAAAATTATCTGGTTAGGTTTGCTTCAATTTTGCTGGATTATGTGATGGGCTTAGTTGTGAGAGGTTGCGGCAGACTAATGGAAGAGTTCTTTGGGAATGTATGTCTGCAGCTTTAAAGCGCCGAGCTACAAGTGCAGTGGCAATTATTCTGTTGACATGCAGTTTTCCTATTATCACAGTTACCGTGGTTGATGTTGCTCCGTGTTTAAACAGTGGATTTGACGTTTAAACAGTTTAAAGCACATGCTATGTCACAATAAAGGTAATATGCGCCTCGCGTGAAAAGTGTGAATGCTGGTCAACGTTTGGGCGCTTCGCAGTTACTAGCAATGCGATTTAAACATAAATACGAATGTGTTCTTAAGCATTGACATTTTGCATAAAGACCTTATGAAGTATGATTCATATAATATGTTTTTCAGATGTTGACTAACAGGAAAAAACTTGGATGCTCATTAGCCACTTTTGGATGTGGCTCTGGTGTCTCCAGCTCGTAAGATATTTTCTTATTTCTCCAATTGTGTTTTAGACCTCTGTTACCTACTGGCACGTTGCCATAGCAACCTCTAGTTAGGCTAGAAAAATACTACAAGGTTTTGATAAGACTTAGCCCCAATTAAGCCAGCCCACACAAATTTAGAAGGCCAGAGTGGAAATCGCACAGCCATTCTTCCCAGAGGGCTTTTTTTTTTCTCCTCTCCCCAGAAATCTAATTTTGCATATTTGTCTGAAATGGGACTTTAACAAAGCAAAGCCTTACATGATTAGCTGTTTGACTAGATCAAGGCAAAATCTGAAATATTTATCCATACCTACAGCATTGTGAGCGCGCGTGTGTGCGAGCGCGTGTGTGTTGTAAGCCTTCCCTCAGTGCGAACACCTACAATAAGAGAGAAGATATAAGCCGTTGACACATAAACACTCCTCCCGCAAAGACATGTATACGGAGTATAAAGAGAAGAGCGACGCAAAATAAAAATGTTTAGAAGAACCGAAAAAAGATGAGCAGGAGTGTTTTTCCTCTTGGTGTTGTGTCAAGTGCTTGTCTGCCAATCAGGAGACCATAGGGGGAGGCAAACCAGACATTCTGTCATACATCATTAAGTAGGGCTTGGTTCGAAAGCTGTGGATATAGCAATATAAAACATGCAGTCTTGATATAATTGGGTAAATAATGACATGTCCAGGGGGCAGTTGGAGAGAGCATGAGACCAACTGGTAGCAAACAAATAGATGTTTTGGCTCCTGGTTCCCTGTTAATAATGGATTTTTTAGGGTGCAGGTGAGCTAAGAGCGTGTTCCTCAATCATCCTGTTAAATTTGACCTGGCTGCTCGATTTATCATATGGAATAAGTAGGTGAGGAGGGTTGTTCTGATCATAAACACATTAGATACGGGGATTTCTTAAGCTTGTTAGGCAGCGACCACCAATGTAATAAAATTACATTTATATAAACACCATTAATTGTGAGATGCTATTACATTTTATTTTATGTGCTGCACGGCGGAGAAATTGACTGCTTCGATTTGGACCAACCGATAATTCTGGAAATGTTTTTGATATCGATGTTCTGGAAAATAACTACTTTAATCTATATCGACAAGACAGGCCAAATCACTTTACTTTCCCAATATGTTTAAGGTCCACATACTACAACAAAAATAAGAAATGTAATCCTTTGTGGTTGAACAAACTACGTTTCATTCATGAGTACAGACGCAGCAGCTCTCGTAGAAATTTGCTGACCTGACAGTGCAGGTATTATGCATATCCTTTCATTCATATCCATAATATTTATTTATTTAATAACAAAAGTCTCTTTATTTTACTTTTTAATTTTTTTTTGCTGTAATCTCTGTGGTTTAATCCGATGTTATTTCCAGACGTGTCTGAAACCTCCAGCAAACTTTGTTAAAATCACTTATTTTGTCATCTCGTGTTAATATTTTGTCTCGATTAATAACTATATTATTTTGATTTTATTTTTGATTTAAGGACGCTTCAAGAGTGTTTTGACACTACTAAATAAAAACCAATCAGTGCAGTGACATTAATGCGCCCTCCGTTGATAGAGCTTTTACATGACTCAAATACGTCGCGAGGATGAAATTCGCTGCATGTCCGTTTCAACGCTCACAAACTGCTCATCTCCTCCCAGCTGCGGCTTTCACTGCACCACTTTTTCAAAAGAATTCATGACTAGAGATGTCAGGTCTTCTGCTTGACACGTGCTCAATACATCTGGTTGCTATTAGCAACAGGTATGAAATTAGACTTTTTTTTCCCCCCTCATCTTCACACCTTCCGCCGGCGGAGAAACATCAGGAAATGTACTAATCAAGTCTGTAATAGCTCTGCACAGGTAATAAGCAACGTGCTACATCAGGTCTCCGGGCTGGAGTTAGTTCCGGCCTGTAAACATTAACACATTTAGCAGAGCTCTCATTAAAAGGAAGGGGCAAGAGGAGCTAAAGACATGTTTTAAGATCAAAGGTAACATCATTAAAACTGTTGGCCCCAAACCTCACGTCCTGTGTTTATAATGAGAGTTACAGGTATCATCATTTCCTACCTCTGCAGCTCTAATATAGTTTTTCAGTCTTTGTTATCAGACATATTCATTTTCGGCGTTATCACGGTACACCTGCTTTGAACTTCTTATTTTCTGTTTCACCGTGTGTTCTCATCCTGAGAGGTCGCCGTCCTCAAAGGTCTTCTTTTTCTCGTTTGGGAGAAGATTTAGAGATCCACGGCCATTTGGAAATACTTTCACAATGTTGCTTCGGAGAGATGTATTGGTATAAAGTGACACCCAAGAGCTGACAGCATCTCTGAGGTCATCAATATCACAGCAATTTTTTTGGCAGCGCGTTTCAGTTCAGACAGTCCAAACAGCCCTGGAGAGCTGTGGCAGGATCATCAGACCATGTCTGAACATCTTTAGGGGAGTGCAACTCGCAAGGATAAAGTGCATGCAGTGGTGATCAGCTGTCCTCAGCGAAGGCAGGGTCACAGATTCACAGCGTGAGCCTCTCTGACAGAAACACTGGACAAGTCAAGGATTTTGCTTTGCCTAGCGGGGCGAGACATACAATGCTGAACAATTCTAAGGGTTTTTGACACTGAGCATTTGTTAGTCTCCATAATGGGGATCAGACGTATGGATTGTGTCCATGTTACCTTGAAAAATCTGATATCTGCAGCGAGCATCATAAAGCATCAAAACAAATAACAGGAACTCCTGAGGCATATCTGCAGAGCAGAGAGACAGCAGCGCTACATCTCTGGTCCAATCTGCAGAGGCCTCTATCAGGAGAATGCAAGCATTTTTATACCTTCATTTATGTGGAGACAAGACCCGTCTTCTATTGATCTGCAGGCGAGCCATGTGTCACGGTGCATGAGTAAAGGTGTGCTGAACCTTTCAATTATTACATCTGAGTCAAAGTCCTTCGCAGCCAAACAACAGCGTCTCTGTGACTGTTTGAAAGCTGTGCTCACTACGCTTTTACACTTTTATTTTTCATTTTCTCTCATCTCTGCCTGCTCCTGATCTCCACCCTGCCTTCAATGCTTCATGGTTTTGTGGGAAAATCCTGTCAAAATAGGAGTTTTTTTTTTTTTTTTAGAAAAACAGCGCAAAGGAGTTAACAACACATTTTCAAATACATTTACATGAGGTATGATTGACAAAGCTGAGAGGTCAACACATTGAATCTACTTACAAACAATACATGCTATACACTTAAGGAGTAAGACTGCTTTTGCCAACCGTGTACTGCCGACAGGTGACATCTATTTTCTGGAAAACAAAAGCAAAAAATCATTACAATTCGTTAGATCTTTGAATCACGTTAACCATAAATGCAACTTTATATTTGGAGTAATTTGGCAGGAGCAAATGAGACTAAAATGTACCTTCCAAAATCATATTATAGCTTACTTGTTCAAAACGCTGACAGTAACAGATCTTGAAAATAAACTTGCGTAATGTACAATAAAATGATACGTGCAAAATGCATGCTGGGATAGTTGTCTACCACCTGGTGCATTCAAATCAACCAGTATCTATAAGGAAATGGGGGAGCAAGACCACTACTGAGTTAGGCCGCTGAGAAAGGCGGACATATTGAATGGATGAAATATATGGGGACGATTCCCCCTATTTACAACTTATGAACTTGATGTCACTGAACAGACCGCCTTGGTTTATGGAGAGGGGGTTAAAAATACTGCAGAACGGCAATCAAAGATTATGTTCATCAAATGTCAGAACTTTCTGAATTTCTACAATCATAAAAACAAATTGGATTGCAGCGTCAACTGTCAGGGTCTCGTAGTGGGGACAACCTCAACTATGGTATAAAAGCGGCATCACATTTGGCTCAACTGATGACAATACGTACGACATGGGCAGGCCATATGGAATTTTCTTCTGACCACTTTGAATTCCCTACAGATGAAGATATAATTGAGAAGTTGATTTCCGTCAGATAACAGATGTGCATTTAAAACCTTTAAACCTCAGTCTAACATACATTTGAGATCAGCCCCATTAACGGTGAATCCCCCTCGTCACTTGTCAATTAAAGGACGGTCTTACACTGTTAATGACCGCGCAGAAAAGGCTTTCCTCACTGCACGTCCTATGCTACTGCCTTTTCTTTAATGACAAGTTCTCGGATCTCTCTTTTGCACATATTCACCTACACACACCCACATGCACATATAATGACATGATGCAACTCAAAGTAACGGGTTGTTCTATAATGAGGTGTATATGGGTCATCACAGTGGGTGCGAACCCGGTTTATTTCTCACAGTCATTAACACCTTTCCCCCTTGTTATCTGACTGCACTGGTAGATGTAAAGATATGCATGTATAAGAACATCACAGTGTTTCAGTCAGCCTTTTAGAGAAATCCTTTTCGTAGGAGCTATGTTTTAGTCATGCACACGCACGAATAACACAAAGAAAACGTACTAATAGCATTTACGTATTTCCATGTATGTATATATTATGTATTTCTTTAGGTAATCATATGCTATTAAACATGTGATCCTGTTGGAAGGTATCGAAAGCCACGTACAAGGTGCAATGAAAATGTTTTCAGACTACATCTATAAAAAGCAAAAAACGTACCTGATTTATATTTTACCGTTATCTCCTTCGAAGTCTGCAATGCCCACCAGATGTCCGGCGACCCTTCACCTTGGATCTTTTGGGGAAGATGAAATCACAGGAAGACAAATCTGGCAAGTAAGGTGAGTGGGGAATGCAACTGGGTTGGTGTGGACACAAAACTTTCCTAAATTTCAGTGATGGAGCACCCAGGCGCTGTTGCACCACAGTTCAGGCTGTTTGCACCCAACATTGAACCCTAACTCTAACCCTATCCCTATGTCCACCCTCAGATGTCCTCAGCAGCAGCCTGAGGTGTTGACAGTCTGACTCCGGGGGATAAATTTATAGTGCGCAATCCAGCTAAATGTTAAAAATGATGAATACCCTTGGAACCAACAGGCTATTCATCGTCCTGACCTGGCGCACCTTCGTCGGTCTTGGAGACTGCTTGTGCATTATCGGGTAGGACACAAACTTGTGCAGGGCATGTGTCAACTAGACATGGGAATAGCCTGATCTGTCCAATTTAACACGCTGATAATGCTGGCAATTTCCTGGATCGCGAGCCAACAATCCTGACGCACAGTTCATTCTATTTCCTGGGCATTTTCAGGGATTGTGCCAATGTCGGAGTTACATGTAACATACAATCAAATCGAGTGTGTCCCATTGGCTTTCACTGCTACAAATGAGTAAATCAACAATTTGAACAGAGATCCTAAATTTTATTTCTATTGGAGCATAAAGCCTGTACTCCTCTTAATGAATTTAAGTTATAGTGATGGATGAAATGTATGCACTGTATGAAAGGCCCTGCTATGCCAGACACAGCCCCAATGGGAATCGTCCCTTAACCCAGAAATCCTCGGCAGAAAGAGATTTGTCCAGTTTTAACAAGGTTGGTGGACAGTGCACTTGCCATTTTCCCCTTCGCTTTCCCACCTAAAAAACTACATTTAATAAGGAGGCATCAAGTCAGAATTTTTTAGCCTAACAAGGTGGAGGCCATTTAAAGTGAGCCACCTGACAGTGGCTGTGAGAGCAAACATTTTGACAGCGGGTGAGTGGTAGTCAGTTTGTTAAAATTTAACAAGGATGGTGGACTGAGGATCGGTACCCGTTCGCTCGTCAGTCTATCTGTCACACACGTCATCTTGGAGGCCACGGATCCAATTCTGACAGCCTTGAGGGAATGATGCATAGTCACTGGTATCCAGGATTTCCAAAAATTACACCGGGCCATAAGGTGAGCTACAGGTACAGGTCAAACCAAATTGACACGTATGTCCCTGATGGTCAGCTTGTGTGGGGGGTTGAGGCCTTTGCTGTTGCCTTATTTTTACTTTATCTCCATATTCTTGAAATTCACTTGTCTTTCAGGGAGGAGTGCGGAAACTTTTCAACAATCTCATGCCTTTGTGTTCACAATGCTAATGCTAAGAGCCCTGCTAACAGCTGTGAAACTGTAGTGCTTTGAGCTAAATGCTACTACTAGCGTGCTAATGATAGCAAGGCAAACAACACTGATGTTTGGCACTTGGCAGATGTAATGTTTAAGTTGTTTAATGTTTTGCATATCTTCCTTTGCATGCTAGCATTTGCTAAAGCTGAGGCTAATAGGGATTTAGGTAGTTTTTCATTTAAAAAAAAAACACAAATACTTTTATATACATTTATAATTATATAAATAATAAGTCATTAGTATGTTTTTTTCCACGGCTTATAGGCATTTATTTATTTAGTCAGTACCATTTTAGGCCCACAGAAGCTTCACTATAGGACCCCTTTGTTCCTAAGTAAGAGTAATGACAATAGGCAGATAAAGGGAAGTCGCCACATTAAACAGCATTAAGACACTCAGTACCAGGCGCATTACCGGGAGACAGAGAGGGACAGAAGAATGGGATGAGAGGGGAGAGAAAATGACAGCGGGGCCCGGGAAAAAAAAAAAAGAAAGAGTGAGGCAGTGATAAATCGGAAGACTAATCCAGGCTACTACAGGAGGATTAAATCGTTCTCTCGCTGCACGTTCATTCGCTCCGTCAGGCGACAGAGGTTAAGCAGACCGCTCTCTCCCCACCCTTTTTTCTTCTTCTTTTCTTTCATTCCCTCAACCACCTTCTCTCCTTTTCTCATCCCTCTAATGGCATTAGAGAGGTGGAAGTCTTTAATCGGGGGGAGCAATGTAGTGAGTGCTCTGCAGCGTACTCTACGGAGCACACCAAACACACACACACAGGAACGAGTGTTGAGCAGACGGAGAGTCTGGCTAATAGATGTCAGTGTTTCTGATAATCTGATGGAGGAGAGAGATAACAGAAAGAGTCATTGATTTCCCTTGTGGTCGGTGTGTATAAGTGCCTGTGCATGTATGTGTGTGTGTGTGTGTGTGTGTATCTATGTGTGACGGTAGGATAGTGCAGCATGTGTGAAATTGCATGCAGGAAGTTCAACTTGATTTTTTTCTAATTATAAATAAATTTTGTCCGTTTAGACTAAAAATAAATACATAACTTGATAAATAAATAATTAATCCTATTTTTAAAACAAGTATTATTTATGGTGGAGTGCAGAGGATTAATTGTAATCCAGTATATTCAAAAGAGGTTTACAACACTGATAGTTATTTCAATTGCATATCTAATAGTTAGACTTATATTTTGGCCATTAAATGAATTGCTCAGCTCAATCCTGGGCCACAGCAGGCAGCTGCTCCAGTGAGACCCAGGCCCTCAGAGGACACGAAGGCTTCAGGGTCACTGTGTCACAATTCAGTTTGCGGTAAATGGACTTTCATTCAAAGCGCTGTAAAATGTTTCATTGACCCATTCACACACACACACATCAGTGGCTGTACCGGGCAAAGCGCTGACCTTCCCATCAGAAGCAGGCCTGAGTTTAGTGTCTTGCTCAAGGAGGCTCAAATAGCTGAGGATCCAATCACTCTATCTGCTCTACGTGCTGAAGCACAGTCATTGAATGAATGGCAAATTTATAGGTTAATACTTTATACAGCGCCAAAGCACATTTTAAAGTGATAGTGGTATTAACACGGCCCTTTCAGTATTATTCCTAATTTCAAGGTCATATATCTGGTGTTAGTATATGTGGTGTTCCTATTTACATAGTCCTTGTTCAGACCTGGGAACATGGTGACATTCCTTAAAAGGAGCACAATGAGTCAAGAGACTCTTGCAAAGTACCGGTGTCATTACCGTAACAGAGCACACACAGAAGATACTTGTCTCAACATTATTTAGTGCGCGGACTGATGTGTGTGCAGAGCCGAATCTGTAGTCCACACACATCCCACACGCTCTTCCCATTTCACAGAGAGCTTGTCACACGCTGAAATCTTCACCTGTCTCACGTGCGTTTCTCTTGAAGCCGCAGATAAGAAAGATTTTTGCCACAACCTTCCCTTTCTAAACGTGTGATGACAGGCGTGGGTGTTTACCTCGGCACAAGCACGTGCAGCGTCTCTCTGAAAGGTTCAAGCAGACACCAGAATACTCCTTCTTTCTCCTTCTGTATTCTCTGTACAACCCCCACCCCTAGCCTCCTGCAT